>ML777611.1:1309598-1354802 GCA_009831015.1 Picea engelmannii
TCGAGCTTGTATGTTTGCAGTACTCGTTCCTCCATTGTAACGTAATATTCCTTTATTCTTTTTCAAAAATTATCAAAAAGAACAAAAAAATCAAATATACCCCAAAAAGAGGATGGGAAAAGTATTTTCTTTATTGGCAGCATGATGAGTCGCCCTTGGATAAATAACATCTGTCTATTTGATCATCAGACTATGGGATGTAGTACGACCTTAGGAAGATTTTTCTCACTATATAGAGTTGTTTCCTCCACCATTTGGTTACTCTTCCAAACATATGGAGAGTTTGCGTTGCCTCCTGCTTAGTAGACTTATGATTAACATATATGTTGCCCGAGTCTTATCACTTTTCATGCTATTATCCAAGGGAATTTTTTCACTAAGCCTGAGTCGGCCCCTCTGCAATATGTCTCTTATACGCATACCCAGCCATCCTGAACGTCCAATCAAGTCCTTGTTCGAAATCACTGAAGCCTTCAGTCCGATCATCAAGATTATCAAGTCCATAACCGATGAGCCGTCGAAGACCTCTGGGTAGTGCAGTCGTACACTCATATTACACTCCTACCCGAGTTTTAGAAGATTTTGAAGTTGTTTCTCGAGCTTTGAAGTATAGCCATCAGGCCGAATCAGCTTCTGGAAGATGGGTACTCTATATGTCTATCTTTCTGATTTCGAGATGTAGCTCCGCTGTGTATTATTCGTGGCTACTCTTTATAGTTATTTAACATGGATCTACAGTGTATTTGATTGGTAGCTATGGTTCTATTTTATCTCGATCATGGGTATGCCCGCCTCGGTGAGACATTTGTTATTTTGCATATGACGCCTCCTGGTTCCTAATCCTTGGGCTCTCTCATTCAACACATTAGTAAAGATTGGTAAAATATTGGTAATGTATTTCGGCCATCAGATGCACTTCTGACCTCACACATTAGGGGGCATCTGTTATAACCCTAAATTGCATCACACATGCTTACCTGGCATCAGGACAACTCATATCCCTTCATTGCCAAAACATCTGCTGAACAACTCTTTGGAAATCCTCTTGTGTCAAGGCCCACATGCCCTGACTCATTACTGCATGCGTGTGAATGCTACCAGGCCCACTACAGCCCGCGTGTACCTAACAAAGCACCAAAAAAGGAAATTTTCTGACGGAACAAAAAGATATGGGTCAGTTAATTGAAACTTCCGGCCATGCATGGCCGAGGGTTCATCCAAAACCTTAACTCCTTCTAGCCTATAAAAGAAGGGGTAGGGGTACCATTTGAAAAAAAAAAAGAAAAAGATATAGCGAAGAAACTCTGTCTATTTTCCGAATCCATTGTCCCAACCCTTTAGCCTTTCCTCATGCCAAAGGAGATTTAATGCAAAGTAGTTGGAGGACAAAAGAAGAGGAGCCCAAGATCAGGATCAAGGAGCAGTGGCCGGTCTCGACTTTGAATGTAAGTTGATTCATTTTTCAAATAATAAAAGAATACTTTTCCTGTCCCAATGCATGAGTTATCTATGGTTTGGTTAATTTATGCTTAATTTCTAAGCCTCAAGTAGAAAAGTAGTGTGCATGCATCGTTGTTTGTTTTGATTGTAGGTTGTCTTTGGAAGGAGCAGCGCCGGCAAGTGGTCAAAAGCGCAACGGAGGATCTACACCAAAAATCAGTAACAAGGTTAGTAGTTCCTTTCCATGCATGTATTGTGAAAGAGGGGTGTAAGTTTTGGGTGGTAGGCTAAAAAGTAATTTCTTTACGGTCAAAATCTGCATGCAAGCCTGACCCTAGTTTGCTAGTCCGTAGGGTATTTTTCCCAACAACACTATTTATCTACATTGAGATATGTACCTTGATGTTTCTTATTTAAAATTTTGAAGCCTCAAAGATGCATGTTTTGTTCCTTGTAGTTGACGAAGAGATGCATCAATGACATGGCCTTCCTAGGACTTACACTCTAACACATTGTGACATAAATGTTGAGTTAACATTGGAAGTCTCTCAAACCATCAACATAGCTCAGGTTTTGTATTCATGAGTTTTTAACACATTGTCCAATAATGAAAAGTATGTTTCATCTTTCACCATAATGTGGCATAAAAAAATTCAGTGGTGTTGTTATTCAACATAGAAAGTTAGGGGATATATTAGAGCTTGTATTTGTGTGTAACCCTTAAAAAAATCCAACAGAGATAACAAAACTGTAGCTGCAAACATGGATATTTTTCACCCTCAAACTATTTATGTACATTGATTTATTTTCACCCTCAAACTATTTAACTATATTGAGATCTCTACCTTGATGCTTCATATATATCGATTTAAAACTGTGAATCCTCAAAGTTTCATTTTCTATTCCTGGGAGTTGATGAAGAGATCCACTCCATAGGTTGAGTTTCCATCCATCCTATATGGAAACTCTTCCCACAGGTCTGTGGGAAAATTTTCCACATAGGATGGGTGGAAAATCTTCCCATAGGAATATGGGAATATTTTCCATCCACCCGTGGGTAGATTTTCCATGTAGGATGGGTGGAAACTCTACCAATAGGATTGTGGGAAGATTTTCCATCCATCCTACATGCAAACGCTTCCATAAGGCTATGGGAAGAGTTACCACCCATCCTACATGGTAATGTTTCCCACATGATTATGGGAAGAGTTTCCATGTAGGATGGGTGGTAGGCCTATGGGATGAGTTGACACCCATCTTATATGGAAACTCTTCGCACAGGCCAATGGGTATATTTTCCATCTAGGATGGGTGGAAAATCTTCCCAAAGGCCCGTGGGTAGATTTTCCATCTAGGATGGGAAATTTAACCACTTGCAACTCTTCCCAAAAGTTGTGGGAAGAGTTTCCATGTAGGATGGATGGTTACATGGATGGAAACTCTTACCATAGACATGTGGGCATATTTTCCATGTAGGATGGAGGGACACTCTTCCAAAACTCTACCCACAAGCATGTGGGAAGATTTTCCATCCATCCTACATGGAAAATATTCCCACAAGACTGTGGGAAGAGTTTCCATGTAGGATGGATGAAAACTATTCACACATGCCTGTGGCAAGAGTTTCCATGTAGGATGGAAACTCTACCCACAATAATGCGAGAATAGTTTCCATCCTACAAGGATGTAGGTAGAGTTGAATCTAGGGTTCCAAAACTCAAGTACACTATGAAAATGATGAGGACATACTCAATTTATGTTTACATTTAACCATCTAAACATTTCTCAAAACATGTATGAATTGAAATTTATTTTATGCAACAATGAAACTAGAATCATAGGGAACAAGTGATCTTAACAATGATGGTATCAAAAGACACCATTTTTTGGAAATTTATGGTTCTCAAGATACAAAAGTGTCCAATGATACTATTTGATACATATTATCCTCAAATAATAAGGCCATAGATGAATATAACTAAAGTGAAATAAACATCTCAATTGCATAAAAACTAAATGATAACATACAATGTGTTGCATAAAAATAACACATTGTTCCATCAATCCCATTGAATATAGCCTACTGAAAACTGGTTCTCACATTTTTTCTTTTTACTTTGTCTCTTTATCACAACAACAATTATTTTCCTTTGTGTCGGTTATTTTGGTGGGTTATTTGAAATAAATCGATTTTATTTTGAAGTGTAACACTGCTTTTCCCTTGATCATTTCATTTACAATAAATATTTTGTGAATGAAATGTTTTTATAATAGAAAAAGAAGTAAGTTAAGATACATAAAAAAAAAACAATATTGATATTAAATACTTAATGTGGATAAGTACCATATAACTTGCTAGTATATGGTTTGGAAAAACTCACTAGTAGATGGAACACCATTTTAGTGTGTCTCAGTAGCAGTGTTTGGTGAAGGGGGAATAAATGGAACTTGAACTCATTTTCCCTTATTACAAGATCTTCCATACCGATGTGATTCAATATATTCCTCTTCATCATATTTTCTTATTGGCCTTGAATGATAAATAAATTTATTCTACAAGACATAAAAAGGTAAAAATTGAAATTGCTCAAGATCTAAAATTGAAATCAAATGGATACCATTTATATGTAAAAGTGACTTACAATTGGTAGTGTAGTTACTGATATTTTAGATTGTTTCACCCATGAGTTAAACAATTGTTTCACTTTATGAGGAGTGACATCAAATAAATGAGAGGCCAACTCTATTGTAGTATCCATATCAATTGTAATAAAACACTTTTCATATTCAAGATGAAGTTGGTTTTTAATAATCATAGGGACACATTTTTTTTTTTTTTGTTTCTGTAAGACACCTTCTCATCTCATTAATATCTTAAAACATTGTTCCCTCATCTCATTAACAAGACACACTTTATCATGGTCAACTGTGTTTCGATAATCCATACCAATGCAACCTCTTTGTGCTCCTTGGTTGGTATTCAAAATTTTCATCTCCCCGTGTTTACATTCCATTACCTCATTTATTAAATGACCCAAGGTTTGAATATGAAAAACCTTAGTCATCTAAAGAGCATGTGATCCTTGAATATGCATGTAAGGAAGCATATAATCTCCTAAACAAGAGGAACAAAACCAAATTCACTTACTTGCAAGTTGTATGATCCTACAATGAATGATCCACATGTTGAGTAAAAATTAGAAACCACCTACTAAATACATTATTTAATTCCACTAATACTAAATGAAAGATAATTTTACCTTTCCTCATAAATAGAGGAATCACTTCCTATAGACCCTTGGAATTGCAAAGTGTGGAATTATTTATCATCCCCCCACATTCTCACCAAATTTTTGTATTTTTCTTCATCTGGTATATCTCTAATAACATAAAATGTAAAATGACTATTACTTAAAAAAAATGAATACCAATAATAATTGTATATCTTTAAAAAAATTATTATACCTTCAAAATTACATCATGTCGACTGAAGATTTTGTCTGAAATTGCTCCATTATATTTCCCATAGTTGATATCCATGTACTCATAGTGTTTATTATGAATTGATTCCCCAAGATTACATTCAACTCCAATTCTTTCTAACCCATCCCAAAGTTGAATGAAATTTGATTTATCAAACCCCTTAGTTGGATTTTTCTTGTCAAAATCTTGTGCTATTCTTTGAACCTCATTTTTTTTTTTCAAAATAGTTTGAATTCCAACATGACAAGCACAATATATCAAATTCAACGTTGATCTGGGTGTCAACTATAATTTCCAAAAGTTAATTTATATATTAGCAAAATAGTGAATTCTTTTTTAAATGAACATTAAGAGGAAAAACATGTACCTTGTCATCACTTGAGGAAAAACGCGCACCTTGTCATCATTTGACTGATCCATGGGATAGTTCTTAATAACAATCAATGAACTACCAATTAAATATGGTTCTACATCAATGATGCAAATATCAACTTGTTCCAACCATCCTTTACTTGAATCTATTGTAGGGTTCAATTCCTTATATGTAAAATTACATAAGAATCGAAATATAATTAATAAAAACATAAAAATTGATACACCAATTTAATTAATAAAAATCACCAAAAGTAATTTTGAAGACATTGAATGCAATTTTGAAACTGAACTTATTGTATCTCCTTATTGAATAGAATGGTCCTTTGTAGCCATGTGTTTATCTCTTTTTGAACATGTGCACCATGGGAAAAGATTACTCCCCATCAGTGACACTTTTCCATGACATACTAACTGGCAAGTTGCAAAAACATCATGTCACTCAAACAATTTTACATTCACTACTCTACCATCACTCATTATAATTCTATTATGAAAAACAATTTTTAATTTTTTAATTTGGTTGTTCTCATTTTTTGGATCAATAGAATGTGCCAAAACCTGCTTGTATTCCTCTTTTCCATCTCATTTTCTAATGCTTATAAAAGACATCAAACCATTAGACTATATAAATTCAAGTATTATCTCACATAACTGACCGCTTTTATCATAATGGAGACAACACTCAATAACAATCTTAAAACCCACATATTCAACCATTTTTAGGAATCAACCATATGACTCTACCTTTTTTACCATAACTCCAAAGGTAACATCATCAATTCTTTCCCATCTCATATTCAATTTATCAGCTTCATTTCCCCATATTTTCATTTTAGGCAAATTGATCTTGCAATAACTCCCTTAAATAAACCATGATTGTCAATGCGCTTTACACACTGTAATTCCTTATGAGTCACACTTGATTCAATAAAAACTAAATCCATGGTCCTAGGAGTGAAATTATTACAAATATATTCCACAACAACTAAACAAATATGTTCAAGAACTCCATTAGATCTTCGACTTTAGAACTTGCAGCAAAATTGCTACTTAAGTAGTTTCCAATTGCACCAATAATGTCACATTCTTCCACATTATCAATTGGTTTACCAGAGTACCAACTACCAAGATCCCTCCATTTATATTTGTTGAAGTATTCACCAATACTAAGAGAGGGGGGGGTGAATCGGTATTGAGCTCTTTTTTCCAATATTTAATTTAATACCTTAAACACGTATTCATTATTAATCAAAACTATAAACATTCAATAAACAAGCACAATGCAAAATGATTGTAACCCATAAAGAGAGAAAACCACAAATGATATATATTTGTTTAATCAATTATCAAATTAACACGATCCAACCTGTGAGGGACACCCATCCCTATTGCAATAACCAACTTACGAGATTGCAGGCACCAACCTGTCACAACAAGCACCCACTTGCTAATTGTAGACACCAATCTACCAAGGACACCAATCCTTGCTACAAGCACCAACATGTAGAAATGAATGCACCAACTTGCACTACGAACATCCACGTGTTGATAAAGAAGGAACCAACCTTCAATGTAAGAACCAACTCACAATGGGGACTTTAATCCTCTCCCGAGCTCCAACCTTCCACCCTGATCTACAAAGTTTCACAACCAATCCAAATTACACTATTGTTCCTGTAATCTATTTCAACAATACTCTGCCTCATACACAAGTCCAAATGTTACTTTCACCTCCCAACCAACCTTGAACGATTACATTGTCTTCTCTTTCATTTTCAGACATCCTCAGACCTCAAATCATGGGATATTCTCTTTAATAGTTAGTATTTACAAACTCAGAACTCCTCACTCTATCACCATTTCCACATTCTTCCACTTCTTCGCATAATTTCTCTCACACCCAAGAGCCTTAGAATCACAAATCTCCACCATTCAATCTCACTCATAGTTCCTTGTTTAATTGTTCGATTAGGGAATCATTATTTATAGCGCTTCCAACCTGCACAAATTTCTCCACAAACACAAAATGTACTTGTGAGGTTTGCTCCATATCTCCATTAAAACTGGGTTGTTCCATTCCTTCTCATACTTGTGTAAACCCCTTATTTTCATGCTCGATTTGTTTATGGACCACTCATTGTAGTTTTGATGCATACCAACCAATGGATCTTCTCCCAGATTCATTCTCGTACATTGATTTTCTTTTTGGCCATTAGAACACTCTATATACTATTGTCACTTAGAAACCATCCGATATGGGTCCCAAATCAATCTCCTCCTTTGATTTGCGATAACTTTCGTCAGGACCACCGACCTTATCGATCTCTCGAGACCTCAATATTCAACTATACCTCCTCATCAATCGAGCATCATTAGATCTGGTCTATATTTGATCATGACCATCGATTGTTTCCTTAATATTAGGATCATTGAGGTATTGAAACACTCAACAAAACCTCGACACTCGACAATTGTCTGATTATACCTTTATTAAGTTGTGACCATTGATATGATCTTTATCATATTAGGACCATTGGGTCGATGATCGTCATCGTTGGGATAGAAAAATCATGGGTAAAAACTTTGGTTCTGATGGATCTTCTCCAATGATATGTTATGAAATATCATACAGTCCTTAGAGTCTTTAATCAATGGTCCAAATCAAATCTTCTTCTTCAATATGCATGATGTATATCTCTGTGAATTCACTACTTGTGGGATGGTTAGGTGGGGCCCATGGTATATCTATGGCTAATATTATCCTTCTTACCGATATATGGTCTAGATAAATCCTCGAAGTTCCTTTTCATCATCGTTGACCATTTATGACTAGTATCATGGTCCACTTTGACCATCGTCAAGGAATGGTTCTAACATTCCCTTCACAATATAAGCGTTTTGTTTGTATGGACGTTAATCCCCCTATAATTCATGCGAAAATATGTTATAAACAAGTGTTGGAATATCGTTGTCATCGTATCCTAATCAGGTTTCTACACACATGAATTACATTGACCCCAACGACTAACAAGGAACTGGGGTCTAGGTGTTTAACTCCTCCATAAGACCAAGAGCCATGACTGGGTGCTTAAGTTATCGTTTGTAATGTTCCCAAGCCAAATTGTTTGCTCGGAACACTAACTTTTTACTGTTTTCTATGTTTGTTTATGAGTTTGCAGGTTTACTCATGAAGATGCCCATTATGGGTTAATGTTGATTGAGCAATATATATGAAGCATATAATCATAAACAAGACAAGATATACAAATAACACTAGTAGAGAAACAATAATGTCAGATCTGACCTTTATTTAGATAGTAGAGAGATCACTTACATAAGAGATCTACATATGTGGAAGAAAACCCCAATAATATCAAAATGGGTTTCTCACTGATACAATAATAAGAAATACAAATATAAGAGCCTCCCAAAGGTTGTCTGAGAAGATATCCAAGCCTCCAAAGGTTACCAGCATGCAAGACAAGACTAAAGATAATAGAACCCCACCAATACACTGCAGAACCCCTCCAACTGGCTGAGTTGCACCCTGATCTAGATGCTAAAGACCACTCAAGTTTCGGCCCTCCTCTCTCTAAGCTCCAAAACCCTCTAAACTCTCCTAGAATGTAGATCGGGATAGTAGAATCCATCGGGACAATTTTCAAGATGAGATGAGAATTTCTTCTCCTCCAACTAAGAAAACCCTTTATTGGTTTGCGCCCTCCTAATTTGACTGAATCAAGGATATTTCTCTACCCTCCTAGGAGCCTCCAAATACCTCCAAAATATATTGAATTGTAGATCGGGGAAATGCTAAAAATATGATGAAGTCTCAATATAATCTATGAAGATTCGAGCCAATAAATATTGAAAACCTCTTTCTGCAATGCGCCCCTCTCTCCTCCAATTCGTGACAAGCTACCAGAAATAAACTGTCAGGATAATCTCCTCTAGAATAGACCAAGAATGATTCTAGGGACCCCACGAAGAAAACCCAAGTGCTCCTTTTCCAATAATCCTTCTCCTTCCTCCAGATCGAACCAATCTCCTCAAGGTGGTGTGCCCCCCTAGCTAGAAACCCCCTAGGTTGTGCACTAGCCTGAATTATTCCTATAGATCAAACCCCTGAAACACTGTAGAATGGTGTGGGAGGATTATTTCACCTTTGAGACCAAGCATGGATCAAGAAAGGTGGGATATTTCACCACCGAGTTGATCTCTAGTTTTTTAGACTCAAAACCCTCAAAATTGCTTGTGTTCAAGAGCTCCATTGAAAAAATAAGATAATAATCCAGAATGTCTTAGGAGTGTGCCCTACCCTTTCATTTATAGCTCCAGTCTATTCACATGTTGAGTTAGTTAACCCCTAGGGTTAAATATTAACTTTAACTCACCTTTTCTTTTCTTTCATTGAATTATCCTTTTCCACACAAACTCAACTTAATAATAGAATGTTATGTATTCTGGTTGAATTTGTCCCCAATATTATTGAGAATATAGTCTAATGGGGATAGCTATACTACTGAGTCTCTCCAGACCTCTTTATCAAGAGGTGGGGGATATTACAATATCCCCTGCTATAAATTTCTTGCCCACAAGCAATTCTGGACCTATCTCCTGGATCAATTATTCCCCTTCCCACGTGGCATCCTCCATGGGTAGGTTCTTCCACTTAAGCAGATACTCTTCGATGCTTATTTTCCTCAACTTCTTATCCCTAACTTCAATTATCTCCTCTGGTATCAATAGCAACTATCCTTCTTCATCCATAGGTGGAAATTCCTCGATAGGAGTGATATGCTTGTTGATGGCCCTCTTCAAGCACGAAACATGGAAGACATTGTGTATTTTGTTGCCTTGTGGTAGATCCAACTCATATTCCACAAACCCTACCCTTCTATTGACTCTGTATGGACCGAAGCAATGAGGTTGGAGCTTCTATGTGCCACTTATCTTAATGGATTCCTGCATGTATGGTTGAAGTCTCAAATAAACCAAGTCATTGACCTCAAAGGTGCATTCAACCCATTGTTTGTCTGCCTGTACCTTTTATTATAATAATAATAATAATCTATTTTTAAGGTCACGGCCAAGACAACACACCAAATTGGTGTATGAGACCCCCTTGTTTGTGGGACAAGGGACCCCCCTCTGCCCAGCGATTTGACTGGTAAAGTATACGAAGGTATACATACCCTACCCCCCTCTGGATTTGAACATGTGACCTCTTAAGAGGAAACACATGTTCTTAACCATTAGGCCCATTATGTTCCATTTATAGGTGGTCCTTCAATTCCCTGAGTATGTCATGACTCTACTGAATCCATTCCCAAACCATGGGAGCCCTATTGTCACCAGAGGAAATATCTACAAATGAGATAGGGTCATATCTGCATAAGGCCCTGAATGGTGGCATACCAATGGACATATGATAAGTGGTGTTGTAACAATATTCCCCCAAGTGAAGCCATTTAACCCAAGATTTTAGCTGCCCTGCCACATAATTCCTAAGGTATCCTTCAACCCATTTGTTGACTATATTTGTCTAGCCATCCATCTGGGGGTGATAAATGGTACTAGGTGTTAGGGACGTACCTATTAACCTAAAGAGATCCTGCCAGAATGTGCTCATGAACCTACTATCCGTGCCACTCACTATGGTTTTGGGAAAACTATGCAATCTGAAAACTTCCCTGAAGAATAGGTCTGTAACATGTGTTGCACTGAAATCTGTGGCAATGGAAAAAAAATGTGCAAACTTCGTCAACCTGTCCACTACAAAGAAAATGTAGTCTTTTCCTTGAGCCCTCGGAAACCCTGTGATGAAATCAATAGATATGCTTTCCCATTTGTGCTCTGGAATGGGAAGTGGTTGTATTAATCCTATTGGGTGATTGTGTTCATCTTTGTTGACCTGGAAAGTGTTGCGCTCCTTGATGTGGCTCAACACATCTTCTTTCAAACCCTTCTAAGCAAACCTCTCTTGGACCTGTCTATATGTATTGATGAATCCTTTATTCACTGCTACTGGTGAATCATGGAATTCTTGTAACACCTTGGCCTTAAAGGATGATTTAGGAACCAAGAATATTCGGCCCTTTTTGTAGATGATATCATCCATGATTCTAAAATTATCATCTTGTACCTATCCATCCATCAGTTCGCAAGAAAAATTTATCTTTGAATATTCCACCAAGAGGCGGGATTTCCAATCCACTGAGATATCGGTCATGGCATAAAATGATGGTCTTCTGGATAAGGAATATGCTACCAGATTATTTTTCCCTTTGAAAAATTATATGTCAAAGTCATAAGCCTGGATTTTTCTCACCCACTTTTGTTTCCTTTCAATCAATCCCTTCTCATTTGGAAGTACTTGAGGTTGTTGTGATTCGTCCTCATGATGAATTTTTCCCCAACTAAATACTGCTTGAATTTGGCCAATGCATGAATTATGGCTAGCATTTCTTTGTCATAGAGGGTGTAGAGGAGCTCAAGACCTCTTAATTTTCGGCTTTCATAGACAATAGGATGCATTTTCTACATAAGTACTTCTCCAATTCCTTCCCTTGATGCATCACACTCTACTATGAAGGGTTGTGTGAAATCTGGTAAGGACAATACATGGCATGTACTCATCACTTTCTTCATTCTTTCAAAGGTGGATTGTGCTTATGGGCCCCAATTGAATTTGACCTTCATGGTGAAATCATTCAAAGGTGCACAAAGTTGAGAAAAACCTTTGTCAATCCTCTTGTAATAGAAACATATTCCCAAAAAACCCTTCAACTTTGTGAGTGTCCTAGGTGTGGGCTGGTCAAGTATAGCTTGTATTTTTTATTGGTTTACCTGCAACCCCTTCACTCCAATGATGTGTCCTAGATAAAGGACCTCTATTATCCCAAATTCACATTTGGATTCCTTAGAATATAAAGATTTCTCTTCCATGATAGCTAAAATATGTTCCACATGCTGAAGGTGCTCCTCCCAAGTTTTTCTATATATAAATAAATCATCAAACAAGACTAATAAGAACTTCCTCAACTATTTTTTGAAAAAATGATTCATGCATGACTGGAAGTTGGATGGAGCATTAGTCAACCCCAAAGGCATGAACAAAAACTCATAGTTTCCATAGTGACACTGAAAATCGGTCTTGGAGATATTCATATCTTGATCCCTCATTTTTATCTAATGATAGTCAGAGTGCAAGTCAATATTTGTGAAATATACTGCCCCATGGATCTCATCCAATAGCTCATCAATCTGTGGGATGGGGTATCTATTTTTTATTATCTTACTATTTAGATCCTTGTAGTCAATACACATGCACATTGTCCCATGTTTCTTTTTTACCAGCACTACTGAAGATGCAAAGGGACTGGAACTTGGCCTCTCGTGGCCCATATCAAACAAATCCTTAATATCCTTTTCAATTTCATCTTTATATTTCTTGGGGTTCATGTATGGAGTGGTGATGATAGGTTTCTCACCCTCGTCCAACTCTATGATGTCCTCAAACCCCCTATCTAGTGGTGCCCCTGGTGGTATAGGCTCAAAGACCTTGTTGTTCCTATCCATGATTTTCTTGATCTCTGGTGAGTAGTGTGTTTCCTCCTTCTTGTCTACCCTGACTGATATTTTACATTTTGTTGCATAGACGATGTCTTCCCTCCTAAATATGGCCTCTGTGCATTTTTTTGTCACCACTCTCAGTGTGTTTCCTGTCATACCCCTGAGAACCACCTTTTTCCCATTTTCTTCTGTGAAAGACATTTCCATGGTTTTGTAATTTGTGGTGATTGGTCCCAATGTACTAAGCCACTATACTCCAAGGATGATGTTGGTGTCTAGAAGGTCCATAGCATAGAAATCTTGTTCCAAATCATGCCTTCCCAAAGTAAGTTTCATTCCTGGAATGTACCAGTGACAAGGGATGGTGTACCCCCCTGCTATCTCCACATGAAATCCCTCAAACTTAATTTTTAGTATATGTATTCTTTGCAGTAGGGTTGAGTCAATGAAGTTGTGTGAGGCACATCCGTCAATGAGAACTGAGACCTTTTTCCCTTGTAGTACCCCTCGCATCCTGAAAGTGTTGAATTTAGGTACCCAACTAATGGATGCAAGTGTCACCTTCTCATATGTTGTAATGTCGTGACTTGCATCTTCCTCTTCCTTCTGTCTTGGGTTTTCTATCTCCATGTTTTGTAGGTGGCCAAAATATTTATCCTCCTCATCATCTGAAATCACCTCAATGTAGTGGGATTTTCACTCACCCATGCATTTGTGTGTTGGGTCCCATGGTTCCTTGTAGGTGAAGCACAACTACTTCCCCCTCAATTTCCTCCTAGTGGGCTCATCTATCCTACCCCTTCCTCTGTCAAACACCCTTGGGTATCTCCCTCCTTGGTTCATAGGAGGTATTTGGTCTCTACCACCTTGATTAGGAGGTCTAGGGGTGAATATCGTCTTTGTTGCTGACCCTAAGTCCCTGGTATTCCAAATGGCATCATGCAAGTTGGTAGGCTTAAATTCCTTGACCCAACCCCTCAAGGGATCCATCAACTCTTCTGTGAAGAGCATAATAAGTCTCTCTTCAGACACATCCTGTACCATCACTACTAGTCTCTGGAACTCTTCTATGTAAAACTATGGTGATCCTGTCTGTCTGAGCTATGTGAGCTCTGGGTCCCCCTGGTCAAACCTGTCAATGAGCCTCTGTGTGAACTCTGTATAGGATGTAATCCAATTGTGACCCAATTTGGTCAACCCATGGTACCACCAATTATGAGATTTTCCCTCCAAGTACATGGCGGAAAATTTGATGGCATCCATCTCCCTCATGGGGTTAAGCTGTAGGTAGGTATCTATCTCCTGCACCCATGCTTGTGAAGTTACCTTAGAAGATCCATCAAAATAAGTAATTTCTATCTTTCTTGCCCTGCACTCCAATTCATAGTTGGGGATTTGATACTTTTCAGGCTTACCTCAAAACTTGATTCCACAATACTGGTCCAGTGTAACTTGCCTCTGGAACCCTTCACTTAACGCATGATACTCCCTGGCATACTACTCAAAGTTGTCCTCAATCACATCCTCATAGTTGTGTTGTGGTTGATTATCTAAGAATGTAGGTAGATAGGGCCTAGGGGTGGTCCTACTATGTGTTTTCCCCTAGGCCACACCACCTCCATAACTCTATCCCTCAGTGTGGTAATGAGGGATATGCTCATGTTGAGGTCTAGTCCCTCCATGACATCCACTAGCTTCTATGTTTTCATAAACCTCTATACCCTTTCCTGCATGAGTCATGTGCATAAGGAGTTGCGCCAATTTTTCCTAGCTGGCATTCACTCTTTCCAGAGTCTCTGTCATTTCCACCTGTTCCTCTGTGAATTGCTTCCTGGTTTTCCTATAGATGATGGACAAGGGTACTTTGTGTCATATTTATGGAGTGTTGTAACTCCTTGGTGAAACCTACTAGTATCTCTGACTCACTATCCTCACCTGACCCCTCCATTTCTTCCTCTGTATCACCTGTTTGTTTCTTGCATCTACCCATGTGAATGCCACTGAACTTCTGCATGTGATAATCCCCACAAGTTGGGAGGATCAACACTTTGATACCACTGTAATGTTCCCAAGCCAATGTTTTTGCTCAGAACACTAATTGTTTACTATTTGCTATGTTTGTTTATGTGTTTTCATGTTTACTCATGAAGATGTGCATTATGGGTTTACTTAATGTTGATTGAGCAATATATCTAAAGCATATAATCATAAACATGAAAATATATACAAATAATACCAGTAGAGAACCAATAATGTTAGATATGACCTTTATTTAGATAGTAGAGAGATCCCTTACAAAGAGATCTGCAAATCTAGAAGAAAACCACAATAATATCAAAATGGGTTGCCCGCCGATAAAATAATAAGCAATACAAAGATAAGACCCTCCCAAAGGTTGTATAAGAAGAGATCCAAGCCTCCAAAGGCTACCATCATTCAATACAAGACTGAAGATAAGAGAACCGCATCAACACATTGCAGAACCCTCCAACTGGATGAGGTGTGCCCTACTCTGGATGTTGAAGACCCCTCAAGTTTAGATTCTCCTCTCTTTTAGATCCAAAACCCTCCAAACACTCTAGAAATGTAGATCAAGCTAGTATAATCCACCAGGCCAAGTTTCAATATGAGATGAGAAGTTATTGTCCTCCAACTGAGAGAACCCTCTATTGGTTTGTGCCCTCCTGGTTTGACTAAATCAAGGAGATTTCTCTCTCCATCCTAGGAGCCTCCAAATGCCTCCAAAATCTCCCAGATTGTATATCGGTCCAATTCTAACAATATGATGAAGTATCAAGATAATCTATGAATATTCGGGCCAATAAACAATGAAAACCTATTTATTCAATGCGCCCCTCTCTCCTCCAATTCATGCCAAGCTCTAGGAAATAAACTGCTAGGATAATCTCCTCTAGAATAGACCAATAATGATGCCAAGGACCCTACAAATAAAACACAGATTCTCCTTTGCCAAGAATCCTTCTCCTTCCTTCATATCAAACCAATCTCCTCAAGGTGGTGTGCCCCCCTAGTTGGAAACCCCCTAGGTTGCACACTAATCTGGATTTTTCCTGTAGATCAAACCCCTGCAACACTGTAGAATGGCGTGGGAGGATTATTTCACCTTTGGGACCAAGCCTGGATCAAGAAAGGTGGGATCTTTCACCACTAAGTTGATCTCTATGCTTTTAGATTTGAAACCCTCAAAATTGCTTGTTCTCAAGAGCTCCAATGAAAAAATAAGATAATAATCCAGAATGTCTTAAGAGTGTTGTTAGGGGATTTATATGTACTAAAAAAGACACTAAACTACCCTCAATTAAATTTTCAACCTGGGGTAAGTAAACTTAGAGTTGTAGCAAAATATATGCCAAAGGTAGAAGGTTGGTAGGAGTATAGTCTAACTATGGAAAGCAACTATCTAGGGCTAATCTACTCAAGAAAACCTATCTAATGAACAAACCCTACTAGGCAAAATGAAAACTAGGTAACCTAAGTGCTTTTGGGTCAAGGACTGATGGATAGTTCCTAAGAAAACGAATGAAAACTCTATGTGAAGCAAACTAGTTCATGACAGTAAGCAAAGGTAAACTACTAAGCATACTAAGCAAATGATAAAAGTAAACTTCGTTAACTTGCCAACCTATATCCAATGAGAAACTACCCTATGAAAGAAAATACATAATCAAGTAAGAAAAAACACGTATCTACCCTAGTAAAGCAAATATACAAGCAAGAAAAAGCACCTAACTAACCTATTAAAACAAATAGACAAGCAAGCAAAAGCATAAAGAAAAAGACAAGTAAGCAAAGACTTCTCATGGAACAACTACCTAGCCTAAGAGGCAAGTGAAATAAATGCCTAATGCAAAACTATTTCTCTTGAATGAAAGGAAATTTGAATCCTCAATGCAATGCATGAAACAAAATCTATTCTATTGAAAGCAAGAAATACTATCGACTAAACTTATGAAAACAAGAAACTATCTCTTCTAACTTATGAAAGCAAGAAACTAACTTTAACCTATGAAACACTCAAATGTAATGTTGGTGGTTGTGTGAATGCCTTCGGTGGTGACATATGATATCTCGATGACACTTGACAACAAAGGACAATTCTAATGGTATAAGCTCAATACTAATTTCAATGGAAAAATGAAAGGTGTGAAGTAAACAGTCCAATGAAAACTTAGCCACGATAAAATTAATGTTAAATATCCTACATAGTCATGTATAAACCATCAACATCATGATGAGATCATCATTATCTAATTAAGAAATTCAATTACATCTTAATCTATGAAAGAAAACTATACTATGTCTATTTTAATCATCCAAGCTATGATAAAGAAAATGACTAAAACTAGAAATTAAAAACATGATATTAAAAAGAGAATTGACAATTACATTTAACCAATAACTAAGCAAGTGAAATCTATCTAAAACTGAAGTAAGCAAGCTATTATTCAAAAACTGGAAGCAAATATATCCATCCATCAATCTTTGTCAGAAGAAACTTAGATTAAAACTATGCTCTGTTCTAATTAAAAATATGTTCTAAGCTTGAGTGTAAAAATATAAAAGAAAGCACAATTTATCATCTAACTACATGCGGGGTTAGTATAATGAGAGAGAGACTTTTTAATTGCACACGGAATTAGTAAAGAGACTTGCAAGCTTGTTCCTAATCTATCAAATCAACAAATACTATCACAAATCATCATCTAACCTTCAAAAAGAAGTAAAACAGTAAGCTACAACAAACTAATTAATTAAATAAAAATATACATGCACAGGAAAATGAAAAGACAAATTAAATTAGAAAAATGAAAAATAGACATGAAGACAGTTATCAAACTGCTGGTGGGGGCACCAAAAAGTCGTGGTCACTCTCTAAAAGCACACCATGACCTCAACAGGCCAAATTCACCATAAAAATCCAAAAACGCAGTTTTGGCACTATTCTGGCAATGTAAAACTAGAAACATAGCAAAATCGTTTTTCTGGCATTTCTAATGCTTATGCTACTTGGTTAACAATCTAATGAGCATCCTATTGGTATTTATAACCTTAAAACCCAGGTGGTAGACCACAGGAGGGTCGAACCACCTCTAAATTCGACAAATTACATTGAATGCATCCATAACTAACAAAATGGAGGAACCCAATAAGCGCCCTCTTTGGACAACTGAAATCAAGTTGTCTTGAACTTAGTAGCTAGAGGGGGTGATGACAAACAAAACCCATGTTCTCGATTTGTCCACCACTGGCCGCCAATACCATAACCGCCATCTAGCCTTGCGTTTTTGTGCAATACTGGGTGCTGGAACGAGTGTCGGATCAAGTACCAAAACGAGTGCTGGATCAAGTAAAATGGTGCGTTTTTCCTTGTAACAGCAGAAAAAAATGAATTAACTCTTGGAAACCATAAAATATGATAAATTAAACTTGATTGAATCACAAAACACAAATTATACATACCTCATGTCGATTGTATCATTTTACCATAAAATTCTTCAAAAATCTCCTTTGAAAGATAAAATGCACATGTACATATGAAAAAAAGTGTATAATAACATCATGAAGATGATGATATCTCGGGCCCAACATACCCCCACACTGACGATTTTGCAGGTCCCATTGCAAACAAAAAGAAGTCATCCCTTGGAACTAGGCTTGTTGAGGAGGATCGGCTTTAGTAGCCTCTCCTTCTTGTTGTGTAGGCTTAGCCTTGTGCCTCTTATGTTGCTTTAATAGTTCTCTTAAGCTGTGGTTAGATTGGGTCATCCCATCGACCAACCACTGAAGGGAGTTAAATTTTTCCTGAAGGACTTCATTGTCATGATGAAGGTGTGCATCTATTGTCTTCCTCTCTTCTAATTGTTGGAGAAGTTGATGATTTTCCCTTTGTAGCTCCTCTATAGTTGGGGCAGAATCAGTGATCTCCGAGGAAGTCTTAGGTCCTTTGAGAGATGTGGTCAATTTATCAATTTTAGGATCAAGAGTGGGCATATGTGAGGTAGGTGTGATGGGAGATTGGAAAGGTGAGGTGGGTTCTGATTTTGTTTTCCTTAGTGGCTCTAATCCATCCGCAGAGACTTCTCTAGGTTTCTTATGAGGGATCTCATGGTCGGAGGATACTTGGATAGGATCTGAAGCAGGTGGAGGCTTGGCATAAGGCTTGGTTCTCATGTTCTGGGTACTCTTCCGAAAAGATCCCTTACCAAATCGGTTGGCTCCTCTCCTTTTTGTGGGAATGATGGGAAATTCTTTCTGCATTACTTCGTGGGGCTTCTTAGGTGTAGGATCAAGAGAAAATGAAGGCATTGGGGGAGCAACAATAGGATTCTTTTGGTCTTTGTTATTGGTCTTTTTCCCTGATGAAGAAGTAGGAATATCAACAAGATTTTGGTATTGTTTCGGAAAAGAGGGAGTTTGTGCAAGGGAGTTTGTGCAATCTAAAGTGACAAGCTTTGAAGGTGGAGTATCTATCTTCACATGTAATTAACCTTGTGATGAAGATAAGAGGATTGACCAATTATGGATTTATCCACTCCTTAGCATACCCTTTCTCTCATGAAATGCTCTCGAATTCGGGCTTAAACACCCTGTTGTAACTTGAGTGCGACAATTGATGATTCTTGAACTACCTATCTCCCATTCTTGGAAGCTTTGTTGCAGTAACAATTGACTCTTCTGTGACTATAAAATTGAGAGACCCTACATGTGCTATCTTGCCATCAAAACTAACTGCAAATTGCATAGAAAGACCGTCATCATGGCCTTGCAAACTTGACAGAAATGGTCCCCATCTAGCATGCAAGAACACTTCCCTACACTGTGCGAATTCTGGAATGGAAAACAAGTCTGCATAGGTGGAGGGTTCATATCGCTTGGGCATTGTGACAGGGTTTGAATTCACCAAGCAAGGGAGAAATCGATCCACATAGAGACACGAATTGGGCATGGTCTGAGTACAATTGGAACAGAGGGCAAGTTTTACCAAGCAAGGGTGAGAACAGGCCAAGAAATGGCACGGGTTTAACACCGTCTGAGTTTGATTAGAACAAGGGATGAATTCGACAGAGGTTGGGTGCAATTCCTTAACGTAGGGCAGAGAAAATGGCAAGGGAAAATGAAACAATAGAGTGCCCAACCCAATTTTGGATGCTCTTATGGTGGAGGACGTTTTCCCACATGTGCATGTGAGCTTCCATGTGTGGGAGATTCGAATTTGATGGCAATCTTGAGAGAAATGGAGTGGTGCGTACTTAGATCAATGTCAAAGTCTTTTGACTTGGACATTTGATCATAACCATATGAGGCATATTTTAATCAATGCCTGTAACAAATTTAATTAAATGTGATTGAATTCGAGTTCCCTAGAATCTAGGACAATTACTAGTATGCAATGCAATGGAACTTCAAACGACACTTCAAATGACATTTCATCCGGCACCTCATACAGTACCCCTATGTTAAGTTCATTTTCACCTCTTTTAATGGACAACCTGCAATTTGGAAGTGTTTTTGACAACCATAGTGGTTAATGAGTAGAGGCAGAGTGCTCCATGCTTACTCATTCTTCTTGTATATGACATATAGTGTCAAAATCTATAATGAACGGGTTATAGAAAATGCCAAAGACTATAATGAACAGGTTGTAATGAACGATAAATGATAAAGAGTGGTCTGTTAAGCATGAGTTTAGTAATGTATATCACACAGGAGTTAAGCATTTAAAAATAACGTGACTATCAATGTAACAACATGTATCATGGTAATAATACACAAATTCTTGCAAAGACTCCTTTCTCTAGGCAATGATCATTTGTCATCTCATGAACCCCTCCCCCACACCTAAGTATTATGACACCTCACAATCAAAAGTATAGGAAACTAGTCAATATCCCCCAATAGTTGAAGATTTACAGTATGTCAAGTGTAAAGATGAAATTTCACAGATTGGTCCGACGAGACAGTTAGAAGATGACCCCACCTATAGGATAAGAGATCCTATATATAGATAAGAAGAGGTAGGCAAGAGAGTTTCAAGATAGTCTTAGAGTCATTTCCCAATGGAAAGATTATGAGATTTATTAACCTTAGCTTAACCACACATACTCCATGTCATCTTTGTCTACAAGTAATGACGTACATCAGGACAAGCTTAGATTTATTATTTATTTTTGTCAGATCATCATCCTCACTAGGTAGAATGCCCCACTGCCAGCAAGCTTGTTCAGTACTCCGGCGAGTTTACCTAGTCATACCACAGGTCGATACCCTCTTCCAACAGACCTATTCAGTATCCCAGTGAGTTAGCCTCTTAAACCCTTAGAGACTAGCCCTTCATCCTTTATGATGTTAGTATAAGATTGCTTATGCAAGAAGATGGGGGAACAACTCTGAAACAACTTTTTCTTTCTTTTTCTTTTTAATTGGGATGGTATTTATGTTAGAGGATGAATTTTCGTTATATTGTTTAGTGGTTGTCCTAATGTAAGGGGTACTTAAGCGGACATGTCCTATCTAAAGATCTGATATAATCAAGCTATTTAGTGTGTAGTGGATGGTACCATTGAGAAAGAACAAAAATGTATCTCTAGGCTCAACTCACTGTCTTCTTTTGTAATTATTATGATGTTTCCATGACTAACTGCTAATGAGACCTCCATGTTACTCTTTGATAAAGACACTTGACTTACTTACTTAGGTTGCTTGGAAAAAATGTATGAGAGACCTCTAGGCTTGATAGTTATGGTATCACTTCCTTATATAGTGGTGAAGAGTTTCAAGAGCAACTTCTTTAGAATGCCTTAAAAATGATAATTTTGCAAAAACATGGCTAATTACAGTAAGTCACTATTCATTTGATGCTTTAGCAAACAAAAAATTCAAGTATAACAATGTTTTGATGAAAGATCTTTGAAACAGTGTATTCCTGGTGAAATAATTACTTACAGAAATATCTAGAATTGCCTTATTAACAAAATACAAAAACTATTTACATATATACAGTAGGAAATTCAGAAAATGTTTCAAGAACAAGGGGGGACTTCCCCATCTACTAAGGCCAATGCCTTGTCAGCTTTCATGACCTGTAGAAAATCTTCTCTGGAAATGGGCTTATGATAAAACTTAAGTCAGTGTCCATTTACCACAAAGGAGACTTGTCCCTTGTCAATTTTTTTAATTTTTACAGCTCTATTTTCATATACAGTGTCTACCTCATAAGGGCCCAACCAACAGGTGGTAAGTTTTCCTTTGAAGGTTTTGAACTGGGAATCAAACAACAGGGCCCAATCACTAGGCTGGAAGTGTTTCTTTTTAATAAACTTGTCATGCCACTTGCTTCTGGTTTTGGACCAATATTGTTCATTGGATGGCATCTTGCCTGATCTCATACAATTCATTAAATTGTAGGGCTTGTTGCTTCTAAGACTCATCCAGTTTCAATCCTAATTCTATAGCAATACGAAGGTCCTTACATGGAATTATATTGGTAAAAGTACTTGTTTCCCGTACACTAGCTCATAAGGGGTATGCCCAGTGGTATTTCTCCAGGTAGTTCGGTATGGCCACAAATCCTCTGGGATCCTATCAACCCAATATCGGTGATGTAACTGAACAGTCTTGGTCAATATGGCTTCTAGAACTTTGTTTGTGGATTCTACCTGACCATTGGCTTACGGGTGGTATGGAGAATATTTACATTGTTTAATCCCATATTTTTCTTTTAGCTCTTTCATCAGCTTGGAAGTAAATTAAGTTCCTTGGTGGGTAACAATTTCACGAGGGACACTGAAGTGGGTAAAGATGTCTTCATAGATAAATTCGACAACAGACTTCTCTGTGGCCCTAAATAGGGCTTTTTCCTCTACCCATTTGGTGACATAGTCCGTACAAACCAAGATATAGTTCTTCCTACGGGACGTGGGTGAAATTGGTCCTACAAAGTCAAGGGCCCATTTTTCGAAGGGTTCTATCATAAATTGGGCCTGTAAAGGCATTTCATCAGCTAACATAGGTCTACCTATCCTTTGGCAACTATCACAACTTCTCACATACTTGGCAGCATCTTTTAAAATGCTAGGCCAATAGTAACTTGAATGTAACACCTTATATGTTGTACGCTTGTCATAGAAATGGCCACGACATGGTCCATCATGACAACTTCGTAGTATTTCAGGTACCTCATTCTCTCGAACACATCTACAAATAATCAAATCAAGACCTATGCGAAAAATATCATGACCAACCCAAGAGTAATTAGCACTCTGTGTAATAATTTTCCATTTTCATGAGGTGACAAATGAGACGGTAACTTCCTAGTAGCAAGATAGTTTTCCATATCTGCAAACCATAGGGTATTGACAGAAAGGGCAAAGAGATTCTCATCTGGGAAACTATCATCTGCAGGGATGTCATCATCCTCATCCTTTATGCGGGAAAGAAAGTCAGCTACTACATTATCCTTTCCAGGTTGGTCAAGCATAGTGATATTAAATTATTGTAATAATAAGAGCCACCTAGTCACTCAACCATTAGTAATAGGTTTATTCATGAGGAACCTAATGGCAGAATGATCAGTGTGTATAAATACTTCATAACCTGTAATGTAATGATGAAATTTGTTAATGGCATGAACAACTGCCAAGAACTCTTTCTCAATGACTGTGTAGTTCAACTCAGTAGGGGACAAGTTCTTTCTTACAAAATAAATGGCATAGGACTTCTGGTCCTCTTTATGCCCTAATACCCCTCCTATTGTGGTGTCATAGGCATTAGTGGATATATGAAATGGGAGAGTCCAATTGGGCCCTCTAAGAATTGGTGCCACAGACAATTTGGCTTTCAGGGTTTCGAAGGCAGTTTGACACTGCTCAGTCCAAACAAAATCAACATCTTTTCAATAATCCAAACATAGGTGCAACAATCTTTGTAAAATTTTCAATAAACTGCCAGTAATATCTGACATGTCTAAGAAAGCTTCTCACCTTTTTCTAATTCTTCAAGGGTGGAAGTCTAATAATGACCTCAATCTTTGTAGGATCGACTTTTACTCCTTGAGATGAAACATGATGTCCTAGAACCACTCCTTTAGTTAACAACATTTTTCATTTTTCATGACTTAGGGATAGGTTCATTTCCTGGCATCTGATGAGGACTTTTTCTAAAGTTGTCTAAGGCTTCCTGGTAAGTGTTTCCATAAACAATGAAGTCATCCATGTAGAACTCCACACAATCATGAATAAGATCGGCAAATATCCCTAATACTACTCGTTGAAATGTGGCAGGAGCATTACATAATCCAAATGGTAAGACCCTATAGGCATAGGTGCCCCAAGGACAAGTAAAGGTAGTCATGTCCTGGTTCTTGGGTTCTATAAGAATCTAATTGTACCCATTGTATGCATCTAGAAAGGAGAAATACTTCTTTCCGGACAAGGTATCTAGAACTTGATCAATGAAAGGAAGAGGAAAGTAATCTTTCAGAGTGGCCTTATTGAGTTCCCGGAAATCAACACAAATTCTCCATTTCCCATTCACTTTCTTTGGAATCACTACTAGCAGGGATACCCACTTACTGTTGGAGATGGGATAGATAAGTCTGACATTTAACAACTTTTGGATTTCCTCCTTGACTATGTCTTTGAGTGTTGGGTTCATCCTTCTCTGGGTTTGCCTAATACGTGTTACTTCCCCCTGGGTGCATATATGATGGATGCATGTGTCAGGGTGTATACCCTTCATGTCAGTGTATTCCCAGGCAAATGCTCTTGATTGTTCTTTAAGGATATCTACTAATTGTTTATGTTGGTCTTTATCTAGCCCAGAGTTTATATGTAAAAGTTTCCCTAGACTAATCTCGTAGGGCATAGTATAAGACATGGTAGACTCATCTATTTCAAAGATAAAAGATGTCGAAGAAAAAATGGATGGATCTAATTGTTCTTGAAATTCTTCCCCAAACATGTATGCAAATTTGGGAAAAGACTGTGGAAAATCCACACATGTAATAGAAGAAATGAATTGGTTTAGCACATTTTCTAGTGTATGCTCCTGAAGTGCCCTTGCATGGTCACTAGGCAATAAGGGTTCTTCCCAGTCTTCGTTCTCATATGGACATTCAATCTACCATATATTTTCCATAATAGGTTGCGATGGAGGGTAAATGGCGAGCTTCTGGATAGAGAGACAATTTGACATGGTCATTTTTCCTTCTCTACAACCATTAAATGCATTGGTTGTGGCTAACCAAGGTCTTCCCAAAATAACAGCATGGCCTCAAGCAGGATCCTTTGAATGAATAACAAGAAAATCTATGGGGTACTCCCATGAGGCTAGAGTAACCATGACATCATCTAAAATCCCTTCAGGTATAACCCTAGTCTTATCTGCTAATTCCAAAATGGTTGGGGTAGGCTGAAGAAGAGGTTGTAACTATAATTGTTCCAAGGTAGTAGCGGTCATAACATTGATGGATGCCCCTAGGTATATGAGAGTGTTCCCGATGGAGACCTCCTTAATGGTTATAGTCACTATGAGGTTGCCTGGATTCCCATACTTTGCTAGCTTTGGTTGTTCTGATATGTAATCAGAGAGTCCTCCTACCAAATGTACTGTAGGAGGATCCTTTTGCTTCATACCTGGCTTCTTAATACACAATTCTTTGACTACCTTACTATAGATTGGAATGTCTTTAATGGATTGAAGCAGAGGAATATTGACACAAATATTTTTCAATTCATTAAGAATGTCAAATTCCGGTCAGGTGGTAGGTTTCTCGATTACCAATCGGTCTGAATAAGGAGGGACCTTCGCAATTTCTGAAGGTTCATTTTGGGGAAGCTTGGGTTCTTGATTCTTCGGGATAATAACATCTCCCCACCTAGTGTCATCCGTGGTTTGTTGGGTGGTTTATTCTTCTTCTTCTTCCTAGATGACTACTGAGGGTCTCTTCCTATCTAGAACTTTTCCCAATCTTAGTTGAATTTCTTGTAATGGAACAAGTGACGTCGACGCCCTTCACCCGCAAGTCGGAAGGTCTATGTCAACGCAGGATCTTTCCTTCTTCCACTGGCCCAAAGAACTCCAGATGGTTTTTCTATTTCCCTATCGGGAAATCTGCACCCACAAAAAAATTCTCCCACGGGATCTCCTCTTTACAATCGGGAGATCGGACTTTGTGACTTCGCGAGGTCAGGGGTCAGGCATTGGACTCTTGAATCCCAGAGACTTGACAACTGTCAACGCTGACCCTTTCCTTTTCCTTCAGGACTTTTCCTATCACGAATTCGACGTTCGCAATGTCGAGAAACTCGGCTCTCCTACTCTCGAGTCCTGATATGCCGAAACTTTGACACACGCGCGAATTGACTATTCAACGGCCCTTCACTCCATCGGCATTTCAGACTTCGCAGGATTGCGAATCCTAATGCATAAGTTTTGGGACTTCTCGCGGAAAAAAAACCGATACAGTGTGCCACCTGTCCACCTCGCTGACCCTTGTGGCCCCACACTATTCTCGTATCCGTCGGGATATCACGTATCACAATTTTGCGATTCTCGTTGTAATATTACGGAGTTTCAACCCACGAAACCCCGATATGTGAATTCACGTGTAAATCCGACGACCCTTGTGGCTCAGATCTATGGTCCTGCCCCTCCTGAGCTTGAACCCTTCGACGCTTCTTACCGTAACCTCCCTACTCCTTCCTAGGATCTGACGGCTCACGGAACTTCGTGAATTCTCCTCGGAGAATTCTGACCGTTCGTCCTTCTTTGGCGATTTCTACGAATGATCAAGTGTTCCTCCACGGAACTCAACCACCTACGCACAAACTTACGATGATTCTGACGAACTTCCAATCACAGCTTCCCTGCACTATCCTTCAACAATTCCGAAGGTCTTATCCTTCCTGAGCTTTTCCACGACTCTGCACACTCTCAGAAAACCCCTTGCTCGCACTCCTTGCGGCAACCTTCGAACACTTTCTAAGTGTTGAATCATTTCGACCTTGCGCACACCTACAACAACAGTCTTTCAAATACTCCTCTCAGGTTCGCAACCCTGGGACTTCACTTGGCCTGCGCACTCCTTGAAAGGACCCGATGCCCACCTGCACTTCTGAGTGAATGAGAACAAAATTTGTCTCTATCTGAACCCTTCTGTCAACGCACTCCTTGCAGACAATTCGACTGCACTCCTTGTAGGAATCCTTGTTCAGATAGAGAAACAATTGAAACACATTCCTTCTTCCTCTCATACTTCAAACTCAAACATGAAATCATATACACAACATATAAAGCAAATGTACAACAAAAAAGAAAACATTCATGAGCATATCATTCAGCATCAATACACAAAGAACAACACAAACCATGAATTTGAATCAACTTCCTCTATTAATCTAAATATCTGTACATGAGTGTTCTTTACACAGCTCTCTCTTCTCTTCAGTCTATGCTCATAATAATGTTACAATACAGAATGAGGGTGTCTATATCCCGTTTCTCTCTTGCGCTCTCAAACTGTCTAATCTAGAAATTAAATTCTATCTACCTGCATTAACTACTTTAAATGCCTTCTACCTACTAAGGACGAGAGAAAATCGCTCAAGGTCTGTTTACATTATACAAGTGCACTTCTTCTTTAATGACTTCATTTAAGATGGCGCATCAACTTTAAGGAACTTTCAAAATTTGCATTGGCGCTTGTCCAGCTGTCTAATTTCTTCCGCGTTGGCTCGCTTGATGTTGACGATGCTCCTGCATCATACTCCCTCGCTTGAAAATTTTCATGGGCTCCTATCCATGAGCTCCTGCATGGCCTGTCCATTCTTTTGGATCTCTGCTTCAGTCTCCTAGATGGCATCTTCAACTGGATGGTTCTTCCATTTGACCAGATACTCAAAGTATTGTTTTCGCCTGGTCCTCTTGTTCACTCTTTTATCCAGTATGCACTCCATATGTGGCTTCTCTGCAACTAGCATCTGCTTTTTCCACTGGATCACTGGTTGTTCATCTCTAGTCTCTATTTCCTCAGCTTTATATGGGTACAAATCTGAGATATTGAATATCGGAGAAATTCCTATCCCATCGGGTAATTCAATCTCATAAGCATTTGCCCCAAATTTCTTCAAGACCTTACATGGCCCGATTTTCTTCATCTTCAATTTATTATATGTTCCTCTCAAGAACCTTTCTTTCCTCAAATGTGCCAGAATCAAGTCACCAACCTCAAACTGAAGTTGTCTTTTATGCTGATCTGCTCTGCGCTTATACTCCTGACTTGAATTTAGCAGTCGATCCTTCACCTGGGTGTGAAGTTCCTTCATCGCCTCTGTGAATTCTTCTGCACTAGCACTCCTAGTCGTAGTCTGTTTTGAATCCCTCAATTCAGAAATTCCTCTTGGCTGCATGCCATAGACAATCTGAAATGGACTCTGCCCTGTGCTCCTATTAACTGAGTCATTATAAGAAAACTTTGCCTGTGGTAATATATGGTCCCACTGGCTGTGGTGTTCTGTCACCAAGCTTCTCAGCAAGTCTCCCAGACTTTTGTTTACTACTTCTGTCTATCCATCCGTCTGAGGATGATAAGCTGAACTAAATAACAAGTTAATTCCTAGCTTCTTCCACAAGGTCCTCCAAAAATTCCCTATGAATTTGGTGTCTCGATCCGAAACTATGCTTTTCGGCAACCCATGAAGTCGAATGACTTCTTTGAAGAACAGATTCACAATGTGAGTTGCGTCACTGGTCTTCTGACATGGAATGAAGTGTGCCATCTTGGAAAATCTATCCACCACCACAAATATTGAATCGCAACCCCTTTGTGTTCTTGGCAACCCCAATACAAAATCCATGCTAATTGCATCCCACGGCCTCTCTGGTATGGGAAATGGTTGATAAAATCCCGCATTCTATCTCCTTCCCTTCGAATGCTGGAAAATTCTACATCTATCTACAAATCTCTTGATGTCTGCTCGCATTCCCGGCCAAAAATATGATTCATTCAGCTTTGCGAATGTCTTGTCGTGACCAAAATGTCCTGCCAATCCTCCACTGTGTTTCTCCTTTAGCAAATTCTCCCTCATGGAGCCTTTCAGAATACACAGTTGATTTCCCTTGAACAACAATCCTTACTGGATCATGTAGTCTATCCATGGGCTTCTTTCTTTGAGAATTGGATTCTCAGCTGCTTCATACACCTCCTTAAAATCTGGATCATCAGCGTACATGTCCCTGAGATCATCAAAACCCAATGTTTTAACTTTGAACTCCTGCAACAGCAAACACTTCCTGCTCAAAGAATCAACCACTTTGTTAGCAGTACCAGAAATATGTTTTATCACAAAAGTGAAATTCTGCATATACTCAACCCATTTAACATGTCTCTGATTCAACTTCTCCTGTTGAGTCACAAACTGCAGTGCATGATTGTCACTGTATAAGACAAATTCCTTCGGGATCAATTAATGTCTCCATTTCTTCAATGCTTGAACAATAGCATAGAACTCCTTATCATAAGTGGAGTACTTCACTTTCGCCTCATTCAGCTTCTCACTGAAATGTGCTATCGGCATGTCTTCTTGACTTAAGATTGCCCCAATTGCAAATCCGCTTTCATCGCATTTCACTTGAAATGTTTTCTGGAAATCCAGCAACACCAAAACTGGTTGTTCCGTAATCTTCCTCTTCAACAGATTAAAACATTTTTTAGCCTCCGCCGTCCAGTGAAAAAACTAGTGTCTTTTCTTCACTGTATCCATCATCGCTGCACTAATTCCACTAAAATTCCTGATGAACTTTCGGTAGAAACTAGCCAATCCGTGAAAATTTCTCACCTCGAAAACATTCTTCGGTGATGGCCAATTCTTGATCACTTCCACCTTATCTGGATCCATCCTCAACTCATTTGCAGAAATAACAAACCCCAAGTAGATGAGCTCTGTCTTCATGAATGAGGATTTCTTCATGTTTATCAACAGCTTCTCCTGCTGTAACCTCTGCATCACTGTAGCCAAATGCTTCAGATTCTCTGCCACTGTTTTATTGAAAACCAGTATGTCATCTAAATACACAATGACAAATTTCCCAATGAACTCCCTCAGGACTTTGTTCATCAACCTCATGAAGTTATTCGCCACATTTGTTAAGCCAAACGGCATAACAAGCCATTCATACAACCCTTCGTTGGTTTTGAATGTTGTCTTCCATTCGTCACCTTCTCTCATGCAGATCTGGTGATAACCACTTTTCAAATCAATTTTTGAAAAATACTTTGCTCCACTCAAGCAATCCATCAGATCATCCATCCTCGGTAATGGAAATCTGTACCTAATGGTTATCTTATTGATCACCCTTGATTCAATACACATCCTCTAGCCTCCGTCTTTCTTCGGACTGAGTACTGTTGGAATAACACATGGACTCAAGCTTTCCCTGACTAAACCTTTGTCCAATAAATCCTGGACTTGCCTCTTAACCTCTTCATTCTCTTGCGGCGTCAATCTGTACGCGGCTTTGTTTGGAAAACTGGCTCCTGGTATGAGATCAATATGATGACTCACACTTATGATCAATGGCAACGAATGAGGTAATTCATCCACTATGATGTCAGCGAACTCTTCCAGCAATTCTTGAACCTCTTCTGGTAAATCATCCACCCTTGTGTTAGTCAACACAATTCTAGGCTTTCTGACCACAATAAATTGTGGATCCTCCTTCTTCTTAACCTCTGTAAGAAGTTCCTTCCCACTCATGAGAAGTACTGTGTTGCTCACTTCCGGATTCACCTCCTTATCCTTGATTGGAAGCAACATGTGTGTCCTCCCATTCTTCTCTAGGGTGTATGTGTTCATTCTTCCATCATGAATCACATTCCTATCATATTTCCATGGTCTACCTAGAAATAGATGACAAACATCCATAGGAATGACATCACATAAGATCTTATCATTATATCCTCCTATCTTGAATTCAACTAAACATTGTTTAGTGACAGTTACTTGGTGTCCTTTCTGTAGCCACGAAACTCTGTATGGGCTTGGATGATCAGTCATCTCTAGCTCCAGCTTTTCTACCATCTCCATAGAAAGGATATTATCCGTGCTACCACTGTCTATGATGACCTTGCAAGCAGTCCTGAAAAGTCTGGTCCTTTGGACTGAACTCTCCACCTCCTTCTCTGGCATCAAAAGGACTTTTTGCATCATCAGCGATCTTCCGCCTTCAGCATCTTCTGCCTCAACATCCCGCCTTTGTGCCTCGGCAATGTGAGATTCTCCAATCTCTTTCTTCCTTTCTGGACACTCGTAAGACTTGTGCCCATTCTTTCCACATGTGAAGCATGTTATTACTCCACTTCTTCCTCTTCCTCTACCTCTAGTTCGAGGAAAAGTGTTATTATCAGCATACTCTCCTCTCTGCTCATTATGTTGTCCTCTATGTTCAACATACTGCCCTCTCTGTGAGGTTCCACCTCTCTCAGTTCAAGTCTGGGGTTTCTTCCAGTCCTCTCTGGGCTTCTGATATTTGTCCTGGGCAACTGATTTGCCTCTGGGCTGACTTCTGCCTCGACCCCTGTGACTCTATTTTTGGCTCAGATTCTCTTCAACTTTCAGAGCCATTTGATAAGCATCTTCCACTGTTCAGATGTTTACCATACTCATCTCATCTTGAATATCATATCTCAGGACATTCATGTATCTGGCTACTTTCTCATCATCGCTCTCCCGATGACCTGCCCTGATGTTCAGTTTGTAGAATTCCTCAGTGTATTCTTTCAATGTCATCAACTTCTGTCTCAGGTTCTGCATTCTCCTGAACAGAGTAATTTGATAATCTCTGGGGATGAATTTCACCTTCATCTTCACAATCATTCTATCCTAGATCTTAATCTACTACCTGCCCTTGCAGCGTCTATCAGCTTGTAGTTCATCCCACCACAATGTTGCATGTCCTTTCAATATTTTGACAACATGCTTGACCTTCTTGTCCTCCTCGACATCTTCATAGTCGAAGTATGTGTCTAGAGCTATAATCCAGTCTAGAAGCTCCTCTGCATCCAAGTTTCCCTCATAAACTAGAATGTCCATCTTCGCTCTTGCACCCATCCTTGCAATAGCTCTAATCAAATGTTCGTTTGATGCATCTTCAGCTGCAACTTCTTCTTCTCGTTCAGCCTCAGCTTCGCTTTTGGAATCACTTAGATCCCGGGCCCTGGCTGTGCATCTCTGCACTATCTCCATGTCTTCAAGTCTAGCTCGTAGATCGCGCATTTCTCTTTCCATAGCTGGATCTATCATCTTCCTGCCTCTTCTTCTCAGCATTTCCCTATCCTCTTGTGGATCGGATGTTTGCATGTCTCTTCTCCTTGGTGGCATGGTGAATTCTTCTTCTCTACTACAGAAAGCAAAGAATCTTCCTGCGCTCTGATACCAAACTTAACGTCGACGCCCTTCACCCATAGGTCGAAAGGTCTATGTCAACGCAGGATCTTTCCTTCTTCCACTGGCCCGAAGAACTCCAGATGGTTCTTCTATTTCCCTATCGGGAAATCTGCACCCACAACAACTTCTCCCACGGGATCTCCTCTTTACAATCAGGAGATCGAACTTTGTGACTTCGCGAGGTCATGGGTCAGGCGTTGGACTCTCGAATCCCTGAGACCCGACAACCGTCAACGCTGACCCTTTCCTTTTCCTTCGGGACTTTTCCTATCACAAATTTGACATTCGTGATGTCAAGCAACTCGGTTCTCCTACTCCTGAGTCTTGATATGCTGAAACTCCGACGCACACGTGAGTTGACTATTCAACGACCCTTCACTCCATCAACATTTCATACTTTGCAGGATCGCGAATCCTAATGCATAATTTTCGAGACTTCTCGCAGCGAAACCCCGATACAGTGTGCCACTTGTCCACCTCGCTGACCCTTGTGGCCCTACACTATTCTCGTAGCCGTCGGGATATCACGTATCATGATTTCGCGATTCCCGTTGTAATATTATAGAGTTTCAACCCACGAAACCCCGATATGCGAATTCACATGTAAATCCGACGACCCTTGTGGCTCGGATCTATGGTCTTGCCCCTCCTGAGCTTGAACCCTTCGACGCTTCTTGCCATAACCTCCCTGCTCCTTCCTGGGATCTGACGGCTTAGAGAACTTCGCGAATTCTCCTCGGAGAATTTCGACCGTCCGTCCTTCCTTGGTGATTTCTATGAATGATCAAGTGTTCCTCCACGGAACTCGTCCACCTACGCGCAAACTTACGATGCTTCTGACGAACTTCCAATCACAACTTACCTGCACTGTCCTTCAACAATTTCAAAGGTCTTATCCTTCCTGAGCTTTTCCATGACTTTGCGCACTCTCAGAAAACCCCTTGCTTGCACTCCTTGCGACAACCTTTGAACACTTTCTAAGTGTTGAATCCTTTCGACCCTGCGCACACCTACAGCAGCAGTCTTTCAAATAATCCTCTCAGGTTCTCAACCCTGGGACTTCACTTGGCTTGCGCACTCCTTGGACGGCTCTGGTGCCCACATACACTTCTGAGTGAATGAGAACAAAAGCTGTCTCTATCTGAACCCTTCTGTCAACGCACTCCTTGCAAACAATTCGACTGCACTCCTTGCAGGAATCCTTGTTCAGATAGAGAAACAATTGAAACTCATTCCTTCTTCCTCTCAGAATTCAAATGCAAACATGAAATCATATACATAGCATATAAAGCAAATGTACAACAAAAAAGCAAACATTCATGAGCATATTATTCAACATCAATACACAGAGAACAACACAAACCATGAATTTAAATCAACTTCTTCTAATAATCCAAATATCTGTACATGGGCGTTCTTGACACAACTCTCTTTTCTCTTCATTCTATGCTCATGATAATGTTACAATACACAATGAGGGTGTCTATATCCCATTTCCCTCTTGCGCTCTCAAACTGTCTAATCTAGAAATTAAATTCTATCTACCTGCATTAACTACTTTAAATGCCTTCTACCTACTAAGGATGAGAGAAAATCACTCAAGGTCCGTTTACATTATACAAGTGCGCTTCTTCTTTAATGACTTCATTTAAGATGGCGCATCAACTTTAAGGAACTTTCAAAATTTGCGCTGGCGCTTGTCCAGTTGTCCGATTTCTTCCGCGCTGGCTCGCTTGATGTTGACGATGCTCCTGCATCAACAAGAGTAATGAAATATGTCGGGAAGGCATGCATCTCAACATTGTTAAGAGGTTGAGGGGGCTTATTATTGGGATTCGACACTGGCTGTGTTGGTAATAGTGTCAGTTTTGGGGAGATTGTATTTTGAAATTGGAGCAGTTGTTGTTGTGGGATAGGAGGTAAAGGTGGTGGAACAAAACCTGGCAAAGGCTACAAAGTTTTTGATGAGAAATGAGAATAAGGATGGTTTACATAGGGATAGGTGGAGCTTGATGGTTTCCTTGTTTGTGTCCTCCCATCCATCCTTGAATCCAAGGATGTTGGTATTGAGTAGACCAATTTTTCCAACCTGGTGAGTTCCATTGTTGTTGTTGATAAGAGGGTGGAACTTGAGACTGTAGATATGGGTATGTGGGTTGATTCCTAGGCTTCCATGGCCTCCTAGGTGCATAAGAAGACTCCCCGGGATCTCCACTCCTATATATGGATAATAAAATGGGCAATGATGGACATTTTTTAGTCACATGGTCTTCTGTACAGAAGCCATAAACTGAAATGTTATCTAATGGGCATTCCCTTAAGGAATGCTTCCTCCTACATCTTGGGCAATATATACTCATTGCTGCATTTTCCTCCTCTTATTTATTTTTTAGTTTCAGGGTATCCAACTAGGAACCTATTGTGATTAGGATTTTTATCTTGAATTTTTCTAGAAGGTTCCCTATCTCTGCTCTCGTAATACCACCTGAACTAACTGGTTTTAAACTTCTATTGTAAGGGTCTCGAACATTCTTCCTTGTTTTGGCTATACTCGAGTAATTTTTACACATTTCACATATTTCAACAAATGTTTTATGAGAGATGTCACATGATGCCATCAGGTTAAGAATCTCTAAATATTCTTCTGAAATTCCCTTGAGGAAAATATCCCTAACTACATCCTCTAGGAGATCATGGTATTTTGACTTCTGGGAGATATAACCAAATCTTTCCATATAGTCTTCAATGGTCTCATCTTCTAACTGTTGGACTTTAAATATGTCATTACGAGACTCTTTGGTCTCGCAGTAGTCTTGGTACTTCTTAAGAAAGATGTCTTTCATGGATTCCCAAGACCTAATACTAGATTCTCCCAACCCCATGAACCATCTTAATGCAGAGTCTTTGAGGGTGGCATGAAAGAGATGTAATTTCTGGGCATCTTGCACATAGTTGTAGCTCTTGCACAAGATGTCAAATTCAAATAGGAAGGTGTCTATATCTTCATTGTTTTTACCATAAAAGGTAGGCAGTGCTGAGAGAGGAATATTCTTCATGTTGACATTTGGAGTGGTGTCTAAAATCGGAAACCCAAAGGTGGTCTTGGTTTGGGTTCTAGTTTCTTCTTCCTCGCCATGTATTACATTTTTATGGTCCTCCTGATCACCCATATTGGCTTGGTTTCCAAAAAGAGAGTACCTAAGTGGTTTTATCTTTGAAGAGAACAAGGTTTCTCTTTGATGAAAAGGTCTTCCTACTAATTGGATGACTGGGACTCTACTCGATCCGTTGAGATTATCGGTGCCAAAGTTTCTATGTCAATTTGAGAGATAATTACATTGGCTAAGCTACCAAACAAAAGATTCACATGTTCAGGGTCTATGATATCTTTAAAAATAGGGTCCCCTGGTGGTGGTGCAAAAGAAAAGGTTGTATTGTTTGGTTTAGTGGAAGACTCGAGTGGTCTTGCCTCCTGTCCTAGTATGATTGATGCATCAATTTCTTTTTCTATAGTGCTCCCTGTGTTAGTCCCTTCAAAGACTATTTTAGCTCTTTGGGTTGAGCTAGCTCCTGTTTTTCGGTATCAGTCTGTGGATTTTATAAGCAGAACGTTTCTTTCCCCAAAGAGATTGGAAGGAACCTTGGTTGAAAGGTCTGATTTTGATTTAATGTATCTACCTTGTGGGTCTCTAGGCCTATTCATGCAAGAAAGAAAAAACAAAAATAAATAGCTACCATTTGATTCCTAGGTCTATTCATGAAAGCAACAAAAATAAAAACTACTATTGGGTTTGGGGGAACCTTCTATAGCAGATGTGCAGGTTCTTATCTTTCGTCTTAAAGTTCCGTCGCCACCAAACTAATTATAAGGTCTAAGGATAATCTAATTCCTAATTACTTCTTACCTTAAGACAACTCCCTGACAACGGCACCAAAATGTTAGGTGATTTATATGTACTAAAAAAGACACTAAACTACTCTCAATTAAATTGTCAACCCGAGGTAAGTAAACTTAGAGTTGTAGCAAAATATATGCCAAAGGTAGAAGGTTGGTAGGAGTATAGTCTAACTACAGAAAGCAACTATCTAAGGCTAATCTACTCAAGCAAACCTATCTAATGAACAAACCCTACTAGGAAAAATGAAAACTAAGTAACCTAAGTACTTTTGGGCCAAGGACTGATGGACAGTTCCTAAGAAAATGAATGAAAACTCTATGTAAAGAAAACTAGTTCATGATAGTAAGAAAAGGTAAACTACTAAGCATACTAAGCAAATGATGAAAGAAAACTTCATTAACATGCCAACCTATATCCAATGAGAAACTACCCTATGAAACAAAATACATAATCAAGTAAGCAAAAACACCTATCTACCCTATTAAAGGAAATAGACAAGAAAACAAAAGCACCTAACTAACCTATTAAAGAAAATAGACAAGCAAGCAAAAGCATAAAGAAAAAGACAAGTAAGCAAAGACTTCTCATTGAACAACTACCTAGCCTAAGAGGCAAGTGAACTAAATGCCTAATGCAAAACTATTTCCCTTGTGTGAAAGGAAATTTAAATGCTCAATGCAATGCATGAAAGGAAATCTATTCTATTGAAAGCAAGAAAGACTATCAACTAAACTTATGAAAACAAGAAACTATCTCTTCTAACTTATGAAAACAAGAAACTAACTTTAACCTATGAAACACTCAAATGTAATGTTGGTGGTTGTGTGAATGCCTTCGGTGGTGACAGATGATATCTCGATGACACTTGAAAACAAAGGACAATTCTAATGGTATAAGCTCAATACTAATTTCAATGGCAAAATGAAAGGTGTGAAGTAAACAGTCCAATGAAAACTTAGACATGATAAAAGTAATGTTAATACCCTATATATCCATGTATAAACCATCAACATCATGATGAGATCATCATTATCTAATTAAGAAATTCAATTGCATCTTAATCTATGAAAGGAAATTGCATGAAAGGAAACTGTACTATGTCTGTTTTAATCATCCAAGCTATGATAAAGAAAATGACTAAAACCAGAAATTAAAAACATGATATTAAAAAGTGAATTGACAATTACATTTAACCAATAACTAAGCAAGCGAAATCTATCTAAAACTGAAGTAAGCAAACTATGATTCAAAAACTGGAAACAAATCTATCCATCCATCAATCTTTGTCAAAAGAAACTCAGACTAAAACTATGCTCTGTTCTAATTAAAAATCCGTTATAAGCTTGACTATAAAAATATAAAAGAAAGCACAATTTATCATCTAACTACATGCAGGGTTAGTATAATGAGACAGAGACTTTTTAATTGCACACGGAATTAGTAAAGAGACTTGCAAGCCTGTTCCTAATCTATCAAATCAACACATACTATCACAAATCATCATCTAACCTGCAAAAAGAAGTAAAACAGTGAGCTACAACAAACTAATTAATTAAATAAAAATATACATGCACAAGAAAATGAAAAGATAAATTAAATTAGAAAAATGAAAAATAGATATGAAGACAATTACCAGACTACTGGTGGGCCCCCCAGCAAGTCATGGTCACTCTCTAAAATCACACCATGACCTCAATAGGCCAAATTCACCATAAAAATCCAAAAACGCAGTTTTGGCACTATTCTGGCAATGTAAAACTAGAAATAGAGCAAAATCATTTTTCTGGCAATTCTAATGCTTATGCTGCTTGGTTAACAATCTAAGGAGCATCCTATTGGTATTTATAAGCTTACAACCTAGGTGGTCGACCATAGGAGGGTCGAGCCACCTCTAAATTTGGCAAATTACATTAAATGCATCCATAACTAACAAAATGGAGGAACCCAATAAGCGCCCTCTTTGGACAAATGAAAAAGAGTTGTATTGAGCTTAGTAGTTGGAGGGGGCGATGACAAACAAAACCCATGTGCTCGATTTTTCCACCACTGGCCGCGAATACCATAACCACCAACTTGCCTTGTGTTTTTGTGTAATACTGGGTACCAGAACGAGGGTCGGATCAAGTACCAGAACGAGTGTTGGATAAAGTAACATGGTGCGTTTTTCCCTGTAACAGTAGAAAAACATGAATTAACTCTTGGAAACCATAAAATATGATAAATTAAACTTGATTGAATCACGAAACACGAATTATATGTACCTCATGCCGATTGTATCATTTTACCATAAAATTGTTCAAAAAGCTCCTTTGAAAGATAAAAATCGCATATGTACATATGACAAAAAGTGCATAATAACGTCATGAAGATGATCATATCTCGGGCCCAACAAGTGTGCCATGCCCTTTCCTTTATAGCTCCAGTCTATTCATCTATTGAGTTAGTTAACCCCTAGGGTTAACTCTTAACTTTAACTCACCTTTTCTTTTCTTTCATTGAGTTATCCTTTTCCACACAAAGTCAACTTAATAATAGAATGTTATGTCTTCTGGTTGACTTTGTCCCCAATATGCCTGAGACTATAGTCTAGTGGGGATAGCTAGACTACAGAGTCTCTCGAGACCTGTTTATCAATAGGTGGGGGAAATTACATCATCATTGCTAACGAGGTATCAATGCTCTCCCAGTTTTAACTACATTGATAATGTGTTTGGCTCCGATGATAATCGAACCATGTTGAATTTCGTTGTGTAGAATATTTCCATGTGGCCCATTTTGGATCCTTGATCTGGTCCACCTTGATTACCTATCCATGGTTAACCAAGTAGAGTCCTACCATCGATTTGATTTACATGCACTGTTGATATTTTCCCTAATTTAATATTCACCATTCATCTATTGAAGTTTGAATTTTCTTCATCATTGCCTCCTACTCGTTGTGAGACTTCAAGATTTACTCCACCTTTATAATCATATGCAATCTCATAGTCGTCTTTAGCAATCCCAAAATAGAGTTTGGCAAGCCCTAATTCTACAATCACTTGACGATATAATCTCAAGCTTCAATTATGAAAATCATTCTCCCATACCTAATAACCACCATTGATTTGGACATGATCTCACTGCACACCTCTGATCTGATGGATCAATCTCTCTTGTTGATCTCTCCTTGCGATGAATCCTCAACCCTCGATCTCTCAAAGATTTTATTTTCTTCATCATCATCGTAGTTTGATGCAGGTAACATGGTTCACTTCCATGTTTCTTTACGAATGAATGACTATGATATACCACCTCCAAAGATCAATGGTTGACTAGATTTAAACTTATATGGGCCCACACTCAAATCATCCATGAGACAATGGTTGAGAAGTATCATTCCTTGAGGCAGGTTGGGCCCTCGATAGATCTATGGTTGTCATTAACTTCTGTATTCCTCGTCAACATCATCCTCATGTGTCGTCGACACTATTACCAATCATATCAAAATTGACATGATTACCAATCTTTTCTTTAACATTATCATCATCGGCAATTCTTCAGTGGAGTTTGAGACATAGTATGTCAAGCCCCGATGATATAATTTCGTCGAGATTACCTTTCTGCATCTACCGTTAATCTTCACTATCGATCTGTTGAAGCTTGTTTGGATTTATTGTCGGTGATCAAAAGTATATATCGTCATTGATGATCCTATGGAGCTTGAGTCCCGACGATATAACAAAGTTCCTAATTGATATTTGACTGTCGAATTTTATGAAAGAGTCGCCCCGATCAAATCTGAATCATCCATTTTCCTAACCTATAGAATGAATTTTAGAATAAATGTTTTAGCAACCTCGATCTAGTTCATATTTGTGGCAAGGAGATTCGTGTTATTGGTTTGGGTTCAATCCTTGGACCTATCATTATAGTGTACCTTTGTATTTAACATTTCTAATGGACAATCTATCTCCTATGGTATCAATGATAACATTGTTTCCAAAAATATCCCCTATTATTGATAACAATTAGTCTCCCCTCATCTTTATTATTGATGACACTCATGACCCTAATAGTCCTTTATTCCTTTGACATCAATGACAACAAAATTTCCAACAATATCCCCCTTTGTCATTGATGAAAACACACAATCTTCTCTGATATTCCTTCATCCCGTTGTGACCATATTTACCCCTTTCTCTTTACTCTCCCCCTTTGACATCAATGACAAAGGGTTCCCCCCCCCCTTACATTGTGCTCTTCATTTTATTTTATGCAACCAACAACCATCTCTGCTACACCCACTGTGCCTATTCCCTTCTCTAATTCTATATCTCCCCATGACACTATACTTTTTACTTTATGATTTCCATCATGCTAATATATTCTTGCTAGAAAATCCAATATTTTTTTAGGCTCTTATTGTTATGTTTTTTTGTTTCCAAAAATTCATACCAAATTCATCAAGAACTTCATATTCTTCACTTTCTGTGTCTCATTGGCATAGAGCTTCCTCGTCTTCATCTTCTTCAATTCTATTGATCTTAGTGTTTTATGCTTCTCCTATGTGTATCAATACACATGCTCTCTCAACCTGTAATGTGAAGTTTGTTGTCACGACAATCTCATTTAAAATGTTGTCTTATGCACTACAAAGATGTCATAATTGTGTACATAAACTTATGACCTATTCATGCTTTTTCAATAAGGTAGAATAGTGAAATGTTTCGTCTATCATAAAATCCAATTTTGTTGCTCACCCTTCAGATCTCAACATAAGACTTATCAATTTCAATTTGTGGTTTCTTCCTAGATCAAACATTGTATTTTCTGTCATAGTGGCATTATTCTTATGTATGAAAAGTATTCAGATCAGAACTTGGAGAAGGCACTTCTTATGATCTTCTTGCAATAGTGATATTTTTAACTTTGTAGAAGAATGTGTTCCAATATCTTCCTCTTTGAGTGATTCAACTTCATGCTTCATTATTTCCTTTATGCAAGCTTGTGTCTTGGGAGAATTCTTCTTTATTCTACTTTATCATATGTCATTTTCATTGTAACCAGAATAAATTATGAAACTTAGTTTATCATACCTTCATGGATTGTTTTGAATCTTGCTAGCTTCTTTCCTTGTACTAGATGCAATTACTTCCTTCTTTATTTAATAAACATTTTTCTTCCATCATTCAATACTAGTTCCCTTTCTTTCACATAAGCTTCTCTATGGAATTCATGATCTTCTCCTACATGTCCCATCCTTTTCAAAGGAGTCTCCTTACCCTTAGAACAATCAACTTCTTATGCCTCTCTTATTGAGTTCTCTCCAAATATGTCTTCAGGATGTTGATTTTATTCTTTGGTCTGATTGGATTAATGAAAAACCCTACTACTACACTAACCCATTTCCTTGGTCATACCTTTTACAAAATTTGGTCCACTGATTTTCTGACTTGATCTTTCGTTTTGAGCTAGAGTGTAGTTTGCACTAGCATGGATATATGTTCTTTTTTTGTTGTTTCTTCTTCCAAACTTTTGTAGCATCTTTCTTTTGTTTAGTGATGACATTCTGGTGTTTTTTCTGTTCATACCAAGTTAGTTCACATTCTTCCTCATTTCCCTTTTCTTTTTTTCTCTTACATACCTTTTTATATCCTAGTCTAGAAGGTTTTTCCATGATGTTTCTATTGGCATGTTTTGTAGGAAAGAGTGTGCTTGTCATTCATGGAAAGAATAGGAGGTGGAGTAGAAGGAAGCGTAAGCTCTGGAGGAGGAGCAAACAACAAGAAGAGATCATAGCTCAGAAAGGAAAACACATGACAATAATGACTGGAGATTAAAGGTCAGAAGAGATGGCACAATAAATCTCAGATCAAATCAAGACCATCGGATCTGCAAGCTAGATCAATGGCAGGGATGAATTGCGGGGAGCGAAAGCTGAATTAAACTACTCGCCATTTACAATCTCACAATCTATCTAGATCGTCAGATATCATAGCTTAAAATATCTACGACTGATATTGATCCAACAAACAATGAGTTTAAGTCAGATTAAATCATGTTTGCGGATACGCAATCGCCAAATCTACGACAAGGATGAATTGAAGAGATTGAAGGGAGAATCAAACATTGTGTTTGTTCCCATCTTGCAATCAATCAGGATCATCCAATATTATAGCTTCAAAGATCAATTATTGTGGTTAACTCACCAATAGCACACTTCTTCCCATTGCGGAGATGGGTGAGGAGTTAAAACACTCACAGATTGTGGTTGCCCAATCATTATTGATCGTGGATCTATTTTAAGAAACTTCACAACCATTGGATCACTTCTGGGTGGAAGGATAGGATAAGAGAGAAAAATGTTTGAGAATTCGATTATGCTAATTCCTGTTAGCCGTTGGATCACTTTCAAGTGGAAGGACAGGATAAGTTATAAGAGCCGCAAGAGGACAAATCAAGTCATCGATCTAAGATCCTGATCAACGAACAACATTTGGTTTGGGTTTAAAGTCATGAAGAGGTTACACTCCATAATGTTTGAGATATGAAATACCCGAAGCCCGAAAATCTGAAATGAATAAGGACCGTCGGATTTGGAGGACAAACAAGGATCATTGGTTCAGGGCTATTGGTCAGCAGACCACGTCAACAAAAGGGCATAGTGGCAGACCTCGTTAGAAGACCACATCGGTAGACCATGTCATCATACCACATCAAAAAATATGCATGGCATAATCAAGTGATGAAAAGTATCAAGAGGAAATCGGTTCGTGCCATGTCAACAAGTGACATAAGCAAGTTATGTCATTCCAAGAGAATTGCTTCGGGGGTTTCACCACCAAGAAATGTCAAAAGTCCCAAAGACCCGAAGTGGGCATGAAACGTCCGATCTGAATATCACTTTGGGAGCATTCTTAGCCATCGATCTACTACAGTGGAAGGACAGTGTAAGTGAAAATGTTAATTGACAACAAGCAATCTCGACCATCTTATGACTGACTCAACAAGTGATCACACCGGAGGAAAGAACGGGTTGAGATTTGAAATCTCCGAAGTCCAAAGACATGAAGGAGATCTCGACAGTTGATTTGATCTCGGGTGTACTATCAACCATTGATCATAATACAATGGAAGGATAGCATAAGCATAATATACAAAGTCACAGAGTAAAATGTGGCCATACATCTCATTTCTTGATTAATTCATGGCCATTGGATTAAGCATTGAAGGATGACTGTAAGGATTAATGCTAACCATTGATCTAGTTCAAAGATGTAATGTGAACTATTTGATATGTTTGGGAGTTCTGGTTCGGAAGTTTTGAAAGGTTTGAAACCCAAAAGTTTTGAAGGGAAAAGTGTTGAAGTTACGATAGTTGTCCATTTTAGGAGAATGAATCGCGACCATTGAATTGGTAAGCGCTCGATAAGCCTAAGCGTATGGTCACCACTAGTGATCACGTGAAGGAAGGGGATTAGGAGCTAAAGCCATAATTGACTAGTTGTAACTGACAGAGAAGATGAAGAGTTTCGAATGCTAGAGAAGCTAAGGAATCTCAGCATAACGCCTATTGAGGATGAACACATGGAGTGAACCGCCAGAGAAGAAGAAGAGTTACCATGATTATCAGGCAGAGGACTCGATGTGAGAAAGAGATGTAGAACAAAGAATTGAGATGATTCTGCTGGTTAGCGATGCAGTTGTGAGGAGGAGACGCAATGAACAACATATAGGGAAGAAAAATGACGCAGTGAACAACATGCAGAGGCATAGTTCATAGTAGAGAGATGGCTCACAGAGTATAAAATGCAGAAGAACAGAAAGCACATGGATGCGTGCAGAGAGACACTAATGCAAGCAGAGCAGAGCTGTGTAGCAAAATAGTGATGAGACTGGTAAGCCATAGATAAATGTTGTATCACTATGATAAATTCAAGAAAAGAAAATATTTATATTTCAAGGTGGTAGGGAGTTGCTAGGGAGGACTGGTTTCTTCAGAGTTTCAAGTGGGTGCTTGAACACAGGGAGTTTTAGCTTCCATCTGGTTGCAGCCAGAAAACCTAGGGTGGCAGGGTGGTGCAAGGGAGAAATATTGTTCTATGTTATACAGGTTGGTGCCTGTGTGAATGGAAGTTGGTGCTTCCATTTAGTTGGTGCCTGAACACTCAGGGAGTTGGTGCTTCCTTCTAGTGGTTTCTAGAGAACCTAGAGGGTTGGTGCTCTCAGCAAGTTGCTTCTTGTAAAACAGAGGTTGTAGCCTCAAGAAGACTTGGAGCTCATAATAATGATAATGTACAGAAAATAAAGATTACTTATCATACCAAGAAGAAGAGGTTTTTCCCTTTATGGGTTTCCTCAAGAAATATCTATCTCTGTATATTTTATGTGTGTGATTGATGTTGAATATTCTATTTCTTACTTCCATACGTTATTTTGATCGTCATTGAGTGTTCTGTAAAGAGTTTAAAATGGACATAATTGTTTAAGCAAAGTAACAAATGATTCACCCCCCCCTCTCAGTTGTCCAACAATTGGTATTAAATCTGGTTCCTTTTATCTAAGGGTATATCCTAGAGGTTAAACATGACTAGCCATGAAGGAACTTGAACCAATAAGGCCCCCCTATTTATTCGAATTGTATCAGGGCAAGGTCTTCATCAGGCTGTTTACTGTCTTTCTCGAACTGTATCAGCAATTGTTTTTGCCTTCTATTCTTAATTCTGAGTCTGTCAATCTCTTCCAGTGCACTGATCACTTCTCCTTCCATATCAACCACAACTTCTTCACCATTCTCATCACTGACTGTGCTTTCATTATCATAATCCTCTTTGGCCATAAGCATGAAGTCATTTACCTTGTCTTGACAGGAAGAGTCAGTATCAGTTTCTTCTGAGGAGTCATCATTGTTTACACATAGACTTTTCTTTTTATCAAATCTCCTGGATTTGTGCTTCTCTTCACCTTCATAGTTCTGATCGTGTTTC
>ML777611.1:1362446-1384692 GCA_009831015.1 Picea engelmannii
GATTCCTGAAACTCCGATATGGAGTTAGGTCAACGGTCCAGATCTGATCTCTATTCAACGGTTGCGATTAAATCGTGATTTCACGATTTCGACATTCTTGTTGCATTGGGTTCTTTGCCTCTCCATGTTGTGATTCGCGAAACTCTGATATGGAGTTAGATCAATGGTCCAGATCTGATCTCTATTCAACGGTTGCGATTAAATTGCAATTTCGCATATCGCGATATCGAGATTCTTGATGTTAATAAACTTTGACAACTCCAACTCTCGATCCCCGAAACTCTGACATGGATTGGAATCAACAGTCCAGATCAAACCTTGATCTGACGGCTCAGATTACATCACGATTTCGCATATCGCGATTTCAGGATTCTTGTGATTGATATTACTTGACATCTCCAACTCTCAATCCGTGAAACTCCGATATGGAGTTGGATCAACGGTCCAGATCACATCTTGATCTAACGGCTGTGGTTAAGTCATGATTTCACATTTCCCAATTTCGAGAAGCTAGGGAATCCCGTTACTTTGACTCTCCAGTCAGTGAAATGTTGATCTGTGTCCACGTGTCCTACCTGAAGATGGACGGTCCTTCTTCTTTCGAGATTTTGTGAGCCCTCTACTCCTTGCACTTTAAAGAGCGTGCAGGTTCTCCTCGATCCAACAGTGGTCAAACCCTGCGCTCGGATCTAATGCCCAAGATCTATTCTCCATATCTACGCGCTCCTCTTGTCTACATTGAGATATGACGGTCATCGGGAATTCGGGATGGGATCCAACAATCACTGACGCTTCTCCTCCAAGCTTACTCATCCTTCTTACTTGGAAGAATTTCTAAGTGTCAAAGGCCTCGACCTTTGATCCTCCTATGATCCTAAGTACGTTATCTCCCTTGAGCTTTAGTCATGAGTTAACCTCATCCCTGGTGCGCACCTACGCACTGCATTCGACTCTGCGCTAATACCTCCTGAGCTTACTTTGTTCCTGTTTTTCCATCGATGCACACTCTGATCCTGCCATCAATGACAAGCACATACTGCCTATAAAGCATGCCAACCATCCTCTACACTATCTCTTCTGATCTTATTGAGCTTGCTCTGCAGCATCTTCCCAACCTACTTCTGATGCCCATCTGTTACATTCTTCCTATACTCATGCTATCTTCACTGTTGTACTTTCCATCAATGACAAGCATACGCTACCTGTTAAACATTTGCCAACAGTCTCCAAGGCCTTCAAAATCTACATACCTGGTCACCGCCACATTGAGATCAACAGGGACATGACCTTTTATGAAGAAGCAACACTTAAGAAATTAAGAAGATGCCAGCTTGAAGAAGTATATGAAGAGGAACCTGTAAATATCAGGATTGCAGAATCCATGAGGGAAGTTTCCAGAGCTACAGAACTAGAGAAGGAAGTCGTAACTTCCCCTGATGAGGAGACTCCTGAAGACCATGATATAACATAAGTTCAATAACCTCGTCAAATGACCTTCTCTCATAAAAGAAAGACTACTTGGGAAAGAGAGATTATTCAAGATGGAGAGAAGTATGGTTTTCCAGAAGGAACCTTGAGACAGGTGAAAATATTAAAGCCATTCTCCAGTGACACGGCTTCGATGTGTAATCTACTAGATGAAGAGCCTACCTATTTTGAAGAAGCCATTCAAAAGAAGGAATGGGTAGATGCCATGACAGAGTAATACCAATCCATAATGAAGAAAAAAGTATGGGAAATAGTTCCCATATCGAAGAATAAAGATGGGGTATCCTACAGATGGCTCTTCAAAATAAAATGTGTCGCTAATGGAAGTATTGAGAAGTATAAAGCAAGATTTGTCGCTCATGGATTTTCCCAGAAGGAAGGCATTGACTATGAAGAGACATTCTCTCCTGTAGCAAGATACACTTTGATCAGGACCATCATAGCTCTTGCAGCTAAGATGAAGTGGAAGCTGCACCAGATGGACGTAAAGACATCTTTCCTAAATGGTGTCATCAAAGAGGAAGTGTATATAGAGAAACCTCAAGGATTTGAGGTAGAAGACAAGAAGTCTCATGTCTGCAGATTAAAGAAAGCCTTATACAGATTGAAGAAAGCTCCCAGAGCTTTGTATGGCCATATAGACAGTTTCTTGACGAGCTTAGGCTTTACCAAGAGTAAAGCAGACTCAAATCTCTACTTCAAAATTATGGATAATGAACCAGTAATCTTACTACTATATGTGGATGACTTATTCTTAACTAGAGAAGAAAAGCTCATTGCTGAATGTAAAAAGGAGACTTGCCTCTAAATTTGAAATGAAAGACTTTGGCCTAATGCATTATTTCTTAGGTCTTGAGGTATGGTAGAGTCCAGAGAGGATCTTCCTTAACCAAGGTAAATACATAGTCGAAATCTTAAAGAGATTCGACATGATAGAATGTAAGTCCATGAATACACCCATGGAAGCGAAGCTGAAGCTACTAGTTGATACTTCGTCAGACTTGATAGATGCCACACTGTACATAAAGATTATTGGATCACTGATGTACCTGATGAACACCAGACCAGACATTTGTTTTACAGTGAACACCTTGAGTCAACTTCTGGTAGAGCCCAGACRTGTTCACCTAGTGGCTGCAAAACATGTGATGAGGTACCTTAAAGGTACAATGGATTATGGTCTCAGCTATGATGGAGATCATGACTTCACATTGAGTGGATATACTGATGCAGATTGGGCAGGAAGCACTGCTGATAGAAAAAGCACTTCCGGATGTTGTTTCAGTTTGGGATCATCCATGATCTCGTGGAAAAGTAGGAAGCAATCCAGTATTGCTCTCAGCACAGTGGAAGCAGAGTACATTGCCGCATGTTCTGCTAGCTACGAAGATATATGTCTTTGAAAGTTGTTGACTGGCCTATTTGACTTGGAGATGAGAGCAACCGTGATTCTATGTGACAACCATAGCTGCATAAAGATGATAGAGAATCCTGTATTCCACGATAAGTCGAAGCACATAGAAATCTGCTATCATTTCATCCGCGACATGGTACAGAGAGGAGCCTTGAAGCTCCAATACATTAGCACGGATGAACAGGTTGTTGATGTGTTGACCAAACCTTTATCTCGTGTAAAGTTTGAACACCTTAAAGATAAGCTTGGTATAGTCCGAAAGGCCCCTCCCTGAAAGGGGGAGTGTATATATATTCCTTGCTTTTGACCTCGCTGTTAGACATAAAGAAAGATGAGTCATTGCTTCTGACCTCCCTGTTAGATGTAAAGCAAGACGTTGTGTGTTCCTTGCTTCTGACCTCACTGTTAGACGTAAATCAAGATGAGTCATTTCTTTTGACCTCGCTGTTAGACGTAAAGCAAGATGATGATGTGTTCCTTGCTTCTGACCAAGTTGTTAGATGTAAAGCAAGATGATTCCTTGCTTCTAACCTCATTGTTAGATGTAAAGCAAGATGATGATGTGTTCCTTGCTTCTGACCTAGTTGTTAGACGTAAAGAGAGATGATTCCTTGCTTCTGACCTCGTTGTTAGACATAAAGCAAGATGATGAGGTGTTCCTTGCTTCTGACCTAGTTGTTAGATGTAAAACAAGATGATTCCTTGCTTCTGACCTTGTTTTTAGATGTAAAGCAAGATGATGATGTATACCTTGTTTCTGACCTAGTTGTTAGACATAAAGAAAGATGTGACTGACACTGAGCTACCATCTTATCAGCTGTGACATTGAGCCAGTGTAGTACTGTGATGTGCCAGCCCAGTGTTGTGATGAGGTATCATTTTTATTGATACATATTGATGCAGATGACGATGGCATTCTTTCGAGAATGATGATTCTACTGATGAAGAAAACTTCTGATGACTCGTAAATATTCTAGCCAATGTTTCAAGATGATATTGACGATACTGTCCTCCTGATGCCACTGATGATGTAGACCTCTCTCGCCTGATGTTGTTGAAGAATACCCTTCTTGTTAAGGGGGAGTTTTGAAATAATGTAACTGCAAAGAGTATTCTTCTTCTTATTATTATTTTATTCATAGGATTAATCCCCATTGTGGATTAATCATGTCGGTAATTGTATTAGGACCAAATCCCCTTTTGCGGATTGGTCAATGGACAATTGTAATAGGCAGAATAAGAAATCAGCCCCAGTAGTTATTATTGAGACCCAGAAATAAATTAAAGGTGGGTTTACCCACCTAGAGTGAGAGGTCAGCCCTGCCAGTGAAGACCCTTCACACGTGCCAATCTTGTATATATAGAGAGGCTAGTGCCTCACTTTAACACACAACTCACTTGCTCATTCTTGAGAAGCAAGCTGCAACTTACCAGTTGGAGAGAGGGAGAAGAGTGACACATCTTTTGGAGAGGACTATCTATATTGGTTTGAGTTATCTCTTGACATTGTATTGGCAATTTATGATAAGGAAGTTTTTGCGGGTTTTCTTCCCCTAGAGGGTTTCCCAGGATAAATGTTGTGTCTCTTGTGAATGTGTATTTCTCAGTGATCTTGTTCTTATGTTGCTCTTATCTATTGAAATTCAAAGAACTATAATAATGTCATAAACATTAACAAATCAAGGGTAAAGGGATGGTGAGTTTGAGTAATGGTAAAGGAAAATCCTAGGATGTTCTGCTTGTAGATGGGCTAAAACATAATTTTCTCAGTGTAAGTCAAATGTGTGACAGAGGATGTGAAGTGGTGTTCACTTCTAAGTATTGTCAGATAGAATCTGTAAATTTAGGTCAAGTGGTGGCTAAAGGCACAAGGACATAAAATAATGTAAATGTGATGAAAGAAGATAAAGAAGAGTGTCATCTAAGAAAACATGATGAAAGTTGGTTATGGCATAGAAGACTTGGACATCTAAAATTTGACCACTTAATCAAGCTCAAAAATCTTGAGGCAGTAAAATATCTTCCAAGAATATCAAAGCCACAAGACTCTATGTGTAAACCCTACTAAGTAGTAAAGCTAACCAGGACACAGTTTAAATCCAAGAGCTCTACTTCAAAAAGTAAACTACTCTAATTAGTTCATATGGATTTATGTGGACCATCAAGACAGGAAGGCACAGGGAAGGAAAAATACTTTATGTTGATCATTGATGATTACTCCAGACTTACTTGGGTTGCTTTTCTCAAAGAAAAAGCTGAAGCATTTGAGAAATTTAAAATATTTAAGGCTTTAATTGAGAATCAAACATGAAAGAGGTTAAAGGCAGTAAGATCAGAAAGAGGAGGAGAATTTATGTCAAGTGATTTCGAGGAATTCTGTGACAAACATGGGATCAAGAGAGAATACACAATCCCATGAACTCCACAACAAAATTGAGTAGTTGAGAGGAAAAATAGAACATTTCAACAAATGGACAGGTCAATGATGAATGAGAAGAACATTGGTCAAACTTACTGGGTAGAAGCAATACACACAACAATCCATATTCTTAACAAAGCCCAACTCAGACGACATAGTGACAATACACCTTATGAACTGTGGTATGGAAGACCTACTTCAATCAAACACTTCAAAGTGTTTTGGAGTAAGTGCTACATAAAGAATAATAATGAAAACATTGGCAAGTATGATGACAGGGTTGATGAAGGCATCCTCTTAGGATGTGCTACCAATAGTAAAGGATTTAGATTCTTTAATAAAAGATTGCATAAATTATTTGATTGCATTGATTTAAAGGTTGATGAAGGAGTTTCAGTAAGAGAGGTGAGCAATATTGAGTCTACTACAGAGGACACAACTGAAACTGAAGATGAGCAGGTCCAAGAATCAGATGGAGAAGAGACACCCAGACAAGAAGAGTCACGACAACAGTCAACATCAAATCCTTCCTCCATAATTACTCAAAAGAATCATCCTGAAAGTCAGATAATTGGTGAGAAATACAAAGGTGTAGAAACCAGGAGAAGGATAACCAAAGACACCAAGCAATCACATATGGCCTTCAAATCCATGGTGGAACCCAAGAACTTCAATGAAGCCAGTGAAGATGTAAATTGGTTAAAATCAATGAATGAGGAACTAGACCAAATTGAAAAGAATGACACTTGGAAACTCGTTCCTAGGACAACAAATAAAAATGTAATAGGATCCAAATGGGTCTACAAAAAAAAGATGAATGAGCAAGGAAATATTGTAAGAAATAAGGCTAGATTGGTCTGCAAAGGATATGCTCAAATAGAAGGACCAGACTTATGAAACATTTGCGCATGTAGTAAGATTAGAAGCTCTTAGAATGTTTCTTTCCTATGCTTGTCATAAACAGTTTAAAGTCTATCAAATGGATGTCAAGTCCATTTTTCTAAATGGATATCTAAAAGAAGAAGCCTATATGGAACAACCAGAGGGTTTCCAACTGTCAGATAAACCTGAATTTGTCTGCAAGTTGAAGAAAGTCTTATATGGGTTGAAACAAGCTCCTCGTGCCTAGTATTATAGACTGGATAAGTATCTTCAAGACAAAGGGTTCAAGAGAGGAACAGTTGACAACAATCTATATACCAAAACAAAGGGTAATGATTTTCTTATCGTGCTGGTCTATGTATATGACATCATCTTCAGAAGCAATAATGCTTCATCGGTACAATGGTTTTCCTCTACCATGCAGTCTAAATTTGAAATGTCTATGATAGGGGAACTGCCATTTTTTCTTGGTCTGCAAATTACTCAGAGATCTGAAGGATTATTTCTTTCTCAGGAGAAATATCTAAGAGAAATGTTGAAAAGGTTTCAAATGGAAGATTGTACACCTATGAGCACACTTATGGTCACTGGATGCAAGTTAAGCAAGGATGATGAATCACCTGATGTTTATCATAGTTCCTATAGGTCTATGATAGGCAGCCTATTGTATATCACAACATCCTATTGAGACATAATGCATGTTGTTGGAATGGTAGGAAGGAATAAGGCTGGACCTAAACAAAGTCATTTGTAAGCTGTCAAAACAATATTCAGATACTTGAAAGGACCAATGGACTATGGCCTATGGTATCCTAGGAATCATAATTTTCAATTGTCAGTCTATTCAGATGTTGATTGGGCTAACTGCATGGATGAAAGGAAAAGCACGAGTGGAGGTGTATTCATCTTAGGAGATTCTCTTGTATCATGGTTGAGAAAGAAGCAAGGTTCCATTTCCTTATCAACTATAGAAGATGAATACATTGCAGTTTCCACTTGATGTACCCAAGTATTGTGGATGATTCATACACTTGCATATTTGGAGGTAAAATATACTACACTGATCCCAATTCATTGTGATAATACCAGTGCAATCAGTGTGTCAAAGAACCCTGTATTTCACTCCAAGACCAAGAATATACCCATCAAGTATATCTTCTTGAGAGAACATGTGACCAACACTATTGTTTCTTTGCATTATATTCCAACCAAAGATCGGATTGTTGATATCTTCACTAAACTGCTTGCATAAGCTCAGTTTGAGTATCTATGCCAGAAGTTGGGCGTGACCCCATTATCAACCTAAGAGATTCCATCTTGTGAAGGGGAGTATGTGTTGGTTGATTATATGATACCTTTGAAAAGTACTGCAACAGCTCAGGGGGAACATGTTTTCTTTGACATTGATGTCAAAGTGGGAGAAAATGAGTAGTTTGGATGCTACAGTTGGAGATCCAAGTAGTCTAGCACAGCCTTTGAGGGTTTTCATCAATGCCAAAGGGGGATATTGTTGGCATGTTTTGCAAGAAAGAGTGTGTTTTTCATTGATGGCAAGAACAAAAGGTGGAGCATAAGGAATAGTAAGCTCAGGAGGAGGAGCGAACAACAAGCAGATATCACAGCTCAGAAAGAAAAGCATAGTATAGAAGCGACTAGAGATTAAAGCTCAGAAGAGATGGAGCAATAAATCTCAGATCAAATCAAGACCATCAGATCTACAAGACAAATCAACGACGGGGATGAATTGTGGGGAGTGAAAGATGAATTAAACTACTCGCCAGTTACAATCCTGCAATCTGTCTAGATTGTTAGATCTTATAGCTTCAAAGATCTACGACTGTGGTTGATCCAATAAATAATGAGTTTAAGTGAGATTAAATCATGTCCATAAAATGCACAATCGCCAAATCTATGGAAGGGATGAATTACGGAGATTGAAAGGATAATTAAACATCACGCTTGTTCCCATCTTGCAATCAGTCAGGACCGTCCAATCTTATAGCTTTGAAGATCAACGATTGTGGTTAACTCACCAGTAGCGTACATATTCCCATTGTGAAGTTGGGTGATGAGTTAAAACACTTGCATATTGTGGTTGCACAATCATTATTGATCATGGATCTATTTTAAGAAACTTCACAACCATTGGATCACTTTTGAGTGGAAGGACAGGATAAGCGAGAAAAACGTTTGAGAATTCAATTATGTGAATTCCTGTTAGCCATTGGATAGATTTCAAGTGGAAGGACGGGATAAGCTAGTAGAGCTGCAACACTAACATATCAAGTTGCCGATCATAGATCTTGATCGACGAACAAAATTTAGTTCGGGTTTAAAGTCACAAGGAGGTTACACTTCAGAATGTTTGAGATATGAAATACCTGAAGCCCAAAAATCCGAAATGAATAAGGACCATCGGATTTGGACGACAAATGAGGACCAATGGTTCAGGGTCATTGGTCAGTAGACCATGTTAACAAAAGGGCATAGTGGTAGAAATTGTCAGAAGACCATGTCGACAGATCATGTCAGTAGACCACTTCAGCAAATACGCATGGAATAATTAGGTTATGACAAGCGTCAAGAGGAAATTGGATCGTGCCATTCAACAAGTGAAGTAAGCAAGTTATGTCACTCTGAGAGAATTTCTTCAGGGGTTTCACCACCAAGAAATGTCAAAAGCCCCGAAGACTCGAAGTCCCGAATGCATAAGACCCAAAGCGGACACAAGACGTCTGATCTGAATATCACTTCGGGAGCAGTTTCAGTTCTCGATCTACTATAGTGGAAGGATAGTGTAAGTGAAAACGTTAACTGACACCAAGCGGTCTCCACCATCTTATGAATGACTCAGTAGGTGATCACTTCGGAGGAAAGAAAGGGTTGAGATTTGAAATCTCTGAAGTCCGGAGACCTGAGGAGATCTTGACCGTTAATCCGAGAGGGACATGCGTCAGAGGCTTGTCAGCTCTGGAAGATTGATATACGGAGGAAAGAAAGGGTTGAGACTCGAAATATCCAAAGTCCGAAGACCCAAAGGAGATATCAATTGTCGATCTGATGTCGGGTGTACTATAAACCATTGATCAAAATATAGTGGAAGGATAGCGTAACCATAATAGACAAAGTCGCGGAGTAAAAGGTGGTCGTACATCTCATTTCTTGATTAAGTCTTGACCGTTGGCTGTTGGATTAAGAAATGAAGGATGACTGTAAGGATTAATGCTAACCATTGATCTAGTTCCAATATGTAATGTGAACAGTTCGATCTTTTCAAGAATTCTGATTCGAAAGTTTCGAAAGGTTTGAAACCCAAAAGTTTCGAAGGGGAAAGTGTCGAATTTATGACATTCGTTCATTTTAGGAGAATGAATCATGACCGTTGAATTGATAAGAACTCGATAAGCCTAATACTATGGTGACCACCAGTGATCATGTGAAGGAAGGGGCTCAGGAGCCAAGGAATCCATAATTGAATGGTTGTAATTGATAGAGAAGACGAAGAGTTTCGACCGCCATAGAAGCTAAGGAATCTTAGAATAACACCCACTGATGATGAACACATGGAGTGAACCACCAGAGAAGACAAAGAGTTTCCATGATGATCAGGTAGAGGACTCAACATGAGAAAGAGATGCAGAAAAGAGAAGTGAGGTGATTATGTTGGTTAGTTATGCAATTGTGAGGAAGAGACGTAGTGAACAACCTATAGGGAAGAATAGTGACGCAGTGAAGAGCATGCAGAGGCATAACGCATAGTACAGATATGGTTCATAGAGCATAAAATGCAGAAGAACAGAAAGTGCATGGATGCATGCAAAGAGACACTGATGCATGCAAAACAGAGCAGTGTAGCAGAACATTGATGAGACTGGTAAGCCATAGATAAATGTTGTATCACTGTGATAAATTCAAGAAAAGAAGAGATATATATTTCAGGGTGGTAGGAAGGTGCTAGGGAAGACTAGTGTCCTTGGAGTTTCAAGTGGGTGCTTGAACACAAGGAGTTGTAGCTTCCATCTGGTTGCAGCCAGAAAAACCAGGGTGGCAGGATGGTGCAAGGGAGAACTATTGTTCTCTGTTATACAGGTTGGTGCCTATGTGACTGGAAGTTGGTACTTCCATCCAGTTGATGCTGGAACACTCAGGGAGTTGGTGCTCTCAGCAAGTTGTTGCTTGTAAAATAGAGGTTGTATCCTCAAGAAGACTTGGAGCTCATAAAAATGATAATGTATCGAAAATAAAGATTACTTATCATATCAAGAAGAAAAGATTTTTCCCTTTATGGGTTTCCTCGGGAAATATCTGTCTCTATATATTTCATGTGTGTGATTGATGTTGAATATTCTATTGCTTACTTCCCTTTTTTATTGTGATCGTCATTGAGTTTTTTGTAAATATTTTAAAATGGGCATAATTGTTTAAGCACGGTAACAACTGATTCACCCCCCTCTCAGTTGTCCAACAATTTCTACAATATCGTGATATGTGTCCATATTTATTGCATTTGTAGCATTCAAATTTGTAATATAGGGGAGAAAATGGATTGTAGTTTCTATCAACATTCCCATAAAAACTTCTAGTCCGATTGTTTATGTGATCATTCTCATGATTGTGAGGTATTCTACTTCTATTTCTCACATAATTATTTCTTCCATAGACTCTACAATTTATTTCCTTATGACCAACATTTTTTCAAGTAAAGAAATAACCAAGAAAAAAAATTCGATACCTGGTTGTGAAGGGTATTCTTTATGGAGCACCTCTTCTGAACTTGTCCTTGTCTTTCTTGAATGAGAAATCAGTTTCTTATTGGTCTTGATTTCTTTCTTTGTGGTTTCCTCCACCGTGGTTGGGGGTTTTAAGAATATTTGGATATTTTTCAAGCTTCTCTTTAATTTTATTTTTTGGTGACTTAGTGCTTGCATTTTATTCAAGGTTTTTTTTATTGTCGTCATAGCCAAGGACTGTTTTGATGAATGGTGATCTTTGATGGCTTAATATTTCATTCAGGAATTCAATGCTCTTCTTGAATTTTTAATTTTTCCTTTGTTGGGTTTGCATCTTTTCCACTTCCTCTTTTAGAGAGGCTACTTATGTTACTAATGTTTCAACCTCTTCTTCTCTTTCCTTTAACTAAGTCATTTTTAAAGTGATCATTCTGTAAGTTTCTTCAAAGATATGTGCCATCTCTCTTTATGACTTCTAATTTTCCTCGTGATAGTTTTGCAACTGACCTTTTAGTAACTGGTTCTCTTTTCTTATCTTTGAGAGTTCTAATTCAGTTTCCATGTTTTTCAAGATTAAATTCTCCAATTATTTCTTTAAGGAGACAATTTAATCTTATTGAACATAAAAAACCTTTTATTTTTCATTTAGCTAGCCCAAAATAGTTTGATTGGATTCCACTATATCTTCTAACTGCATATTTATATCCTCTTTATATTTCAATAGTTGATGCTTAATTTTCTTATTCATTCTTCTTTCTTTTCTTAACTCAACAAGAGAAGAAATGAGTTCTCCTTCCCAATCTACTTCAACTTCTACTCCTCCAATATCTTCATCTTCATTTTCAAAAGATTATTTTGCCTCAATATTATGATTATTACCTTCATTTTGTGGGCCATTGTTTCTTGTTGATCTAGGTGGATTGGGAATGCTCAAAGAGGTCTAGGAGGATCCATAACGCTCATAGAGGTCCAAAAAGTTTCAGATATTCTCAAAATTTTACCATCTCAAACACTCTTGAAAGGGACAACAATTCATAGAGATCGACGATATATTTCAAATGACGTAAAAATCACCTCAAATAGAGTTCGTATGAAAAATCTATAGCGGGTCAAATTTTAGGTCAAACCAAGCAAAAGTCAAAGTCAAAGGGGTCAAGGTGACACATATCACCATTGCAAGGGTGACATGTGGCATGATCGTATAGTGTTGGCATGGAGACCTCACATGGTGACACATGGTAGGTATGTGACGTGGCATGACAAGTTGGTAGGTGAATGGGAAATTGTATAGTCTAAGTGGACCAATTGTGTATTGACATGCGACACAAAGGAGAAAATAAGAGACTGCCATGTTGAAGTCCCTCATTGGCCTATTAAGGTTAATGTTTATTAAAATTTTCGAAGTCTAGAGGATCAAACCTGGGTCTCCCTGCCATTAAATAAACAGTATAACCATTACACCATACGATTGCACTTAATCCTATATGGAAAAAAAAAATTTGACTTAATCTAAAGGTTCATTCTTTCGGAAGAGGGCCAAGGGCTATAGCCCTCGACGCATGGTTCATTTGAAACCCATATAACCATACATTATATTCACACAAATGTTGTTAAAACTATATGCATATTACCACACATATGTTATTTATAACATATGGCTTAAACAAACACCATACAATATGGCAAGGTTGACAAGGTTTGACCCTGTGACCTACTGCATACATGCCAACAAAATAACTGTTTCACCAAAGGTGTGGGTTTGTTATGGAAATATCCTATGAAATAATTAAAGTTTTCCATAAAGTGCATATGGGAGGTTAGGCCCTGTGCCCTATTTAATGGGTGCATGGATCGAGACAAGGACATTCACTCATCAATTACATAGCACAATGCCTCAAATTTTGTTCCCGAGGGTAACTAGACTAGGTGGCTACACTGTAATGCATGCCACAGGGTTTTGACTCAGAATTTTATGAAATTTATACTGATTTTTATCGAAATTTCACAAGGAATTCGATGTTGCACTTTGTTTCTGAGCTTGAGAAACACGTAAACAGGTCATTGTAAAACACAAGCATTTGAGCATTAATAAAGAGGTCTTTATTGGAAGTGGACATGGAGACATAGCCCAAATTGGGTGAACTCCGTTATCAAACTTGTGTATGTGATTTCATTAATTGTTGTTCTATTTCCGCTCAATGATTTGCAGGTTGTTTATCATTAAAGTGTATTTGGATAGATAAGTTAATTCACATGTAATTTTCAACTAGTCAAGTGACCATTATCATTTTTGAAGATCAAGTAAATGTTTATATAAATTTAAGATTAATTAACATCCAAGGATTTTTCATATCAAGTTGGTATTAGAGAAGGTTTGACAAGTGTTTGTGAGTGAATGTTTACAAGGTCCAAATCCAAGCGAGGAGAAGGAAAACTTTATAATTACAATCCTTATATTGGTTCAAGAAATTTTATTCGTCGAAGAGAAATGACTTCGCCAAGAAAGTTGGGTCCTTACAACTCCGAAGATGATTTCTTCAAAGCTTTTAATTTAATGAAATTCATTGTGGAATAAATGTACGCGGGTTGAGAGAAGGCCAAGGAGGAAGGTACATCAGAGAAAGTTGAACCAGTCAAAGAGGAAAGAGGAGGTGATGAAGGTGTCCCTTCGTAACCCTCCTCACCATCATCCTCATCATCATTTCCTTCTAAGGGAAGTAAACATTCTTCACATAAAAATGATCCCTCTAAGAAGTCTGATCATAATCTTCCTTTATTAAAATTGGATGTCAATTTTGAATTTCCAACCTATGATGGAGAATTGAATGCTAAATAATTGGACAATTAGATCAAGCAAATAGAGGTTTATTGTAGTGTTCAAAATATCATGGATGATGGTGAAAAGTACAATTATTTTCTCTTCGACTAAGTGGCACAACCTTAAAATGGTGGGAGATTAAGATGCAAGTTGATATTGATCAAAAGGTTAGAGTAATATCCTCGAGAGGAGAAACATCACACAATACCTCATCTTTGAAGGGCTTGATGTCATATGACAGTCGACACCGTTGGCTGACATGAAGATCACTTCCTTGGTGGATCCATCCAATGGTGTAGGGTTGTGGGTGCGGCATTGTCGGCAAGGCCAACTGCTTGACGACCTCTGCTAAGATGAGTTTCTTCTGGCTACCACTATAAATGATGAAGTGCAGTGGTGTTCCTTTTATCCACATCTGTGAATGGAAAAGGCGCTCACCTTCTTTTGGCTCGTATGGTTCACCAGGCTGGAGCTTGGTGGTAGCAACGGTGGAATTTTGTTCCACGTCAATGATTTGTCTTCCCCTTTCTAGTTCTAACTCAGATTCATAACCCGTATCTGATTAAGAAGCTTTCACTTTGGCCACCAATGACTACTTTGAGTGACAATCAACAATGTTATGACAAGGGCTCTTATGGAAGTCGCACCACTTCCCGATATCCTTCTTTTTCTTTTCGGTGTCCTTGTTTTCTTGTGGTTTGGACTGGTTTTCCTGATACCATCCATCTTTGCTTTGTCCTTTGTTCTATAGGTTTGGGCCGCCCTTTCCTGGTTTTTGATACGAAGGGTTCCCAGGCCCAAATTGTTGCATCTTTTGTTTGAGCTTGTGCTCAATTTTAACGACATATCGATAGGCCGCACCCAAGGACGAGATGTCCAGAAATTGCATTTTGGTATGGATGTATCTATGTAGAGCACCGTCATACTTGAGCACCAGATGTCGCTCTGAAACTTTGATACCCAGCTTGGTGCGCAGGGTATGGAAGATATTTGTGAAATCTGGCACTGCTTGGTCTCCTTCTTTCCGCAGTGTGGTCCATTTGGTATACAATTCGTCATAACTTCTGACATGGTAGTATTGTTCCTTAATATAATCCCTCAAGGATTCCTAGGTTGTCGCGACTGTAAATAATGAGGGTTCCTCTATTTCCTTTTGCTCAAAGAAAGTTTCCCACCAATCTTTGACATGGGGAATGACTTTAAGGAGCACAAAAGTAAATTTTTCTCTATTTTAAAAGTTATGGACAACAAAATACCCTTCTAGTAGATTCAACCAATTATCTACAACATATGTATCTATCTGACCTTCAAATATAAGAATATCAAATTTTATTTGTACCTTGAAGGGGACAACCCCTCCACTCGAGGAAGATGTGTCTCCTGTTGGTATCCGCCGAAGGATTTGCATGAAACTATCCATCATCTCGTTCCTCTTTTGCATGAGGGATTCCTCAAGAAACATTTTGAAAGGATCTCTTGTCCCATCATCTTTATTTTCTCCTGCCATGAGAGGTTGTTTGGGCGAGCAAGAGCTTTTGTCCTCAAGAGAAACAAGCTCGAGACCCAATTCTTTGTACATTGACCTCATTGGGGACATGCATTAAGATGACAAGGAGGAGACCACTTTGATACCACTGATCCATATTTTATGAGTAGAACAAAAATGAATACAGGTTATTAAAATATTATTAACACAGAATAACATAGATAAAGTAAAATTGGTTTTCTATTCAATAAGGAAATAAGATGAAACTGTAAAATGCAGTGGAAAACAAGATTGCTTGAATGGTGGTGGCTTATCTCTGAGAAGAGATGTGACGACTTCACTCATTCACAAGAATATGATTACAATGAGGTTTTGAAGGCCTTTTTTACAATAAACACGAATGTCAAAAACCCTAGGGATTACAGTGATTTCCTTAGGAAATGGTTTGGAACGTCATTCCCTAGGGCAGACTCATTATCTCTAGGTTGCACTAGGATTAGTTCTGGAGGAATGACCCAGTTAGGTTAATGGTCCAAGTTCAACAATCAGGGACAGACATTCCCTAAGGTAGACTCATTCTCTCTAGGTTGTACTGTGATTAGTGCGAGAGGAATGGCCCATTTAGGTGAATGATATAGGATCAGAAATCAGGGACATTTTTTCTTCTATGCTTGGGAAGAATAGTCCAGATAGCCCATTGTTGATGTCTTACCTTATGAGGGAAAATTCTCTTATAGATATCATAGATGTGAGTGGAAGAATGGCCTAGATGACTCAGTTTGTATCATGATATTATTATGCAGGTTGATATCAGATGATATCATTGTTTTGGAGACTATATGTCTCTGGACAATAGTTGTATTCCACTGTGGTGTATGTGTTCCACTAGTTGTGACTATGTGTCACTGGTTAGTAGCCATTTTCTACTAGGTGTGGTTGTGTACCACTGGATAGTAGTCATGTACTAATATAGATAGACACAGTTATGTTCTATTGAATGGCATTATTCTGATTTCCATGCAGACTATCACTAGTGTTGAAGATGATTACCAAGTAGATGGATAGTCAGTATGCTAATGGACATACTTTCTCCTTGTGGAAAATGGTCTAGAAAAATCATTCTTCTAGGACGTATGTCTGGATTAGAAGAATAGTCCTTGTATCCCATGGCGTGGCTTCTAATATCTTTTGGAACAATTATTCTTCTAGGACATATGTATGGATTAGAAGAATGGTTCTTGTATCACTATGTGGAGTGAGTGACTTATTCAACATCATACATGATTACCCATATGGAGCATGGCTTCGAGAGATGATGCAATTGGTGCTATCAAATGATACTAATAGTGATGTTGGTGCTCATGATTTGATCATGAGATAACCTATGTGGCTATGATGATGCTACCAATTGAATGGTATGTTTGTGCTCACTATCATTTCCTTTAATACCTCCCTAGCTAGGAGGGAGTGTTGAAATTATGGTATTTGTGGGAGGTATTAACCTCCATGTGTAACCTTTGATAATATTAGAATATTCTGAGAAGCAAGAGAAACCCTAAAACGTTGGATAATAACTCTAGGAGACAAGTCATCTCAAGAGAATATTTAATATTGAGTTATTAGCCTCTAGAAAGAGAAGTCAGCCCAATCAAGTGAGTTAGAGTAGTATAAATAGATTGCTCTAGAACTCATTTGTCATACACACTCTCACAACTGCATAAGATCAGTAGTGCACAAGTTTGGAGAGGAACTGCAACTATAGCTACAACTGCTGCAACTGGCATTTCAATTTTGGCTTGGACTTTCTCTTGGTTATGGTTTGGACTTTCTTCTTGGCCTTTGGTTATTCTTTCTTGGTGTGCTACCCTTGGAGAAAGATGCACTATCCTTGGTTGGCTATTGATCTGTTACCAGAATTATTTTGTTTGTCAAAGTTAAGGTGCTCGGGGGTGGCCTTTGTGCCTATGGTTGGGTGGTAATATTTCTATATTGTCTATGGAAAAATGAGCACATCCCTTTATTTATAACAGAGACAAAAATGAAGATGGCAATGACGAAATTCAAATGATGGTGAACAAAGAAGGTAAAAGTTTGAGGGATGTGTTGAATAAAAAAAGACTCAAGACCATATGTTAATGCGAGTCACACACTGTATTTATAGCAAGTCTATGTTGTCATGTTCTAAGTAGTGGTCCTTGAAAAGTTTGAGTGTGTACCTTGTATGACAAGAGTATCTAATGTATGTACATGTACCTATGTAACATGTAAAGGGCATATCTCTATAAGACCTGGATAGACATGCTTACCCCTTTGTTGTGTATCCCTGATGATTTTGGATAACTTATTGGTATAGTGTAGTAACCTCTACATTGGAGTTCTTTAACACTAAGGGTGGACCATGTTATCGGTTTTAGACTCTGAGAGTTGAATTTCTACATTCAAGGAAGTTCATCAACAGGTTGAATGAACCATGTACATGAAGGGCATTCCTATTAGACCGATGGTTGCAGTGACTGATTACCCATGCATTTCAATGGATGGTTGTTCCTTTATATCAACATTGACAGTTTGGTGATGTTTGTATAATCAAGGTACAAGATGATAACCAAGATGGACCAGAGATAGAATTTATTGATCAAGAGGTTCTTCAATTCATAGTGGAGCATTTGTAATAGATGAGAAGATGTTGGAGACTTCAGTTGACTGATATTAAGAAAACTAGTCATTGAGGGGGGAGTGTTGGAATATGTAACTCCTACATGTCTTAGGTGTGATCATATTTGTGGTTATTATTTTTATTGATCATGATTAGACAGAGTTGGTCTCTACATAGATTATGTTTCCTAGTTTGTAGGATGTTGTTGGAACTAGTTGGATGTGAGAGATTCTCTCCAACTAGATGCTTCCTAGAATGGTGTGAGAATGGTGTGAGGTTGAGATATTCTCTCAACTAGTAGATTATGTAATCAAGATAGTGTGTCTATCTTGAGACAAGCTTGTTGTATTTATATGTATCTAATCCAGATTATATTGAGAACAAAATGAGATACGAATGAAAATATATCAGAGAACACAAAAATACAATGAAATACATATTTTATTAATGAATGGAATATAGAAGACAATAAAATGTAAATCACACAAACTAACTAGAATGGTGGTAGCTTAGCCCTAAAGAAAGAGATGTGTCGACTATGCTCATTCATAAGAAATTGATTACAAAGAGGCTGAAAAAACATTTTAACATAAATCGTAATGAGAAAACACAAAACATCTAAAAACCTAACCCTAGAAGATGAAAATCCAAAAGGTTTGTGGGCTCTGATGTGGTTAGTTGATACATCAACTTCCCATGGGTGTTATTTTTTTATACGATCTCCATTTGGGGCACTTGGTGGGCCATTGGAAAGGTCTATCCAAGAAGTACATAGTTTGAATGACCCATTACAGGCCTTTGAAAATCTACTAGGCCCTTCCACATCAAAAAATCATCGTTTAGAGCTTCAAAACAACCCCAGAAGTTTGGGACCCAAAAAACTATAGAAAAACTACCAATATGTGGAACCATTCTGAATTAGTGGAATAGGTGGGTGGCCACAAGTACCCACCTTGATCAGTATCATTACATTGATTCTATAGAGAGCGTTCAACACAATCTTTGTGTGTAATAGACTCTAATCTCTCATTTGAATAAATATCTTAATTTTTTTAGACATCTAATTGTTAATAGTTGTGAAGTTAAGATGAATTTACACTTACTTTATTTAAACTAAAAAAATCATTAACATTTAAACATTTGATTATTATTTAAGTATATATGGCATAAAGAGTCCAAAGTGTTAACTCAAGTGCCAATATCAGTGGACATTTGATTAGTTTAATTTGCTCAGAATTCCAATTTAACAATATAAGAAAGCATTTCTTAGATTTTTCCATAATAATAATAATAAATCTACAGGAAAAAAATATATCAAAAAAATAAATACACCTAAATTTCAACCACTATTATCCCATAACCTTCGATTGCTAACCACTCTTATCACATAAACTTTGATTGCTAAATCATTTTAAACAATAACATATATTATTTATTACTTCGAATAAGTTAAAGGTATCACCTACTAAATAAATGACCAAACATCTTGGTCATATCCATGTCATCATTAGTCGATTACCATAAACGTTGAGCACATGATTAAACATTCCAAATTACTTTTGGATAATATTTTGGGCGTTACCAAACATCTTAGTCATATCCATGTCATCATTAGTCGATTACCATAAACGTTGAGCACATGATTAAACATCCTAAATTACTTTTGGATAATATTTTGGGCTTTATACTAAAAATAAGTCTATAGCTCAATTACCATTTAACAAAATAAAATAAAATAAAGAATTCAAATATTATCAAACATTCTACTGTGAATGAAATGTCTTAACCTCGACCTAATTACCATTTTGCTATAAATAAAAAATGAAAACCAAAGTTTTGTAAAGGCAATATAATGTAGATATAGGTATATTAGACCAAGGTAACACTCTAATCACATTTAGAGGTATATATTAGACCAAGGTAACATTCTAATCACATTTAGTTACTTTTATATTATGAAGTTCTTATATTAGACCAATAGAAATATAAAGGAACCCGGTAAATGGGGCACTCACACAAACACACAGTAAATCCAACCACAAAGTCGTATACTAGGATTAGAGGGCTAGACTAATATGATAGTTATATACTTGAAACATAGTGGAATACTCCGTTAGTTCTTCCATCTAATCTCCACTACTGCAGTGGAGAAGGTTGGGAAGAGACCCTAATTCATGCTGAAGACCCTAGTTCTTCAGCAGTAACGAAGGGGGAAATAGAGACCCGTTTGACTTATGAATATATAATAATAATAATAATATTTTTATTTTAAAATTATTATTAAATTAAATATCAAATTGGGATACTCTTCTTTATAAAACAAAGAATTTTTTTATAAAACAAAAAACCTTTCTGACAAGGATTTGACTAATAAAATTTAGGAAGATATATAAAATTATAAACAGATAAATTCTAACAATCGATTACCTTCCTTTTTTATTACTTTAATCACATGAAATGCCATTGTTTGCATTTAAGAACCTAAAATCGTAAGACAGTACCTTCCTCCAAGTGTTGGGAGGAGGTCTCGAGGTCAAACCCTGCTGGGTCTCCGGGACGAAATATGTAATGGCTGCTATGTGCCAGACTGGTTTCAGTGATTGTAAATGATTTATATCTCTAATATAAATCGAGTTAATTTCTCGTTGAAAAAAATAAAAAAAATAAAAAATAAAAAAATAAAATCGATTCGCATGGTTTCGAGACATTAAAATAAATGGCCGTCTGACGGCGACTTGATCGTCAAAAAACAGTGGGTGTCTCTCGTGCTTTTATTGTTTCGAATCTTCCAATGCACTTGCTTCCTCCGCGTCTTCAGGGAATTAACCAGGTCGGTCACGTTTTTCTGTTGAATCGATGATAGATAGAGTATTCGGGATCTATAAAACAATCCAGCGATTGCGACATTAATTTATTTTAACAGACATTACATCCTGTCCGGAATGGAGTTGATAACTTAGTGATTTCAGGTCAATTTTCATTTCCTGCTCTCCAGCGTTCTTTCAATATCTTTAATGGTTTAAGCATGTGTTTTACCTGCACGATGTCCAGAAAATTGTAGCATCGTGAAATGAAATCGGACTACAATTGTTTAGACTCCCAGCGCCGATAGCCATTCGAAATCGAATAGAATAATCTGAAGATGATAAACATTATATTAAATGATTTTTGCTGGGCAATACAGTGACAGGTATGCATGTGAAACCATAAACGTGCGTTCACGTGGTCACCACTAGACATTCTTTTTCTCTGCAAACAACGTTTAGGAAGCAGGCACTTATTTCTATATATACTCTACGGAAAACCCAAGCCCGTAGGGTGTATGTCTGTTCCCAACAGGGGAGATCAGAGGAGTTAACTTCTAGGGTTTGAGGACGCTGTTACAGAAGAAAATTCAACATGGGTAAATCACCTTGTTCCTCAAAAGAAAGGATCAATCAGGGGGCCTGGACCGATATGATTCTATCCGAATACATTCGATATCATGGCGATGGTGGATGGAGAAATCTTCCTGTAAAAGCAGGTGAATGGTAGTAGATCTCTAATAGTAATATCAATATAGCCGTAACCGTGTATGCTAAATATGCTGAGAAAATTTGTTTTGCAGGTCTTAAGCGCTGTGGAAAGAATTGTCGATTAGGTTTGGTGAGCTATCTTCGTCCCGACATTAAACGCGGAAACATTTCCTCCGATGAAGAGGAGCTCATTATTCGGCTGCATCGCCTTCTTGGCAATCGGTATTTCATGAACGACCATATATTTATGCATGTAGGAGCTTCATTATAGACTGTGGATTCATAAAATTTCCCATTTATTCTCAGTGTCTGAGCCTTGGGATTTTGAATTATCGGTATACTATGTACTAAAATGCGAAAGCGTGAGTGTATTATATATGCAGGTGGTCGCTGATAGCAGGACGACTGCCTGGCCGAACAGATAACGAAATCAAGAACTACTGGAACACTTATCTGAGCAAGAAGTTGGCAATAAACGAATGTCAGGCCAAGAGGTCGCACAATCCGAAGACAATACCAGAATCTCCTTCTCCTCCTGTACAAAATCATGTCTTCAAAACCATTCCCGTGAAAACAAAGGCTGTGAGATTGTTAAGATCAAATGGCTGCAACGGGAAAAATGGTAGGCCAGATCAATTCCTAAAATTCTCTGATGTTATGGAATTTACAGCAGGTCCAACAGTTTTATTGTAGCTGATCGTAGAGCTGGAACGGAAGAATAAGATGCAAACTCTAGAGTGTATTGATGAAGTGGATTTTTTACATGAGCCAACCGGCCGACACAGAGTCACTGAACATGCAAATCACTTCTAGTAAGCAATAATGAACAAGGGCAGAG
>ML777611.1:1393621-1410360 GCA_009831015.1 Picea engelmannii
TAACTGCCGTTGGATCGGGCCTGCCAAATCGAACGTCCATCGTGCATTGCGGGTGAATGGGCGCTCATTTTAGGTCAACCCCGCCGTTGGATTAAGCCCCGCGATGGGACGGCCGGGGTTAATTGCGGGTAGAATTCGGCCTGACGTGATTTCACCTCATTTTTGGGCCGCAATTCATGTCAACTGTCGGATCTTTTCTCTTCATCCGATGGGCCACACCTCCTGTGAGTCGATTTAAGTGCCTTTGGGAACGGGACAGCCGAAATTTATTTTTTTAAGTTTGTAAAAACCTGTGTGAAATTTATAATTTTCTTAGTTTGTAAAAATCCATGCGAAGTTTACATTATAGGGTAAAGTTTACTTTAAGATTCGCAGAAGCCTCCTGAAACTTGAATGTTACAAATTTTAGTTTATTAAGGAGGAGTAGAAATCAATTGTTGAAGTTTTTAATAATTTTATTTGTGAATAGTGATTGCCTTATTAGTCCCTGCCTTTAGGCCAGGGATATAGTAATTGGTTAGCGGGTTTTTCAATTAGTTTTGCAGGTGGTTCAAAACATTTTATCCAAAGTTTAGCAAACTTTTATATTTTTTTAAGTTAATTTTTGTTTTATCCAAAGTTCATGTTAAATTTAGGTTTTCAAGTTTTATTTTATTTTCAATTTTATCTTAAGTTCATCTTTGAGGTCTTATTTGACCTCATCTCAAGGTAGAACCTTGCATTATTCACCAAAACCTTATTTTAAAAGATATACTTGTTTAATAATTTTTGCTAAGTTCAAGTAATGCTAGAAATAAATCTAGCATTACTTCTAACATTAAATGTTATCATAAGCTTTGAAAACTTATACCATTTTTAAGCATATATCGTTTTTGCAACTCACATGTTATAGGACATCTGGACTTTAGGTGTCTCACATGTTATGGGACATCTGCTCCTTAGCCGCCTCAAATCTAAAAGAAATAATGCTTGGCAAGTATATAGATGGTAGCTCTGGGGTGTCGAATACCTTCCATGCCTAACCTTCCTTCTAGAAGAGAGTTCCATCGCACCCCCTTGCCTTTCTCAAGTTTCCCTTTCATTCTTGCAGGTCAAGCCCTAAGCTTGCACGACCTTGCATGAAAGCACCTCAAGCACACACTCGGATGATGGAGGAGCTCCCTTCCCTTATCTCTAACAATCTCTTTGCCTATTAGCCAGGGCCAGACCAGTGGGGAGGGAGGACGGATGGGATCAAACTGGAGGTCGTGAGCGAACATAAATTCTTTCATATATATTTCTTATGTTTGGTATGACACACACATGCATACTCAACTATTGCTCTTACTCATTGATGACCTAGTGGACATGGTTATTTCGCTGCTACTACTCATGGCTAGTTCCCTACTTAATTCCGACGTACGGTTGGACTTCCACTTCCGTTTTACCTTTTCCAGTGAGTGCTCATTATTCAGGAGCATACAAATAACCTGTGGCATTCGACCATTTCATCCGTGCAACATACAAATAAATAGGGATTCCTATCATTATTGAGTTGAAGCAATTTGTGTGTTATTTAATGAATAGTTGAAGCCTTTAGGCCACATATATAGTAATCGGTTCACCGGTTTTTCAATTAGTTTTGCAGGTGGTTCAAAACATTTTATCCAAAGTTGATCAAACTTTTATATTTTTTTAAGTTCATTTTCGTTTTATCCTAAGTTAATGATAAATTTAGGTTTTCAGGTTTTATTTTCTTTTCAATTTTATCCTAAGTTCATCTTTGAGGTCTTATTTGGCCTCATCCCGAGGTAGAACCCTGCATTATTCACCAAAACTTTACTTTAAAAGACATACTTTTTTAATAATTTTTGCTAAGTTCAAGTAATGCTAGAAATAAATCTAGCATTACTTCTAACATTAAATGTTATCCTAAGCTTTGCATTATTATACCATTTTAAGCATATATTGTTTTTGCAACTCACATGTAATAGGACATCTGGACTTTAGGTGTCTCACATGCTATGGGACATATGCTCCTTAGCCGCCTCAAATCTAAAAAAAATAATGCTTGGCAAGTATATAGCTGGCAACTCCAGGGTCTCGAATGCCTTCCATGGCTACCCTTCCTTCTGGAAGAGAGTTCCATCACACCCCTTTTCCTTTCTCAAGTTTCCCTTTCACTCTTGCAGGTCAATACCTTGCAGGACCTTGCACGAAAGCACCTCAAGCACACACTTGGATGATGGAGGAGCTCCCTTCCCTTATCTCTCTCTGATCTGAAAATGAGAGGTTTTACTAACAAATTTTGCAAGTTAAGTTTATGTATCTTATGCACTGGATCGATAAGAATGCAGAACACATAAACTCATAGTTATTATGCTAAATTAACAATTATGACGTGCAGAATTTGAAGAAGAATATAAATTGCAAAATAAGGAGAATAGTAGAAGAAATAAACAAGAGAGAATTATAAACGATTGTTAACAAAGTTCACCCAATGATGGCTACATCTCCAGGTTTTGCTTCCAGTGGTGACCGATTTCTTTCTCTCTCCAAAATCTCATTATATCAATAAGAAGCTTGCAATCTGCTGCAAAATCACTATGCATCTGTTATACATGACCTTCGTGATCAAATGCAAAATACCTCACCAAAATCCTCTCTCAAATGGGCTTAAAAGGCCTCTTATAACATGAGAACCGACAAAAATGGTCTCTCTTCTATAAGTTTTCTCTCCACATCCCTACAACAAAATCATTGTATCTTGATGGCACACAGGACTGGTTTATGTAGAAAAAGAGTTGGGGTCGAATTCCCAACTCCTCCCAACAATCTCTCCTCTTCCTGGGCTCGAGATCCACTCTTTTTGGCCAAAACTCCACAAAACTCAACAAAAAAATCCATTAAAATAAGGTAAAAACCCACTTAATTTGGTAAATAATGGTTAAGCCCCAAAAATTAGGGTGCACGCTGCTTTTTGTGGTCACATGGGTTCCATGTGGCTTGGTGTTATACCCTTTAAGACCTCATGCCCATGCGCGCCCCTGGTCACAGCCCTTTTCATATGACCTAGCATCCAACAAGGTGCACCATCCTTAGCCATGAAAAGGTGCTTAAGGTTTAATTTTTAAAAAGTGGGTAATTTTATAAAGTGAAATGCTTGCTTTTTTGGTTAGTGCATTAGTGCTAGGACTTTGTTATATTGATAGGTAATGGGTTTGACTCCCATGGAGTAAAACATTTTGCATTCTTCCTTTTAGCCCCATCCAGGTGACACATGGCACCATGTGATTGAGCCACATGTCAACCCATGGTTGGCCAAAACCATGTCATGTGGACCAATCACCCCTTGCCACTTGTCAACATCAGAAACTTCCAAATGTCGATATTTGAAATGTCATGTGTCGGTTCCAGGAGCTGCCACTTGTCCTTTGTAGATTGTGCCACATGTCATGCCAGAATGTGCCACATCACTCTTTGACCAGTTGACTTTTTACCTGTTTGACCCAAACTTCAGATTGCGATAAATTTTTCATATAGAATCCGTTTTTTGATCCATTTGCACCACTGGAAAACTTATGACAAGCACTTTGTGATGGTATATATTTCATGAGCATTGGATAACTTTGATTTTTGAGCATTTCAGATCCTTTTGGATCAAGCCTCCCCATTAGAAGATTTTGGACCACCAAAAGCCTAGGTTTACAAAAGTAAGAAGTGAGGGTACTTCCTCCCCACTTTTCCTGTATCATCCATCCTTTATTATTGGACAATAATCACCTGAATGACCACAACAAACATGAAAACTATGATTGCATTGTTCATCAAAGTAATCGTCCCATCTATTGCACAATCATTTACATTATTTGTCGCAGTTAGCAGCCATACACCATTGAATAGCAGCAAAGTAAACAACAATATTGAATATGCGAATGAGAATAAAAAAACATGCTTCCTCTTCTGAACAGGAACAATAACCAAAGTATGAAGTGGAACCTTATGTTGTACTTCTTGTGACACTTCATGATTACTAAAAACATACTTAACCATTTCATGTTTAGCATCACTTTCTTTCTGATTTGCTATAGACATAAGTGTTAAACTCTTGCTTGCATTTACCATTCTTTTTAACTTCCCTGTAGTTGACAAATATCTGTCAGTTTTCATGTGATGAGCACAAACAATGTACTATTTCCCATCTTTCTTGAAATAATATGGGCTTCCTAGGAGAATTCCACATATATGTAGTGGCACTATATCAAGCTCTACTTCATCAACATACTTAGAAGTGATTGCAAACTTAATGTTAAATTTCTTGGTTCCTTGCAAATTGTTATCACCACATATCCATCCCAATGGATATGGTATAGGATGTGGCTTAGTTTCAAGTCCCAAATTATTTACAACCTCTTCACTGATCAGATTGGCTTGTGATCCACTGTCTACAAGAGTATCAAATTTAAAATGATTTGTTATGACCCTTATGTGGAAAAGTTCACTCCTTTTACACTCATCATTTAAAACATGTGAATTAGAAGAGCTACTACTTGCAACATAAGTTATACCTTGGATTCCCATAGCTACAATTTTAGTCTCATCATCAGAGTCTGATCCCAGAGCCACATGAACCATTGTAGCTATGGTCTTCTTTCTCCCTTGACTGCATACTTCTTTGGCTTCAACTCAGGATGTAAGATCCAACAATGATCTTCATCATGGCCTTCCTTATTGCAATTCTTGCAACTAGGCTTCTCTTTTTTCATTGTGTTTGTCTTCTTCTCATTCTCTTTTCTTTTCCATGAATCCTTTCCTTGTAAGGCATCTATAGAAATTCTATCACTAACATTCCTTTTACCTGATTCAATCTGAATGGCTTGTACACATACTTCATCAAAGTTAGAAGGATTTAACATAAGAATAGTATTCTTGAGATAAGAATGTAGACCACCAATATATTTTAGAAGTGTCTCCTGTGTATATAAAGGAATACCCAATATTAATTCTTTCTTATGAAATGATTGAGTATACTCTTGTACACTTTGACCTTTAGCTTGCCTTAAACTTTGTCAATTCATCATTTCCTATTGCATGTATGCTAATGGATAAAACTGTTTTTTCAATACAGTAATAAAATCATTCCAGGAAGAGATTGTTTTACCACTTTTACTGAGATCATGTTTAGTTTTTATTTCCCACCATATAAGATTTGTGCCTCCCAATTTGAGACTAGAAAATTGGATAATTGTTTCATCATCAACAATCCTTTGTATCCTGCAATAGATTTCAAGTTGTCTAACCCAATTATCTAGATTTTCTGCATTTAATTCACCATCATAAGTGGGTAATTTAAATTTTACATCAAGCTTTAATAAAGGCATATCAGAAGAATCATGAGTTCTTTTCGGTTTCATATCCTTGGAGGAATGCACATTTGCTTCACTTGTAGATGACGAGGATGAAGGGGAAGAAGGTTCTGAAGGTCCACCACCTTCAACTCCTCCTTCTGCTCTTACTGAAGATTCACCTTCTTCAACCTTTGAAATTATTCATTGTCCTCTTTCATGGTAAAGCTCCTCTACCATGGATTTCATCAATTGAAATTCCTCGAAGAAATAGTCCTCATATGCATAAGGACCTAGCTTCCTCGGTGAAAACATCACCTGTTTATGAGGTCTCCTTTGAATCTCTGGATTAAAAGCCTCAAGTTGGCCTTCTCCTCGCTTGAGTTTGGCTCTAGTGAGCATCCAATGCTTGCGATTCCTGCCAAACCTTCAAAACCAAAAGCTTTGATACCAAACACTTGATCTGAAAATGAGAGGTTTTACTGACAATTTTTTCAAGTTAAGTTTATGTATCTTATGCACTGGATCAATAAGAATGCAGAACATAAACTCATAGTTATTATGTGGAATTAACAATTATGACGTGCGGAATTTGAAGAAGAATATAAATTGCAGAATAAGGAGAATAGTAGTAGAAATAAACAAGAGAGAAATATACATGATTGTTAATGGAGTTCACCCAATGGTGGCTATGTCTCTGGGTCCCTCTTCCAGTGGTGACCTCTTTATTGCTCTCTCCAAATTCTCATTATATCAATAAGAAGCTTGCAATCTGCTGCAAAAGCACTATGCATATATTTACATGAAATCCGTGATCAGATGCAAAAGACCTCACCAAAATCCTCTCTCGAATGGGCTCAAAAGGCCTCTTACAACATGAGAACCGAAAAAAATGGTCTCTCTTCTATAATCTTTCTCTCCACATCCCTGCAACAAAATCACTATATCTTGATGGAACAGAGGCATGGCTTATGTAGAAAAATAGTTGGGGTCGAATTCCTAACTTCCACCAACAATATGGCCTCTTCCTGGGCTCTAGATCCATTCTTTTTGGCCAAAACTCCACAAAAATAAGCAAAACATCCATAAAAATAAGGTTAAAACCCACATAATTTGGAAAATAATGGTGAAACCCCCAAAATTAGGGCGCACACCCCTTTTTGTGGTCGCATGGGTGCCATGTGGCCTGATGTTATACCCTTTAATACCCCATGCCCATGCGCACCCCTCGTCATAGCCCCTTTCATATGACCTAGCGCCTAACAAGGTGTGCCTCCCTTATCCCTGAAAATGTGCTTAAGGTTTAATTTAAAAAAAATGGGTAATTTTATAAAGTGAAGTGCTTTCTTTTGTGGTTAGTGCATTAATGCTAGGAATTTGTTATATTTATAGGTCATGGGCTTGACTCCCATGGAGTACAACATTTTTCATTCTTCCTTTTATCCCCATCTAGGGTGACACATGGCACCCTGTGATTGGGCCACGTGTCAGCCCATGGTTGGACAAAACCATGCCATGTGGACCAATCACCCCTTACCACTTGTCAACATCAGAAACTGCCAAATGTTGAGATATGAAATGCCATGTGTCGATTGCAGGAGCTGCCACTTTTCCTTTGTAGACTGTGCCACATGTCATGCCCAGAATGTGCCACGTCACCCTTTGACTAGTTGACTTTTTACCTATTTGACCCAAACTTCAAATTGCGATAAATTTTTCATACAGACTTCATTTTTCGATCCATTTGCTCCACCAAAAATATTACGACAATCACTTCACGATGGTGTATATTTCATGAGCATTGGAGAACTTTGATTTTGGAGCATTTCAGATCCTCCTGGATCACTCTCAGTCTCTTTGCCTATTAGCTAGGGCCAGACCAGCTGGGAGGGAGGATGAATGGGATCAAACTATAGGGCTTGAGAGAACATAAATTATTTCATATATATTTTTTCTTGTCTGGTATGAAAAAAACATCCATACTCGACTATTTCTCTTACTCATTGATGGCCTAGTGGACATGGCTAGTTCATTTCTTCTACTCATGGCTAGTTCCCTTCTCAATTCCAATGTACAGTTGGACTTCCACTTCCGGTTTGCCTTTTCCAGTGAGTACTCATTATTCATGAGCATACAAATAACCTGTGGCATTTGACCATTTCATCCTTGCAGCATACAAATAAATAGGGAAGCTTATGATTACTGATTTGAATCAATTTGTGTGATACTTAATGAATAGTTGAAGCAATTACAGAGCTATTTTGGTAAAATAAATTAACCCTATCTGTTTGTGCTTTCAATTTTATGAATAATATGTAATAATACAAATAATATGTAATAATATTAGCATACCTCTATTTTTTATGAGCTTAGACTCAGGATGATTGCATCCTTTGTTCCTCTATGTTCTTCAAATCCTTTAAGTCATAAGGCTCCTAAGCCTGCCTCTACTGACTACAAAAATTATTCCACGTTCAATGCCTCACCTTCATTTTGTTGCGGTCGAATTTCCATCGAAGAAGGTAGGAATTTTGGCTGGTCGAATAGATTCATTGGTTTCATATTTCTTTTGATTCTCAGAGGGCTTGAAATCTTGTGTATTTCCTCTTGGCGCTTCTAGTGCTTCTCTCTTTCGATCTTTTGAATGTTAGGAAAACTCTTGTGACTAGAAATCATGCCCCAATGTGGTTGTGCTTGCATCCTCCTTGGACTTCTGTGTGAATTCATCGTCGACTAGTACCTACACATTCATCCTTGTCCCATGGTTAGAATCCCCCCCCCCCCCCCCCNCTCTATCGATCACTTTGTGTCCCACCCTATCCTACCAATCCTGCCATTGTCACTTGGTCACTCGCCCTACTATCATCAATTGGTCACTTGCCAATCCTACCATAGCTTGAAAGGATGTTGAAGCCACTACCTTTACCCAGGGTGCTATAGGGTACATCAAGTTAGTCTTGACACCCATGAAATCTTGACAGGTCATGCTTCTAAGGTAGGAATGCTTGTATGCTAAGGAAAGCAGTAAGTCCCCTAACGAGATGGGGAGGAAGGCGTATAGATATATCTATGGAAGCCCTTCAAGGTGGCCCTTCAATATTAAAATAATTATGTGCACTTCCAAATTATCCATGGAAATTTGAAAAAATATGCAATCTGAATAATTTTACACAGTTACATTATCTATGTGCTCACCTCTCCCCAATGTTAGTCTCGCCCCAATCCATTCACAGTTTTTCCTATAGTAAGAAGTCGACACCAGATCATCCCATCTTGTAATTTGTATTAGCATACATGTAATTATTGTGTCCTTGTATAAAAAGTTTCACTTTTCAAGACTCTAAGTCAGTCTTGTAAAAATATGCATTCTAAATAATTTTACACAACTACGTTCTCTTAAAATAAACCTCAAAATCTCCAATTTTGAAATGTTATGATTTCACTGCTCAAAATCTCAAAATCTCAAATTCTCTGATTTCACTGCTTTCTGGCTTAAATGTGTAGAGAATAAGGCTATCACCAGAACCTATCTATCACTCGAATGGATTGATTTGGGAAATGAATCCCAACCTCACCCAACTATACTAACTATGTTTTTTTATATAGTCTTATTTACTGTGCAACCCCAACTCTTCTCCTCATAGCCTTGCCTCCCTATCTCTTTCCTCCGATAGAATTTTTTCATGTTAGAAACATTGTCCAATGTCACTTGTGCATGTTTCCTCTTATATTCATGTATCATCCATCTCATTGAAATCACACCATTCACTATCATCCAAGAATAAATGGAATGGATGCATTGCCTCTGTTGTCCTCCTTATTAATTGTAACTTCTCCCTCCTTGTTGTCCTTATTACACGTAGCTTCTCCCTCCCTATCACTACCACAAACTAATAGGTTCATTGTCCTCGTTATTCCTCTCACTGCCACGAACTAATAGATTTTTATATGAGTTTAATTAAAAAAATATTCATAAGTGACGTCAATTCCTTGTAGGGTTTCACACCTTTCCAAAAAAGGCATGGTGAGCACAACAAGCCATGTTGCACTTGTTTTTCAAGAACTCTAGAAACTTGTCTGAAATAAATTTATCATCATTCATATTTACATAAATGTATCGCCATTCATATTTACATCAAAGAAGTTGAAGCACTATAAGATTTATTTTTCATGGAAGATCTTCGCTTAAATAAATGCATTACCAACAATCTTAAATAAATGCATTTCCAATAGTCTCAATAGAGTGAAGAATATATTATCTTAAATAAATGAATTGTCAATAGTCTTACGGAAGTTGGTTATATTATTTTTATATTTCAAATGACAAATAATCACCTGATTACTCCACTGCTTCCTAAAAGACTATAAGTGGCAACTTATCTTTCTCACATGAGAACAATGGAGCAAGTTGGTTATCTTATTTTTATATTTCAAATGACAAATAATCACCTGATTGCTTCGTTTCTTCCTAAAAGACTATAAGTGGCAACTTAGCTTGCCCACATGAGAACAATGGAGAAACCTAAAGTGCATCCAATCTATAATAATTGTTCTGTAAAAATAATTCTTCCCATGGACATACTATGGAAAATTTTTTATACTAAACAACACTTTAAAGTTAATTCATCACATGGTGCAGTGATCAGAGCACACGTAGTCAAGAACGCTTTACAACACCAAATTATTTTTTTTACTGCGGGCGAAGATAAATTTATCCTATTATTTCTACATATAGTGAATATTAGATTTCAAGCCACAAGGTCAATAATTGTTTACATCATCAAATTCTTGGTTTGATTGTTGGCAAAGGTAAGTTATCTAAGTATTTATTTGTACAAGTGGTATATATTAGAATTGGAATTCAACACATGACTAGCACTAATCTGTTTGAAAAATAACATAGCATAGATCATATGATTTACTACTGAATGTGAAGAACATTATTGTGACTAGCAATCATACCTCGACATGGTTGTGCTTGCATCTTGTACCTTCACATTCATCCTCATCCCATGGTTAGAATCCCCCTTTGTCAACTACACTATCTCCCACCCTATCCTTCCAATTCTTCTATTGTCACTTGGTCACTTTCCCTACCATCGTCACTTGGTCACTTTCCAATCCTTCCATAACTTGACAGGCTACTGAAGTCACTACCTTTACCGCATGCATAGTAGGGTACATCATGCTAGTACTGACATCCATTAAATCTTGACAGATCATGCTGCTAAGGTAGGCATGATTGTATGCTAAGGAAATCAGTAAGTCCCCTACTGGTATGGGGAGGAAGGGGTATAGATATATATATGGTATCCCTTCAATATTAAAATAATTATGTGCACTTCCAAATTATCCATGGAAATTTGTAAAAATTTGCAATCTGAATAATTTTACACAGTTACATTTGCTATGTGCTCTCCTCTCCCCAATGTTAGTCTCACCCAAATCCATTCACAGTTTTCCCTATAGTAATAAGTCGACACGAGATCAGCCCATCTTGTAATTTGTATTATCATACCTATAATTGCCGTGTCCTTGTGTAAAAAGTTGCACTTGCCAAGCCTCTAAGTCAGGCTTGTAAACATCTGCACTTTGAATAATTTTACACATCTACGTTCTCTTAAAATAAAGGTCAAAATATCCAATTTTGAAATGCTCTAATTTCACTGCTCAAAATCTCAAATTCTAAAATTATCTAATTTCACTGCTTTGTGGATGAAAAGTGTAGAGAGCAAGGCTATCACCAGAACCTATCTATCACCCGAATGGATTGATTTGGGAAATGAATCCCAACCTCACCCAACTATATTAACTATGCCTTTTGGTATAGGCTTATTGACTGTGCAACCCCAACTCTTCTCCTCATATTATTTACTATCCTTGTCTCCCTATCTCTTTCCTCCCATAGACTTGTGTCATGGAAGCAACATTATCCAATGTCACTTGTGCATGTTACCTCTTTTGTTCATGTATCATCCATCTTCTTGCAATCACACCATTCACTATCATCCAAGAATAAATGGAATGGATGCATTACTTCCTATGTCCTCCTTATTACATGTAAATTCTCCCTCATTGTTGTCCTTATTACATGTATCTTCTCCCTCCCTCTCACTGCCAAAAACTATATCTTCTTCCTCCCTCTCACTTCCATGATTTAATAGGTTCAGTGTCCTCCTTATTCCCTTCACTATCACAAACTAATAGATTTTTTTATGAGTTTAATTAAAACATATTCAGAAGTTATGTCAATTCCTTTTAGGGTTTCAGACCTTTTCAAAAAAGGCACGACGAGGACAACGAGCCATGTTGCACTTTTTTTTCAAGAAGTATGGACACTTTTTTGAAATAAGTGTATCGCCATTTATATTTACATAAATGTATCACCATTCATATTTACATCAGGGAAGTTGAAGCACTATAAGCTTTATTTTGCATGGAAGATCTTCTCTTAAATAAATGCATTACCAACAATCTTAAATAAATGAATTTCCAACAATCTTAATAGAGTGAAGAATATCTTAGCTTAAATAAATGAATGGTCAATAATCTTATGGAAGTTATTTATCTTGTTTTTATATTTCAAATGACAAATAATCACTTGATTCCTCCGTCGCTTCATAAAAGACTATAAGTGGCAACTTAGCTTGCCCACATGAGAACAATGCATTATATTTACATCAGGGAAGTTGAAGCACTATAAGCTTTATTTTGCATGGAAGATCTTCTCTTAAATAAATGCATTACCAACATTCTTAAATAAATGAATTTCCAACAATCTTAATAGAGTGAAGAATATCTTAGCTTAAATAAATGAATGGTCAATAATCTTACGGAAGTTATTTATCTTGTTTTTATATTTCAAATGACAAATAATCACTTGATTCCTCCGTCGCTTCATAAAAGACTATAAGTGACAACTTAGCTTGCCCACATGAGAACAATGCATTATATTTACATCAGGGAAGTTGAATCACTATAAGCTTTATTTTGCATGGAAGATCTTCTCTTAAATAAATGCATTACCAACAATCTTAAATAAATGAATTTCCAACAATCTTAATAGACTGAAGAATATCTTAGCTTAAATAAATGAATGGTCAATAATCTTACGGAAGTTATTTATCTTGTTTTTATATTTCAAATGACAAATAATCACTTGATTCCTCCGTCGCTTCATAAAAGACTATAAGTGGCAACTTAGCTTGCCCACATGAGAACAGTAGAGCAAGTTGGTTATCTTATTTTTATATTTCAAATGACAAATAATCACATGATTTCTCCGCTGCTTACTAAAAGACTATAAGTGGAAACTTATAATAATTGTTCTATAAAGAGCATTCTTCCCATGAACATATTATAGAAAACTTTGTATATTGAACAACACTTTAAAGTGAATTCATCACATGGTGCAGCGATCAGAGCACACACGGTCAAGAAAGCTTTACAACACTAAATTCTTTGTTTTATTGTGGGCGAAGATAAAGTTATATTAGTATTTCTACATATAGTAGATATTAGAGTTCAAGGCACAAGGTCAATAACTGTTTACATCATCAAATTCCTGGTTTCATTGTTGGCAAAGGTAAGTTATCTGAGTATTTATTTGTACAAGTGGTGGATATTAGAATTGGAATTCAACACATGACTAGCACTAATATGCTTGAAAAATAATATAACATAGATCATATGATTTAGTAAATTTTCAAAATGTTGGTCTAAAATGACAGAAAGATAGAGACAATAAAATAAAATAAAATAATAATATATTAAATAATACATGTACATCTTTTGTCATGTTATTTAAAATAATTAATGTTCAGAGATGTTAGGCCCTCCTACTCATCATAAAATCTTCAATCATGACATGATGTTTAAAATAATTAATGTTCATGAATGTTAGGCCCTCCTAATCATCATACAAATATTCAATTATGACTCTCCTCATAAATATATTCCTCATACTCTCTTTATAAAAATATTCTATCACGATGTTTAAAAATATGCTTACTCTCTTCATGAAAATCTTCTATCATAATGGGAGTCTCATTTATTTGACTACCACTAGGCCTGATATTATTTTAATTGCTGGTGTCATTTCATAGTTTATGACAACTCCATCCATCACTCATTGGAAAGCTACACAGAAAATTATGCAATATTTGAAAGGAACTCTCGGATTTGGCTCCTTTTCATTATATGTGATGACTTCAAATTTCAAGGGTACAAAGATTTAGATTGGGTTGGAAACATTGTATTCTCTCCCTTGCTTATGGATCCCCTGGATGTGTATAATGAAACTTGTATTCGATGACTTGGTGTAGACTTATTTAACATATTTTATGTGAAGGGAAGGATTTTGTTGAAATCATTTTACACACTTTTATGTTATCAATTTTATTAAATAAAAAGTTAAGAACATATTTGGTTTACATAAAAACTATGGAAGGGTAATGACATACATAAAATGCTCAATAAGAATCATGAAGAAAGCTTGTATAAGAGAGATTAGCTTCGATAAACTACTTTCTTGCAATTGTTACTAGGGAAGGAAAACTACCTTCTTGTAATTGCTGCATTTTTTAGGATGTAAGGGGCTAGTGAAGTGAGGCCCGGCGTTGAATGTAACATAACAATCTCATAAAGTAAGTGTGTATTGGGTCCAAAGAGTGGGTAGGATGTAGAACCCCCGAGACAGAGTTGTCTTCAAATATATCACGTGGTGGAATTGACAAGGAATTGAATGATGCTAGCCTTATCCTGGCATATATATCTAGTGGGTTTTATACTCCCCTATTTGTTTCAAAACCTCAATCTCGATTTCCCGATTTGCTACTCCCCTATTTGTTTGTTTTCTATTGCCTTCTTGCAATTGCTGTATTTTTGAATTTCAACATAAGGCAAGGACTTGCTGCCATTGCATCTCCCTCTTGTTTAGATTTTTGTGCATGATTTTACTTTGATGGTATGTGCTATGATGTTCATTTTCCATTTTCAACCGTTCTTCAATGCTTTTGTTTCTAATTACATACAAAACTGGATCAATTTTGGTACCAAAGTAAGGGCGTCTTATTGTAGAGAACAATTCCATCTTGAGGAGAGTGTTAGCAAGAATTTTTTTAGGAGGAATTTGTAGTTCCAATAAGGTAGTTTGTTGGGTAGAACTACATGAAAAGAGAAATTTTGCAGGAGCAATAGTATGGATAACAAAAGAAGATAAATCATGCAATAGAAAGGCAAAGGGAAATATGGAGGTCTTGTAGGTGATGTAACCCATGCATTGAGAGCTATTCAAGCTAGGATAGTAGCCATAGAAACAACTCAAAGAAGATGAATAACAGTATAATCTCATGTTATGAGTGATGATGAATTGGATTTAAGGGGAAAACCAAAGATGGGAACCCTTAGGAAAGAGTTAATTGCTTGGATAAGAGACATGGAAAAATTCTTTGATATGGAGAAAATCGAAGGCCTTAAGAGAGTGAATATGGCATGCATGATGCTAAAACTACATCCATCCTTATGGTGGGACAATCTACACTTGGTGAGGCAAAGGAAATGCAAAGAAAAAATCAAACTTGGGACAAAATGGTGGATAAACTTAAAGGTAAATTTATATTTTTTAACTATACTCTTAATTTGTATACAAAATTGTAGAACCTTAGGAAAAAGGAGATGGTTGTAAAATAATATATAGAGGAATTGTATAAGTTGTATATTAGGTCTAGGAATAGTGATTAAGGAGAGAACTTTGTGTCTAGGTATACCAATGGCCTAAGGTATGTCATGTAGGATGCACTGAGTATAATGAGAATTAAGGCATTTTGGGAAGCCTATGAGCTTGTCTTGAAGGCTAAGGAGATTGTTATTAAGGAAATCAAGTATTCAATGGAAAACTGTAAGAGGTAAAGGGAGAGGTATTTAATGGAAAGAATAAAGTAGTGGAGTTAAGAATAAGGAAGGAAACAATGAAAATATTGTAGAATAGAGATTTGTGAGAACAAATGAAGTCTTCAAAGGTAGAGGAACCTTCGAGGGGAGGGGAAGAATTAGAGGTAGAGGGGTTGGATTATCCTTAGTGATTTTCTATAAATCCCAAATACTAGGGCACAAGTCTTTTGAATGTCACAAAAATTTACAAACTAACATGAGGCAAGAGAGTAAGGTTCATTTTTTTCAAGGAGTCAAGGGAAAACCTTTAAGTTTGTAATTATTGATAATGTTGATGAAATACAACAAAATAAAGGAGAGAATTTGATGTGCAAAAGGATTCTTTTGAAGCTATAATGCCAAATAGAAGAGATGGATTCAAACCAAAGGAACTTAATTTTCAAGGCCATTTACAAAATGGGGGGTATGTGCAAGCTAACAATGGTCTCTCATGACACGTTAGTGGCAATGTAAACATTGAAAAACAATAACATATTTACTTGCAGGGATTATTCAATGTAATTTTACAATGAATTTGAATATGGTGTAAGAACATTAAACTTGTGAAATTGAATTAGCTTTATGAATATACAACTTTTATTCATAGACATTGTGAATAGCTATGTGAAATGTGATTTTTTCTAACAGTGGTATGTTATTTTTCGAGCAAAATACAAAGTATAAGTATTTTTTTTTGCAGGTGTTGAGTATCTTAACGATGGAATTTCATTCCAAAAACTTATATAATTGTAAATAACCTATTGTTTTGGTGCGGTGTATTTTTGGAAATTTATAATATTAATTATATATATATATTTTTAAATTATGAAGGTCAATATATCCTTGAAATTACAATGCCTTTTGTTCGTGCAGGTTAGGAGGGTCTTAACATGATCAATTTTTATTTATTTTTAGATCGTAGGTATTGGTCTCCTCTAGTGTGGAAAATAACTAATTTTAGAAATGGTTAAGCCAACAAAAATTTATAGCAGAAATAAGAGAGGTATGTATTCTATGATTTTGATATATGCGAAGAAAAAAATAGAGTAAACAATAATAAACAATATTAATTAAAAAAAAAAGAAACTATATATTTGAAATCTACATAACCGAATCTATCTATGTATGTAGTTTAGTCAATAACTAATTTATGTAGCCTATAGAAAAATAATGTCAAAAACAAAGATATAGATAGGTATTCACAAAAATGGAGGTTTTTATCAATTCATAGACCGAACCACTAGCTTTTTCATCCCAAACCTAAATCCGAGGAAAAAAAGTTAGCATACATGTACACTAAAGTTTTCACTCCCGCCCAAAAAAAAATTAATTGAAGAGAACATGCACGTGCTCTAGAAATGCGTGCGTGTTCCTAAAGCACATGTGCATTCCTAAAGAATGCACACACATTATTATGAACAAGAACGCACACACATTTCTCTTAGCACTAAATATCTCTCTCTCTCTCTATCTATCTATCTGTGT
>ML777611.1:1422587-1452305 GCA_009831015.1 Picea engelmannii
GAGGGAGAGAGGAAGATACAGGGAGGGAGGGAAAGGGGGGAAGAGGGGAGAGAAAGAAAGGGGGGGAGAAGGGGGAAGAGGAGAGAGAGAGAGAGAGAGAGAGGGAAATAGAAGGATAATTTATGTTAACAAGAAAATGCGCACATTACTATTCCTAATAACACGTGTGTGCTTTAGGAACGTGTGTGCATTCCTAAAGTGAGCGTGTGTTATTTTAATTTCAATTTTGTTTAGGAATTTGTGTGCATTCCTGAACACGTGTTTCTTAGGAACGCACCTATGTGGCTCACTGAGTGGAGGTTTAGGTTTTTCAAAACCTATCACATCAGGAACGTGTGTGAATTCCTAGAAACTTGCACGCGTTCCTGCAGGTGCACATTCTTTCTCACCCCATTACCACTTTATCATTCACCAAATTTTTGCACTCACCCTAGGACGTAAGTGTTTCTCTTTAATTGTTGATGGAGGTAGCACATAAAATTTAGTATCCAAAGAGGTTATTGAGAAACTAAATTTGAAATGTAGACTGCATCCTAATTCCTATAGGTTATCTCATCCAAGTGGATATCACTGGTCACCCACTGCTTCCAGCTGGATCACATACAACTTTCATCTTGGAAGTTGCTTTTTTTGTCTTGGCACTTTTTTTCTAGATTTTTGGGTCCCTAAACTTTTGGGGCCATTTTGAGGCCCTAAACAATGTTTTTTGGGCCCGCCATAGTCACACTATAAATGGGGTCAGAGTGTGATGGCATAATTTGTAGTCCTCGTATAGACCTTTCCAATGGGCTATCATGCGCGTAAAATTGAGATCGTATGAAAAAATTACGACCTCGATAATTTGATGTACCAATTTACCCCAACGAGGTCCACATGAATTTCGGTGCTTCATCTCCTAGGGTTAGATTTTTCGATGTGAAGGGTTTTGCCAGTTAGTTTTGATGTAAAAATTCCTTTGGAGCCTCATTGTACTCATATTCTTGTGAATGAGTGTAACTGTCACATCTCTTCTAAGAGATAAGTTGCCACCATTCTAGAAAAATTGTTTCAATCTGCATTTTTATAGTTTCAACATATTTCTTATTTAATAGAATTCAAGTTTTACTGTGTCTATGTCATTATTCATTGTATTTATACAACATGTTAATATTATAGATCTATGTTTTCATTTCATTCTGCTGATGAATCTGGATCAGTGATATTAGATCGGTCTTATCTTCATTTGTTTGTCTATGCATGTCCCCAACGAGGTCAAGGTATAAGTAGTTGGGACTCAAACTAGTTGAGCCCTTGCAAGATCGGCCTCACCGAACCTGATGACCGCCCATGGGGGAAGAAAAGAGAGATGATGGGGTAGGAGATCCCTTTAAATTGTTTCTTGATGAATCCCTCTCATGACAAAGCAATTATATGATGGAGAACTTTGCTCAAATTCTTTGACGACTGCCAATAGGAGATGCATCTACCTCAAGTGGAGGCACCACCCCCTTCAAGGTACAGATCAACTTTGATATTCCTATATTTTAAGGTAAAATAGATGCAAATGCTATAGAAAATGGTTAAACCTTCTAGAAGGGTATTTTTTGTCCACAAATGTTTCGATAGAGAAAAGATTACATTTGCAATCATCAAGGTCATCCCAAATGTCAAAGATTAGCGGGAGACTTTCTATGAGAAAAAGGAAACAAAGGGATCTACATTATTTGTAGTTTCACCCACTTGGGGTTCCTTCAGGGATTTTATTAAGGAAAAATACTACCCTATTGGAAGTTATGATGACTTATATACAAGATGGATCACACTGCGACAGGAAAGGGACCAAATAGTGCTAGAGTTCACCAATATATTCCATACCTTGCGCACCAAGTTGGGTATCAAAGACTCTAAGAAACATCTAGTGCTCAAGTACTATGGAGGTATGCATAGATAGATATAGAAATAAATGGAGTTTTTGGAAATTTCATCATTGGGCGCAACCTACCTGATGTGAGTGGGAAATCCCGCTTACAAACTTAGCATTTAAGGGATCTAATCATGCATGCAGAAAATGACCATTTAAAGGCCTCTACTTTTTCCTATTCTCCCAACACAAAACCCCACATTCATGCAATACAAAGGTGCAAACAAGATTAGGTAACTCTACCTTAAATCCTTCGTTTGATGTCGATCCCTTCGCTTTCACTCGCTCCTTGACTGCAAGCCTCCTCCCAAATCTCACCTGCATTCACACATGGACAAACAGAGTGATGAAAACATGTATTTCATATACTAATTGTTGGGTTAGATGTGACGATATCATAAAATAAATACACAATTTGAACACATGATATGGTGGGATGAAAAAAGTATTCCTTTTTGTATTAATATTCACAAGAGTAAACTTAGAATATGTGGCTGACACTGCTCCTCAAACCTGGTCCTAGGCTCCTCTTCACAATGCACCAACTACTCAACCTCACAATACAATTGCAGGAAATTGGGGCAAAGGGGGGATAAACTTGGGCATAATTTCTATGCTCTTCTTCTTCTTTTTCAAATGGGACCCCTACCTCTTCTTTTATAGGTAGTTATCTGGTTGAATGACTGGCCATAGGTAGTCAAATGGGTTTAGCAATTTCTCGAAACTCTATTTCTCGTCTGCAACTTTCCATTTTCCATGCTTTTGTCAGTATACGTGGGTTGTAGAAGCTCTGCATGCATATTGATGTGTGAATACACTGGTTGTAGAAGGCCAGGGCGCGTGTGACTAAAAAAAGAGGGATTTTTAGAAGAGCTTGGCTCAATAAATTGACAAATAGTAGGGCCCGAGGTATGTAGTCTAGGTGCAAATTAGGATTATAACAGATGCCCCCTAAAGTGTGAGGCCAGAAGATCATCCGATGGCCAAATTAATTTACCAATATTTATCAACGTGCCAAGTGAGTGAGACCAGGGACCAGTATTCAGGAGCTGCCATCTGAAAAATAACATTTTGTCTCTCCAAGGCAGGCATACCCATGCTTGGGATAAAAAGAAAACTAAAATCATGGCTTCCAATCAAATCCACTGTAGATCCATGTCATATAACTAGATAAAGTGTAGCCGTGAGAAATACACAATGGATATACATCTCAAAATCAAAAGATATACATGTATAGTATCCATCTTCAAGAAGCTAAGTGTCGTCTGATGGATGGATATGATGCTTTCAGAGCTCGAGAAATAACTTCAATATCTTCAAAACTCGGGTAAGAGTGTAATGTGAGAGTACGACTTCATTACCCAGAGGTCTTTGATAGCTCATCGTGAATAGAAAAGAGGATCTCAATGATCAGGCAGAGAACTTCATTGATTTTGAGAAAGGATTTTGATTGGTTTTTTAGGATGGCTAGACATGAGTACAAGAGACAAACTGCATAAAGGCCGACACAAGATTGGTAAAAACTTCCCTTGTACAATAGCATGACAAATGATGAGACTCAGGAAACATGATATTGACATAAGTTGACAATGCAGGAGGCAATTCCAACTCTCCATATGTTTGGAGGAATAACCAAATGGAGGAGGACACGACTCTATGAGAACAGCTTCCTAAGGTCATACTATATCCCAGATCTTTGATGAACAAACAAAAAGATGTGCTTTGTCCAAGGGTGACTCCTTTTGCTACCAACAAAAAGAAAATACTTTTCCCTTCCTCTTTTTGGGGTATATTTGATTTTTTTGTCTTTTTCAATAATTTTGGAAAGCTTGAAAAAGATTAAAATAATTCTATGTTACAAAGGAGGATCAAGCATCGCAAACATACTAGTTCCAAGTGCATGGAACACAGGGATGCTAGGGGCAAAGGGACATATGCAGGAAAAGGACACTCAGAAAAAATCTTCCATGGGATAAAGGTGTCAAGACGCAGAGGAAAAGTGCTACAGGGCTTGCATATAATGCATGTTTCAGATGGTTCAGTTGAGAGCAACATGGAGCTGACATTAGGCCAAAGACGTAGGTATGAAAATGCGATTACTAAGACACACAATGGTAACGTCTTTTGATGTAATTTTAATGAGCCTAGAGAAGGTAAGATCGACGATTTTTCATATTTAGAGAGCCTAAAAAAATGTAAAAGGAGGCTCCTATGGGGTACCTTTTTTGAAGATATTCTAGTCGGCTCAAAAAAGGGGTAAACTAGCACCGACCAGATGTCTATTCGAAACCATTTTAGCGAGTGTGATAAAGAGAAGATCACTCAACAATCTTTTCATTTTAGGGAGTCTGAAAAGAGCTTAACTATGAACTCTGTAAAGGTTGTTCTTCTTGGTCATTTTAACGAGTGTGAAGAAACAAGGTCACTCAACGATCTTTTCAATTTTAGGGAGTCTGAAAAGAGCTTAACTATGGACTCCATGGGGGTACCTTTTTCATAAATTTAGTCCCTCAGGCCTGAAAAAAGGGGTAAAATTATACCTAAGGATACTCTTCTAGAGAACTGAAGTTCCTAGAGTATACCTTTGTTCATACAGTTGACCATCTCGACCGAAAAAGGGGTAAACTATCACCAGACAGACGTGCCTTCAAATTTCAGTTTAACGGGCGTGAAAGACAACAAGATTTCTCGACAATCTTTTCATGTTTTAAAGGGTCTGAAAAGGGCTTAAAAGAAGACCCGTTTAAAATTTTGGGAGTCCCGAGGGTGAGGTAAAGAGTGATAAATAATAATGCATATGAGGCTCAAACTCATAATTAGGACAATACTAAGAGGGACTCCCGAGCCTATAGTCATTACCAACAACATCGATGTCGAAAATGCAAGTAGGATCTAGCTAGGGCATCCATGAAGGGGAAGGATCTACCACGGCATTATGACAATTCTAAATCAGCAAAGATGGTTCTGTGTCACAACTCGGTGGGTTCGATCCTATGGTAAAGTGATAAGGACAACGAGATAAAAAAAGTGGAGGTGGAATCCTAACTTAAATGCTCAAGTTGAAAAAATGATATTTTTACCAAAGGACCTTCAAAAGTGACCCAAATATACCAAAAGCTTCCTGATACCCGAAGTGACCTCAATCATAACCTTCCCAAAGAAACTCTTGAACCATACTAAATGATTTTTAGTGTAGAAAAAATGACAAGCGGGTCCAAAAAAATGACAAAAAGGGGCCAAAAAGTCTATAAATAGAAGCTGACAGCTCATTATCACCATTGCTGATTTGGGAAATTGACTCTAGAGACAAAAAAAACCCTTTGATAAAAGTGTTGATTACAGGAGCTTTAGTGGACGAAACAAACTTCCAATTGGACCAAGTAAGTACAAATTCACTCCTCTTGCATTTCAATTTTTATTTTATGCATTTTATTTCATTTTTTTGGGGGGGCATCGACCTTTAAAAGGGTCGACCCTAGGCATATGCGGGTTGTCTTGGGACAACACGCTTATGCACGCGTGAAGAAGAATTACTGCACACGTGCATATGTGACTTTCACCACTACAACCCACGTATGCCCCCAATTTTGTGAAAAAATTAAAAAGCAAGATCTAATTCCCCTCCTAAACTAGCACTTTGCAAGATGTATGTTCACTGGAGGGAAAGAGAGCATGAATGCATTGAAATTTTGGTTTGTGAGGACCCTGGTGTGACAAATGCATTGAATCAATGTGGGCTACTGAAATTCTACCAATGTCCATTTATGTGGGCACAACCGAGGCTATTGAACGCCTTGATAGATTATTGGCACCCAGATGCAGAGACCTTCATGCTTGAAGGTCAGTTGTTGACTCTGACTATAGAGGACATCTACTTCTTGACTGGCCTCTCGAGGAGAGGGGAACCAGTCAACTTCCTCACATTTCCTTGAGGGCCTTGTAACATAGCGGAGCTGATTGGGCTCCATTTTGAGGTAGGGACTGACAAAGTGGGCACACAGGTGTTGATCAACAAGATATCTAACCTATCACTGAAAGTGATAGTACTATTGATTGGGCGGATCATTGGATCTGTTGCACTTCACCAAGCATCCCGGGCACATATGCATTGTGCGGTGCCGTGTTTGAATGCACACATGTTTGATTGGAGCATGACATTACTTGATTGCATGAAAAGGCAATTGACTGAGTGTCGCATGTGGAGGCACAGAAGCTTCGGGTTTGGGACCATATTTTGTGATTCTTCTTCTTCGAGAGTGAACATTATTAGCCTTCGAGAGATAGTATGAGGGAACACAACCACATTCCCAACTCTATGTAGATGGGCGACACTGTTTCCGCGACAGGGTGGTGGAAGGAACATGGAGGCCTTCGATGACAAGTTCTTCGACTAATGGTCTCGCCAAATTTCAGCGATATAAGACTATCCATATGCTGGCATTGACTTTTCCAGAGACCTGGATATGGTTGTTCCTGCTGGAGTAGTGCGAGGAGAGTTGGGTAAATTTTTAATTTTCATAGTTTTTGATTTTTATTTGCTTTTATATATATCATTTTTTTTGTGTGTATCAGAGTATCTGACAATGATTTGTTTGTTATGTGCAGGCGTGGGACCAATTCGTCCAACTGATTTTACGAGGAACAGACGATGTCCTCATCCATAGGCAGGAGCAGCTGGAGCCATCAGACCGAAAGGAGCAGTAGGGGGGGCTCAACCTGGGGAGGCCGAGAGAGTTTTGAGGCGGGTAGAGTGGAACCTTACCGCTCTTACTCGTGATGTGCCTATGGAAGAGATTGAGGATTTGCCACCCTCTATGCAGCCTCACGTAGTTGGGGTGCTACGGACTTGGGTCCAACTTTTTCGACGTTTGTCAGACACTGTTGTACACTACGGTCGGGCCAACAAGCCCTGCCCTTAGCTAGGTTGGATTTTTTATGTGTCGTGAGAACTTTTGTACATTTTTTAGGGCATAAGCCTTGTGACTCCTACTGTGTATATTTTTGAGGCGTTCGTGCCCACACTGTACTCTGATACATTTTTTGACACATATATATATATATATATATATATATATATATATATATATATGTCTCTTTTTTGTCTTTTTATGATTTTTGGATTATGTTACAAATGTATTTACATGCGCATGTGTGTTTTTTATCTTTACATGTGTGCAAAATGACAATCTAATATATGATTAGCTAGAGTATCAGTGATGTGATTTAATATCCTAGGAACATGAATGTAAGTAATGTAATCAAAACTTCATTCTAAGAGATGTACCCTAAGGAACCATCGATGTAGGGTAGGGTCGTAAACGCAGTAAACACCATTTAATTGAGACACAACCAGTTGAGCATCTAAGTAGACCCAGAGGCAAGAGATACCATGTGACAAAGATTCACGAAGCAACTCCATGACTACGCTGTCTTCGACAATGTTATTTGTAGCATTACCTAAACAGATGCCTCTTGCGGATAGAAACTGGCCTTGAGGTGTAAAAATCACCCAAGCTACGGAAGAAAGCCTCTGAGTGTGTCGACTAGAACCATCCGCAAACCCCACGAAAACCTCTGATTCACTTGACATCTACCACAGTGAAAAGAATGTCATAAAAAATGACACTTGCATAAACGCAAAAGACAAAAAGTAAGAAAAACAAATGTACAGAGACTATACATATTTTAAAAGAAGTCACTGAAGGCAACCCACCTACAAGTAAGAATTCTTGAGTTAGAGCCCATTTCTAGGCTCAGCCAAAGCGTTTCCCTCAAAGTCAACTAGATGATAAGCACATTGTTTAAGAACCTCTTTAACAATGAACGGTCTGAACCACATCGGTTTGAACTTCCCTGCCCCTAGGGGATCCTTATCTTGGTCATAGACTGGGACAAGGTCACCTTTAGAGAAAATCTGAGGGTGAATAGACCGATCATACTAACACTTACCTTTTTATTTGTGAGCCTCGTTGGCCAAGGCTATGTCTCGACGCTTCTCATCGAGGTGTTCAAGATGTAATAACCGCTCTTCAAGCGGTGAAGTGTCTGGCAATAACTGTACTGCCAATTTTAAAGAGGGGATCTGACATTCTATGGGTAAAACTGCTTCCATCCCGTAAACGAGTTGAAAAGGTGAGAAATCAGTTGTAGTCTTAACAGACATTCGGTAGGCCCATAACATAGAGTACAACATTAAATTCCAATTTGTTTTGGTCGAATTGATCGTTCCCTGTAAATAGTCTTGAGGGACTTATTCACAACTTCCACCTAACCATTCTCTTGAGGGTAGTAAAGTGACGAATTTTCTTGCCTCAAACCAAGATTTGATGTTAACTTAGTCATCATTTTATTCTGGAAGTGACTTCCATGGTCAATGACAATCTCTCTCAGGACACCGAACCTTGCTATAATCTGGTTGAACTAAAAGAGAGTTGTTGTCTCTCCATCATCCTTGAACGTTGGCATAGCTTCAACCCACTTTGTAAAGTAGTCTACTGCTACGATGATATAATGGTTCCCTCTTGTTGAAGGGGGGTTGCATGTAGTGTAATCAATCCCCCACTTGGTGAAAGCACCAACGGTAATGACGGGGAACATAGGAGCAGGGTGTGCCCTCATCTTCCGAGAGAAGATTTGACACGGGTGGCACTTCTTGACCAATTCAACACAATCTTTGATTAATGTCGTCCAGAAGTAACTGACGCGTAAGATATTTTGGGTTGTTCCCAACACAGACATATGGCCGCCACACACTCCAGTGTGGAAATCATTAAGGACGATTTCTTCTTCTTCATGAGTGAGACATTGGTGAAGGATGGAATCTATGCTTCGACGATATAATGTGTCTTCGAGTATAAGATAGTTTTTGGCCTAATGGAATATAAGACGACGCTCATCATGAGACGCAAAGGCGGGTTACTTCAAAGTCTAGAGATAGACAAGTATATCTCCATACCACGGGTCCGAAGACACGATAAAAACATGTCTCCTTTAATAGGCGACTCTTTGGGCATAACATCACCTGACTCGACCGAAAGTTTCGATATGATTTCCACAAAGACCAAAGACTTTTTGGATTTTTCCAAAACAAAATCTAAGTCAAATTCTTGGAGGAAAACTATCCATATACTAATCTTTCCACCAATTACTCATCGTGTCAACATGTATTGAAATGGATTCACAATGACAATGATGGTGGTGTTGCGAAACAAGATATAATGACAGAACCGTTGGACAGCATGAACTGCTTCCAACGCAAATTTTTCAACAAGGGAATAATTAAGTTCCGATCTAATCAGGCCTTGGCTCAGATAATAAATCACGTACTCGCAAAGCACATCATCCTCCTGAACCAAGACCATACCGATGGTCGACTCTACTGCAACCAAGTACAATAACAAGTCTTTATTATAATTGGGTGGCCGAAGCAGAGGGGCAGACGTGAGGGCGCATTTGAAAGAATGAAATAAGTGTTGAGCAGCTTTGTCCCAATGAAAAGGGATGTCCTTCTTGAGTAAATGCATAAATCCCTTTGTGATCTCGGCATAGTTTGTGATGAAACGTTGTAAGAAGTTCACTTTTTCCTGCAAACTCTGAAGTTGAAGGATTGTGTGTGGGGGAGGCAACTAAACTATTGCCTCAACCTTTATAGGATCGACCATGATCCCCATTGTTGAAACTATGAAACCTATCAGATGACTTGGCATAACGTAGAAACTGCACTTGTTTGGATTCAAGAAAATCCGGTAGTAGCGACATCACTCAAATATGAGTTTGAGGTGCGTAGGATGATCAGTTCTCTTACGAGATCGTGATGCTAAGTCATCAAGGTAAGCCTCAACTATATGTTTGAGATGATGGAAAGAGAAAGACACAGCCCGCTGAAAGGCAGCTCCAACATTTTTCAGACCAAAATGCATTTTCCGATAAGCGAATGTACCCCACGGAAAAATGAAAGTTGTTTTGTGTTGATCTTCAGGTTTGATATTTATCTAATTGTATCCCTAAAAACCATCCATGAAAGAAAAGGCCTCGCATCATGCGCATTCATCGACTATCTGGTCAATAAATGGTGTGGGGAAATTATCCTTTGGACAAGCCTTATTTAAATCACAGAATTTCGTACAAACACGAATCGTACCCTATTTCTTATCAACTGGAATGGGGTTGGACACCCATTGAGTCAAGTGAATGGGGTAGATAAAACCTGCCTTAAGCAGTTTCTCTACTTCAACTTTGATAGTTGTTGCTTTCCTAGGATTGACTGGGTGAAGCTTTTGTCAGACCGAATTAGCATTAGGATAAGTTTTGATTTCATGTTTGACAATTCTTGGATCGATGCCTGGCATTTCCTCATAAGACCAAACAAAAACGTCACAGAATTATTTAAATAAATATGTGTAGATTCAAATCTCTTTGGGGGAGCAATCAGCTCCGATGAAGACATTCTCTGCGACGCCAGGGGTTATGGAGATATCAATAGGTATTGTTTTGGCGATGGCTACCATATTACCCTTGGCATAAACTGCATACGTAGCCAAGGGATTGATAGGACAAGACCTATCTTCAGTCATAGTCAAAGTGAATTCTCCTTCTTCAATTCTTCTTAACTCTAGGAGGAAGTAAGATCTGTGATGGAGATCATCCCAGGGTTTGTCTAGACTGGTCATTGCCTCTATGATTGCTTCGTTAGAGGGAATGACTAAGTCAAAAGAATCGGTATCAGCAAGGGAACCTCAAGCCCAAGTAGGCTCTGAAATCGGATCTAAATCTTGCACGGGAGTTGGATCGGGGTCAGCGGAAGTTTGCTGGACTATAAAGCATGAAAATTCTGCCACAGACAAGGGCATGGCCATGCCATGCTACCCCGTCCCTTCCATCATGCTTGATGGGGAAGGGAGAGTCCACAGATCATGAAAGTAAGTCATACGAAACAACGAGACTTGAAAAATCTAAACCTTAGGCTGGTTTGACATGAACTTAATATCACCGGGAGGGGGTGGGTAATCAAAAGTACCCATCAAAGGTGGGCACAAACCAACCCCTATGTTGACGATACCGAGTTGAGGTTTATTGATCATCGGGACCATGGATTCCCCTGATGAAGGGTCAGGACGGGAGAATGACAATTGATAAATGGTCACTATCCGGTTCTTGTGTGGAAACAACAAGACTCGAAAAATAGTAGCAACCACTGATTGCATAGAATAAGTCCAACTCCTTCCTAACAAAAGATTATAGTCAAGCTGAGCATTGACTACTTCAACTTCATTGCACATGGTTTTCCCCCCTAACTGCACAGGGAAAGAGGGAATGATGCCATGTGGTCGAAAAGAACGACCGTCGAAAGTGGTAAGAAGAGTTGGTGACAGAGACAAAATGGGCTGGCCTATGGCCTTCCAAAATTCCAAAGACATTACGCATGTCAAGGCGCCCTCAACAACCACTATGTGGAAAATGTTCCATGTAAAAGGTTTCATGGTATAAGCCACTACTATCTGAAATGCATTGTGGTAAGGGAGACAAGGTTTTAAGTCAGTCATATCAAGCATGATCGTGCCCAGATTACAAGTCTCAGCAGATCCTAAAGCGGCTAACAAAGCCTTTCTCTGGGAAGGGAAACTATGGAGGACTTCCAAAGTAGACATCGCACAAGGGGTTTGTGATAAATCCTCCACCACAGAGTAGTTCTGGGTGGCCCTTGCATTTGAGTTGTGAGAAGATTTCTTAAACACACCTTTTGGGATGCATGTCATTGTTTCACCCAACGTCTTCTCAATCTAGAGAGGAAGAGAGGGGATCTTAGCTTCTTTACTCTTCTCAGAGCAGCTAGGCATTCCGTAATTGTGTGCTTTGGTTGATATGTATGCATCACCTTCATCATATACACATTCATGGGTGAAGGATTACTCGAAGATGGAGGAGGTCCTTGACTGCCCCCTTCCGCGCTCACCGAGGTTTGAGATAAATTTTTCCCATGTTGGAATGGGTTCGTTAACACAGCAGGGTGTTGTTGTGCCAATAACTTTTGGGCCTCCACGAGCCGAGGGCACTGATAAGTTGGGTGGTATTTTGTGCACAGATTACACAGATACTTCGACTTTTTATTTTCAGTGTTTCCTCTATCAACATTATTGGTAGGTTTCTTATCCCCGTTACCCTTATTTTGTTGTTTCTTCTTCCCGTCGGGCTGCTGGTTGGCCTTCGGGTTTGTCGATTGTACGCTGTGTACATCCGACATTTGGGTAAGGGGAGAAGCTGAACTGGTGGTCTGGCTGGCCGCTGTCTGTTGTATCGACAATTGTTGCAATTGTTTTGATAGTGGATCAATGGATTTATCTTGTGTTGAACCAACAATACCATTGGCATGTGGTCCAACTCTCTATCTAGTTTTGTCAAGAATTCACCTAGATGCATCTTGCAATATTTCATAAAGTAGGCTAGATTGCGAGTAAATCAGCTCAAGATGTTGAGCTCTCATTATCTCATCTTATTCAAAAAAGACTCCCGACATCGCTACATCTTTGGATAACTGGGGTACCAAAGACTTAAGGAACCACTCAAGAAAAAATGCCAGTGGGACTGGTACTTTTATCAAACTTTTCTAAGGTCTCCATTCTCGGATGTGATTGGATATATGGATTGCCTTTGTCTGCTCAAAGTTGGCCAACAATTCGGTGCCGGCATCATATCTCACAGGTAATTGGAAATGGTTTAAGAAATCCATTGCCAATTCTCCGAAGGAGGAGTATCTCGAGCAATCGATCTCAATGTACCATTTCGCAACACTCCCTATGAGAGTGAGTTGAAACAAGCGCAATTGGACGGAGTCATATTTCAATGAGTTAGATGAACACCAGAGATACATGATCGCCTGGATCTTCGTTAGGTTTGGATTCAAACTTTGGAATGTACGAAGGCAACTTGGTCGGTATAGGAGGCCAACGCAGATCGTGACAGATGGTTTCATTCAACAACCTCGTCAATTCAGGCAAATGCAAAGTTGCCAGGAACGATAGTTTGGGTTGTTGATTATGATCGTGGAAAAAGGGACCTAGATTTTGACTGACACCAGGTTGCCAGGAAAAGTTTGGTAGCTAGCCAGGATTTTGGTAAAAACTTGATCCAGGACTAGCGTATGGATTCTGCACTTGTTGAGGCATCGTCAACTGACTTCCGTAGAAGGACAAAGGAGGTTGGGATTGCATTGCGGTCCAAGGATTTTGAGATGGGATGCCCCCTGCTGACTCGACGGGCATAGGTGTTGAACCTTGTCCTGGGTTCCAATGATTTTGGAAGGGGTTTCCCTGTGTCGGCATCGATGATGAGGAATTTGATCCTTGCCAAGGACTCCAAGATCCTTGGGGGGAAGGGATTCTTGGGTTTTCCCCCTATGCAGGAATAATACCCTGCATAGGATTCGGTTGTCCATAACCAGGGTTTCCCTCGGTGGGGAAAATAGCGGATGAGAAAGCATTGTTAGAAAATGCACCGAACAAAGAGAACAATGTCAAACTTATTGGTTGACTATTATAAGGAATTCCTTAACTACTCACTCCATACAAACCATATTTCCTTCTTGGCCCGACAGATTGTTGGTGAGCACCGCCGAGTGAAGGGAAAGAAGGAGGTATGTGACCCCCTCTGTAAGGGAAAGAATTATAAGGAGCTAGAATTCTCCCCGTGGATCCTTGCAGAGAAGTGTTTGAACTACCTGCCCCTAGACTTAGAGTTGGTTGAGTGGAGTGAAAAAGGACATCATTTGGATCGAAGCCAGGCATTTTGTATGTGAACTGAGGGCCTGTCTCACTCTGAGACAACTGAGCAGTGATCGTCGCCAAAGATGGGAGCAGACCATTTCTCGAAGTAGAGGTAGTTGAGACCATATTGGCCCGGACTGGAGACGGTTGGTTAGGAGGTGGAACACCCCCATTTGTGAAATACATAGAGGGAATATGATAATTCCTTGAAGAAGTTGCGGGATTTGGTTCAATCTCTGCATGGGATACTTCCAAACACTCATAAGGATAGACCTGTACGACAACAGGAATTGAAAGATATGTAATCAGAGGGTTGTTAGGACTAAGATCTTGCGCTCCAAGGTCAGTAATGGTTGGTTCCTATGGGATTATATGTTATTCTCTCAAGGTTACCCGTGTCCAAGTTTCTTCAAATGACCCTTGTTGGTCTAGCTTCCACCTTAGCGGCAGTGGGGGTGGCTCCAGATCGACCGGTGGTAGGCCAAGAAGCCTTATTGACTGACAGAGCTCCTGATCCTCCACTGTGTGATAATATCAAAGACACACTAAGGCCTTTCTAACCGATTGAGAAACAAACACACTCTATCAAAAAATTCCTATGAGATAAAACAGGCAGTCACTAGCTAGTTGGAAGAACAGTTACAACAACCAACACTAGAGAAACTTACCGGTGCAAGTGCAACTCGAATACGGAAGAACCCTCTAGGTATACTTTGCAAAGTGTGGCTTGATGTTTTTCCTAAGTACCATGATATACCCCCGCAGTCACCTATGTAAGTCACTAGAACGATAGGCAACTAGGTTTCTAGCTTGAGAACAATTGTCAGGTGGGTATAGTTGACAGTCACGTGGACCGCAATGAGCAGGGTATCAAGCCTGAAACCTATCCAAGGTATCGAGAGAAAGTGTTCCAAAAGACAACTGAGGACCTCGAATGAATTTGAGATCCACGAAGCTCTGTGACAAGTGCTAACGGCGGATTCCCAGGACAAGCCCTCTATATGTGTTCCCCACTATGCTTGGTCTGGTTTTGGAGGGGTTATCTCCACTACCTTTCCGCATGTGACCTAGTGTTTATCCCCTGTGTTAGAGGGGGGTCCCAGACAAATTTCACGATAACTAGACTTTGAACACTCCCTAGCTCATACTCTTATGTTTGTGTTTGGTAGCATTGAAGAGTTTCCTCTCCAACCTAAATCAAGGCTCTAGTCCTAGACTTGTTGGTGTACCCTACAAAACATAAAGTCTAAAATATTTTATTTAAACATTTATTTTAGTGGTTGTTTATAAACTCATAGGAGATGATAATGAAACCAGTGATGCTTTATAGCGACAAAAAGAAGAACATGCAAAGTGCTTAAAACAAAACTACTTCTTCAAAAAGAATTTACTTTAACCAACTTTTTAAAATTTCTTTCTAAGATCTTTTGATAGAAAACTGAAAACATGATTTCACTCGACTACAAGCTACTTATTGTCATAAGTCAATCAACCAAGAACTTATGAAAATGAACTTTTTCCTAATAATCTGTGCAAACACTTGACTACTTAACCCAAAAAAAGAAAAAATCTACCTTTTTTTTATTGTGCCTCAAAAAAACAAGAAAAACTAAAGATGGAATATTTCTCCTTTTCTGAAGAAAAAAACAGTAAAAAATCCAAGACAAGATAAGGCCAAGAAAAGTGTCTGGCCAACCACTAACTATGGGGAGATACTAACAACCAAGAAGGCAGATCAAACTGACTCACTATCTCATTAAAAAACCTAAGAAAGAAACAGAAGAATGCTTTGAATGAAAAAGCAAGCCATAACAGAGTCCAAAACTAGGCTAAGATGCTATGACGGAGACCACATTCAGAGAAGAAAGACCTTGGGAAGTAAAAACTTGACAGGGAGGAGGATGACTGCCTCCAAAAAACATTCTGGATAGGTACGCGACTGTCTCTTCAAAATATAGCATGTGCATGCAAGAAGGCCCACTGCAGGCCGCGTGTGCCTCTAAAAACCTTCAAAAAAAAAGAAAAGAAGCAGCTAAGATTCAACAGAGGATACTAGAATTGAACACCAACACCCCTCAAAGGTAAAAAAAACTTACTTTGACGCAAAGAGTCAAGAAAAATATAGCGAAAAAAAGTTAATCTTGAGGTTTTTACCTGACTATGGACAGTCCAATCAGAGACCTAGAATGACCCAGAAGATCCTTGAGAAGGATCACTTCTATAGGGGAGAGGATGACTGCCTCTTCCTGAGAAGGATTTCCTAGGTTCTCGGACACACAACTAGCACTTCATCAACATGCATACATATGTGGACTGACCAAAGAAAGGGCATGTGCATATGCATGTTGTCCCACTACAGGGCACGTATGACTCTTAAGACTCTCAAAAAATAGAAAATAAATAGTCTGGTAAGCAGAGAAGGGAAGACTGGTATTGAGAACTAGAACCCGTGAACACTCAGACTTCTTGTCGAAACTCAAAAAAGGCAGTAAAACCAATTCCAAAATACCCAATAAAAAACCCCCAAATAACCCTAGAGACTCCCCAGTGGAGTCACTCGCTCCTTGACTACAAGCCTCCTCCCAAAGATGACCTGCATTCACACACTGACAAACAGAGAGCTACAAACATGCATTTCATATACTAATTGTTGGGTTAGATGTGACAATATCATAAAATAAATACACAATTTGAACACATGATATGGTGGGACGAAAATAGTATTCCTTTTTGTATTAATCTTCACAAGAGTAAACTTACAATATGTGCCTGGCACTGCTCCTCGAACCTGGTCCTAGGCTCCTCTTCACAATGCACCAACTACTCAACCTCACAATAAAATTGTAGAAAATTGGGGCAAAGGGGGGATAAATTTGGGTAGAGTTTCTAAGCTCTTCTTCTTCTTTTTCAAATGGGACCCCTATCTATTCTTTTATAGGTAGTTATCCGGTTGAATGACTGGCCATAGGCAGTCAAACAATTTTAGCAATTTCTCGAAACTTTGTTTCCCATCTGCAACTTTCCATTTTCCATGTTTTTGTCAGTATACGCAGGCTGTAGAAGGCCTGCATGCGTATTGATGTGTGAATACATTGGTTGTAGAAGGCTAGGGCACATGTGACTCAAAAAAGAGGGCGTTTTAGAAGAGATTGGCTCAAGAAATTGGCAAATAGTAGGGCCTGAGGCTAGGTATGCAGGCTGGGTGCAAATTAGGCTTATAACACTACCAATATGTTGTCAAAATTGAGCAGAAGATTAAAGAGAAGATGCAACATTTTGGGTCTGCAAACCCTTCACAGTAGAAGTAGGGAAAAGCCAGCCCCAACCCATAGAAAAAAGGGAAGAGAAAGGATGGAAAACCTTGGGACAACCAATCCCAACCACAAACAAAGAAGGACAATGGGAAGACAAAGAAAGACACTAGGAAATGGTGTGAGTTCCATAAGATCCTCTGGAATAAAACCACTAAATGCCACTCAAAGCAGTCATTGGTGGCCAAGGTGAAATCCTCTAAATCAAATGCAGGCTATGAATTTAGTCAAAACCATGAAAAGAGAGACAATTCATTGATGGAGAACCCAGTTTCACCATTGCTACCACCACCAAGGTCCAGTCCGATGAACCTGATGAGCCAAAGGAAGGTGAGTGCCTCTTTCATTCATAGATGTGGGTGAAAAGTACTCTATTGCACTTAATCATTGATAGTGGTATCCAAAAGAGCCTCATCTTAGCAGAGGTTGTCAAGTTGTTTTCCCTAGAAACATCACCCCACCCGCAGTCGTACACCATTGAATGGCACTTCCAAGGGAGTGATCTTCACATTAGCCAACAATGGTGCCTGAACTACCACATCAATCCCTTCAAAGATGAGGTATCGTGTGATGTCTCCCCCCTCAGTTTGTGATATTCTTTTGGGAAAAACTTATTTATGGAAACATCATGTTGTATATGAGTCTGGGCCTTGTAGGATTATTATTACTTTGGATAGGAAATTATAAAAAATACCAGAGGTAGTCCCATATACCTCCATTTCCTTGATCTCTGCCAAGCAATACAATAAGGTCATCTCTCAAACCAAGAAGTTTGACTTCTTCATGATTCATGCTCAAAGTGAGCATAAGGTTTTAGCCATATCCATGGCCTCTGCGAAAGGTCTCCCCACGCAACAAAAACAAGTGGATACGATTGTGGAGGAATACAAATACATCTTCTCCTTACCCACTGGGGTACCTCTTCACTGCCAGGTCAATAACTAAATCGATATGACCCCCAGTGCACCGCTACTTAATGGAATAATCTATCGTTTCTCTTGTTAGAAAATGAGGAAATATAGAAATAGATCCAAGAGCTACTAAAAAAGGGGCACATCCTCCCAAGCTCATCACCTTATGGAAGCCCAATTGTTCTTTTGCAGAAGAAATATGGGTCATGGCGAATCTGCATTGATTACTGGGCCTTAAATAAAATCACAGTCAGGAACTAGTACCCAATTCCTTGAATTGACGATCTCCTTGAGCAGCTCAAGGGGGCCAAATAATTCAGTGAGATTGATCTAGGGTCCGACTACCACCAACTCCCAATAGAGTAGATTGATGTATGAAAGACTTCCTTCAAGTCCAAAGCAGGTAGTTTCAAATGGTTGGTCATGAAATTTGTCTTGACAAATGCACCAACAACTTTCATGAGGATGATGGACGATATATTGCGACCTTTCACCAATTATTTTATGGTGTTTTATTTGGATGACACCCTTATATTTATAAATAATTGGTTGGAACACTTGCAACAAATTCAACAGGTTGTGCACACTCTGCGACAACACAAGTTATATGCAAATTTGGAAAAATTCTCCTTCAACATGAATAGGGTCCATTACCTAGGATACATTTTTGATGAGCATGGAGTTCTTTTCGATCCATCCAAGATCCAGTTCATCAATGACTGGTTATCCTTGACCACACTCACTTAGATTCAGAGCTTCTTATGCCTCACCAATTTATATTGCATGTTTTTGTTGGGATTATCCCACACTGCATGGGCCCTTAGCCAAGTGACTAGGGGTGGTGGCAAGGAAAAATTCATGTGGGGCCAGTCGCAACCAAAAGTGTTTGATGATTTGAAGCATATTTTGTGCTAAACCCTGATGCTCTCATTACCTGACCTACAACAGCCTTTTGATATTGAGACAAATGCTTCAGACTATGTTGTGGGCATAATTCTCACTCAGCATGGACATCCTGTGGTCTATCATAGTAAGGCACTATTAGTTAATATCCATAAGTACCCCACTTATGAAAATGAGATGTACTCCATTGTACAATCCTACCTCTAGTAGAGGAATTACATTCTTGGGAAGGAGATAGTCATCCACACTGATCATAATCCTCTGCAGTTCATGCAGACACAAGGAAAATTGTAGAATGACTGCCATTAGAAGTGGTCGACATACTTGCAATAGTTCCATCTTGACATCAAGTATAAGATAAGGAGCACAAACCACTTTTTTGAATGTGTTGGCACAGGGACAGACCCAGGGTTCAACACTTCAACAACGCACCAAAAAAACCCTAACTATCGACCCTTTCAGCAACACCTGCGAAGCAGATGAAGTCTCACCCAAGGTAGAGGTAGGGGGGTTGCAGGATGGAAGTGTCTACAACCTATATCGGACACAGGTATGTGATCAAAATACTTAACATATAACTTAGAAAATAACATGCATCAAGTTATGAGTCTTATTCACTTCGAAGATTAACCCTATATACAAAATAACATAGTATTAATCAAGATCTAAGCACATCTAATCATTTATCACATAACATCAGAGAAGATCTAACATTCATTCATGTATAAAGCACAAAGAATCAATGGATCTAACTATTATAAATCAAGATCATTACACTAAGCAAGTAAATACATAAACAACATGTGAGTTAGGCGCAGTTTACTTCGTCGCCTCCTCCGCCTTCATGTGAGTTAGGCACATTTTCCTCTGATGCATTGTTTATCTCTTGCACTTATTCCTTCTTCTTCTTCTTGGTGCTTCTTGGTCCATCATACTCTTCTCGGGTGACCATAGGACTTCCAATGAGGTCGGGGTCAGAGAGTTCTGCATCTCCAACTGGTACAAGGAATTCTACAAGCCATTCCTTGGTTATATCCTTCATATATTCCTCAATCAATTTGTATTAAGACTATAGCTCCTCCTTGTTTTCATTCTCGCGTGCGGTGATATATATGAAGTGTCGGTCTGCATAGAACTTTGCAAGTGGCCTAAACTGATGGAGTGTATTCGACATCATTCCAAGGAAAGATTTAATGGCCCGCATGAGTTGTAAGTAGTAAGTGTGGAAGACAGCGTTCGACTACCACTTCTTTGCCATATTGCTTGAATAACACAAGGTGGTGAAACTCATGGCCAATGGTTCGGATGGCTCGACTTTGGGGAATGCCTCTCCCTCTATCATCTACCAAGTGACAAATTCAATAAGAATCAATAACCAACTGAAGTGGAATTGATAACCTTGTTCCTGTGCCTCGCGATAGTCCTTCTCCAACTCATTGACGAGATAGCTTTCGCAGTTCATCTACATCCCTTCGATGCACTTGGTTGCAAGGTCGACTATGAACCCCATGACCTGCATCAGTCTATTCTTCCTGATGATCTTTCACGCTATCAAATGAAAAGCTAGGCATAGTACACCATCTTGGATGGAGACTACCTTGTAGCACCGCTTCCCCTTCTCCACATCGTTGTAGGTTTCCTTTATTCCTTGCACCAGGGAGCGATATGTAGCCTTCCCTGGGTAGAAATTCTAAGGGTCTAGTCCCTGCATGCTCAGTCCAGTGATCATGTGGATTAGTGTTGGATCCACAATCATGCATCTATCTAACCATAGATAGCCTCCATGGTAGCACGATAGGAGGAGTTTAATGCACGCGTTAACCTCCTAATGTCTACAGAAGTGGGGTATATTCATCAAATTAAGGATGGTGGACCTTGTGATCTCCTTAATCAATCATTGGGGCACTATCTTCGACTTCTTCCCAGTCGTCTCTTTCAAGTACCTATGCGGTATGAGCATCGCATAATTATTCCTGTCTCCAAGATTAAAGTCGTTGATCTTAAGATCAGGGATCAGTCCTAGCTACGGTCCAACTGCGCATATCCCCTTTAGGAGGTACGTAGTGATGAGCATGTACTCAATATCACACGGGACATTGTCATGACTAATTGTGCCAGCCATAAGTGACATGTAGTCAGGCAAGACCGATAGGATCAGCTTTGCGTTCGCCAGGTCATCACGGTGCTTTATTTTTTTCTCTATCATTGTTCGGCTAGATCGATGTGCATTATAGGGGGAGGCTTACAATCCAACCATCGACGAGGCATGTACTCTTGTGTACATGACCTTCTCAGCCATAAGCTCGATCAATATTTCTTCTACCAATTTCTCTACTGTTCTAATGTCACCCGACATGCATGCTCCTAAAAAAATAACTCGGGTAGGCGACTGAACACTCAAGGTAAGAAGAACAGGTGGTGAGGTCTCAAAAGCACAGTGCGATAGAAATTAGTTCTCTTGTTAGCTCAGATAATCACAATCTGCAAAAGTGTCCCCGGTGAGGCATTCAGTGGATTAAATAAACAATTTTGTAACGGGTTCCTCCAACGGATTGAAAAATCCTCAATCAATATGATTCGGTCTATTATGGTGCGGTCCCAACGGTATAATGGCGATCTTTCCAGCAATAATTGTGTTTCTAGTCGTTCATGAGCGTTGTTATAATGGTCAGGATGCCTCCAACGGTCATATTGCTTCGCCATGGCGAAGTGCGATTCTGCGATGTTCTGCTATTCTGGTGAGGTTCAAGTTCTATAATCCTTCTTTTTGTGAAGTCCTCTCTAGAACTTCCTGCAATTTTTCTAACTTCACTTTCTTCTTACTAAGATTTCTAGTCTTCTTTCCTATGATCTGAGTCTTTGGGTTCCTATTTCCATTCTTATTCTTATTTTCTCCTAGTAAAGGGACTTCGCACTATTGAGGGTCTTTCAAAGGGTTCGAGTGTAGTACCTCTTCTCTTACTTCTTCTGGGGTAGGTGCTCTTCTCTCCTTCATGGACAGGTTTTGTAAGATTTCTTTCATTATTTAAACCTCGACAACGTTTTGCTGGTTCGACTTGTCCTCATGTTCTTGTATTAGTCTCACTATTTTTTTGGTTATGAAGTCCCTTAATTCTTGTTTTTTTTGTTTTGTGGCTTCCTCTTCTTCTTTCCTTCGGATCTGATATTTCTCAATCCAGGTCCTTCCTAAAAAATTTGAAAAAGGAGAATTGTTCTCAACAAACTTAATGACCTCAAATTCTTCTTTAGTCTATGCTCCATGGGTTATCATAGGTACATGAGTAAGTCTTCCACATAGGGTTATCATATTTCCTTTAAACAATCCTATCCTTCCCAATGAAGGAACCATAGCAGGCTTTCCCAAAATTTCCCATGTGCTTTCTGGCATGATATTCACCTATGTTTCTTCATCCAATACACATTCTATGTCAAAGTCTCCTATTCTTGTTTCTATGCACTCCTCTTTTAAGATCTTTGGTAAACTAATGTCTCTGTGATCATTCAATGTTTCTTTCATCTGCAATAATATAGTATATGATTCTTTATGGTTCTCTACTATATTCTTAGTCTCTTGACCTTCTTCATGGTTTTCTTGTCTCAGGTTCATCTTTTCAACTTTAGCAATCTTTCTAGGGAAATCCAAAACCTTATGACCAACAACTTTACAACAAAGACAAATAGGACCAATACCAGGGAATTCCTTAGAAATATGTCCCGGTCTTCTGAAATTATAACATAATGTCAATCCTCTCTTTCTCTTAAATGATTCCCAACCTTTTATGTATTGCGCACTGGGATCACAGTGATGGACCTGCAACTTGCAAAAATTATTTCTAGGGCCTTACATCCAAATTCTTTCTAGGGCCCTACATCCAAATCATTTCTAGGGCCCTGGATCCATTTGTTAGTCCAAAAATTCTTTCTATGCATAGGGATAACATATCTTTCACTATCTCTATCAGATCTATTCATATCAAATCTTCTTTCTTCTAGTTGTGCCCTAGTTTTCAGACTAGAACAAAATCTATCAAACATACCTAGATTCATACTTCTGAAGCAAAAATTTCCACTTATCTTACCTTTATCAGATCAAAAATCTTTAATATCTTACCTCTTTTCTTTAGATTCGGTTCCCTTCTCAACATAGAGCTTCACAAGTCAAGTAGAATATTGCACACTACAACAACAGATCTACGCATAAAGCTTTCTCTTTTCTTTAGTTTCCAACAATCACAGTTTCAGGTCCTGACAACAGAACCATTTGTTGGGACAGGAGTAGGCCCAGGGTTCAACGCTTCAACAACGCACTAAACAAACCCTAACTACCGACCCTTTCAGCAACACCTGCGAAGCATATGAAGTCTCACCCAAGGTAGATGCAGGGGGATTTGCAAGATGCAAGTGTCTACAACCTAGCTGGGACACAGGTGTGTGATCATAATACTTAACGAAGCACTTATCCAATAACATGCATCAAGTTATGAATCTTATTCAATATCTAAGCACATCTAATCATTTAGCACATAGCATTAGAGCAAATTTAACATTCATTCATGTATAAATCACTAAGCATCAATGTATCTACCTATTATACATCAAGATCATTACACTAATAAAGTAAATACATAAACAACATGAACAACATAACACATAGCACATCGACACAAGATATACGTGGTTCACCCCTATGTGGGGCTACGTCCACCAACTCTTCTCTTCTTTATTAGGCTCTTTCAATATTATTACATGCACCAAGCCACAAAGCCAACTCCTCATAGGACAGGATATCTGCACACACCTCGCCAGATCCCCCTTCCCTAAGTTAGGTCATAGCACAAAGCGTTACACAGTTCGTTCAAAAATCCTCTTACACAACACTTCCACTTAGCTTTGCAAGCCTTAACTCGTTTGTGCACAAAGCCAACTAGCCATGCACTAAGTCGATCAATGAATAGTAACTAGTTCTTACATCGCCTAACTACTTGTTTATAAATTAAAAAAGGGCCTAAGAACAGGTAAACCCATGGTTCGACATCCCATACCCGTTACATAAACCTGTTAGCACTGAAAGTCACACTTTGACTGCTAAAGTGTAAGCTCAGCACCCATCAGAATGTAAAATATAATTTGGTTTTGAATAGGTGGATCAGCAATATGGAGAAATAAAGAGAGAGGGATGCAAGCTGCAGATCAGTATGCTACATCAATGGGCAATGGAGTCACAAACATCCTACTCATAGAAGGCACAAAAGCTGCTCAACAGAAAACAAGATTATATGTTGATAGGTGGAAGAATGAAGAAGGAAAACATAAGATAGAATGTTCACTAAACAAAGATCCTCTCAATTTAATGAATCAACAGATACTTGAATATAAACAATGATTGATGGGAAAAATACAATAGATCCTCTGCTGCTTAGGTATCCATGAATCATTGACAACCTTTGATCCTCAAATCTGCAATATATTCAAATAAGAATAAATATAAAAGAAGAGTTACAATCTGAAATCACAGCTCTCATGAGTCTCCAATAGCATTAATTCTTATAATCATAAAATTCCCATAGGCTTACACATGAACACACACAGGAAAACTGCCTACTCCTACTCTCTCCAGCCTCTCTTGGCTCATCCATCCCTCTTCTCCAAGAGATATTTACTTATTTAAATAGAAAATAGCATCCAAATGAACTAAGGAGGCCGAATACCATCTCCCCCATTGGATTCTAAGCCTTGGAGATAGGTGGCAACAATCAAAGAGACAAAAATCCAGCAAACTACTAATTTTCAAGAATTTGTTGGAAGTCATTAATGAAATGTCTCCACCTCATTGCATGAGGCCTTTGATGGAGCTAAATATTAGGTGCATGTATCCCTTGACATCTAATTGATCCTTGAGAAGTCATTCTAACTCTCCTTGAAATGTGGAAACCTCCCAACAAGGTGAATATCAAAACCATGATCGCTACAGAAAATTGGGCAGCGCCACTGTAACAAAGTAGGTAGTGCCACTTCTACATATTATATCTATCAAAACATAACAAATTTTTAAAAACTGAGAGAGGTTTTCGTTATTTGGTATGTTATGAACAAAAACCTCCTCCCTTTTTCAAAAATACTTTTTCAATTGTTCATAATCGAAGTTTCAATTTGGTGACTAAAAACTGGTAAAATAACTCTACACAATTCGTTTTCTGCCAGAAATATTAGGTAGCGCCACTTACGCTGCGTCTGTGTGAAAATTAGGTATCATTTCCAAACATATAGTGCCTTCAATATTGAAAGTGTGCAGAGCAATATGTATTCTTTCATGATGACAAAACAATTTCAATTAAGTGCCTTGACTATACAATGGATAGTGCCTTTTACCACTGGGGAAACTAGCACTTAGCAAAAACCCAAAACTCAGATAGTTAGGCCTCTTCTAGATACAAATTATTGTGCTAACCAAAATTAAAATCCAAAAAATCCCACAAAATGAGTGATATCCCGCGATATTCGCTTCACCTAGGTGCTCTATCTTCGACCAGCCTGTCGAAGTCCCAAAAATGGTAAAAAACGACCAATGTTTCCACAAAACGTGGTTGAGGGCCAACATAATGCCGCAACCAACCTCCAGTTTCCGCACTAATTATGTTGCTATAGTCTTGCAGACATGATACCTCCGGATGGCCCTAACTCTATGAGAAATATCTTGACTTCTCCAATACCTACCAGATGTTGGGCACAAACAAAACTGTCAATGATTTTCATCTTCAGGACGGGGTTTTGTGCTATATGGTCCATCTCTACATTCCATCAAGAGAGAGAGTGAAGTTGATTTCAGAATATCACTACAGTTGGGTGGAAGGACACTTTGGCGTAGAGAAGACAATGGGAGTGTTGTAGAAAAATTTCTATTGGTCAAAAATCTGACAGGATGTCAACAAGTATATCAGGTCCTACATGGTCTGCGCCATTTCCAAATCGACCATTAAGAAAAAAGGCATGTACACCCCTCTTCCTACTCCCAAGGGGCCCTAGGAATCCATCTCGATGGACTACAAGTCGGGCTTTCCTTCAACCAAGAAGGGAAATGACTATGTTTTCGTGGTTGTTGATCGATTTTCCAATATGAATATTATGGTCGCCTGCAGGAAGAGCATCAAAATAGAGGCTACTACCAAGATCTTCTTCGAGTGAGTGTGGGTACATTTTGGGATACCACAAACCATCACCTTCGATCAGGACAAACTATTCCTCAACGCATTTTGGTCGAGCCTTTGGTCATATATGGACACCAATCTTACCAAATCCATGGCCTTCCACCCCCAAACAGATGACCAAACCGAGGTCATCAAAAGGATGATTGTGCATAGTTTGTGCATGTACAATTCCAAGCATCCACACACATGGTATGGGATTATTCCCTATGTTCAACATAGTTACAACAAATCCATACATATCTCAACTGGCCATATCCCGTTTCAGGTTGGGCTGGGATTTCAACCATTGTGTCCCATGGATGTTGCACTACCCCTTGTGTCCAAATATGAAGAATCATCCCATGTGAAAATCGAAGTTGAAAAAACCACCCAATTCATTAAACGAATCTAGCACATATTTCAACAGGTTGAGGATATTTTGCATAAGTCCAATTCCAAGTACAAGTAGAACGATGATTAACATTGGGTGCCACACAATTTTTAGGTAGGAGATAAATTTTGGTTTCACTTGCAAAAAGAATGCCTTACAAGACCCCATTGAAATCTTCGTCCACATCGTTATGGACCTTACATAATCACCAAGGTTGTGGGTAATAATTATTTTGAGTTCAACATTCCCCCCTTCATTGGATTTCACCCAATGTTTAATGTGGACCTCCTTCGACCATACTTTCCACCCTTACTGGACACCTCGGAGATAGAAGAAACATTGACATCGATAGAGCTCGACCCTTAATACATGTAACAAGCATCGATTGATGATATTTTGGACACACAGGTCAAGGGAAATCACCAACAAAATCTTCAACTTTATTGGGTTGTCAAAGCGGGGCAGCTCCTACATGAAGGAAAGTGGCTCACCCAGGGCCAAATTCAACAGAAGTTTCATCATCTGATGGGGGAACTCAATGCAATGAAGACCATTTCTTCCTAAGGAGGGAGGATTGATCCAGGTAGATATCGGTGGACACCCACCTCTTACATATGGCTCACATACAACTTTCATCTTGGCAGTTACGTTTTTTTATCTTGGAAGTTTTTTTCTATATTTTCAGGTCCTAAACTTCTGGGGCCATTTTGAGGCCCTAAACACCATTTTTTGGGCCTGCCACAGTCACATTGTAGAAAAAACTAGAGTTTGATGACATAATGTGTATTCCTTGAATAGAACTTTCCAATGAACTGTCATGCACCTAAAACGAAGATCGTATGAAAAAGTTACGACACCGAGAAGTTGATGTACCAACTTACCCCAATGAGGCCCACATGACTTTTGGCGCTTCATCTCCTAGGGTTAGGTTTTTGTATGTCTAAGGTTTTGGAATTCATGTTTGATGTAAACATTCCTTTGGAGCCTCATTGTAATCATCTTCTTGCGAATGAGTGTTGTTGTAACATATATTCTCAGAGATAATATTCCACAATTCGAGCAATCTTGTTTTAGTCTGAATTACAATTTCAACATATTTATTATTAAATAGAAGTCAAGTTTTATTGTATCTATGTGTTAATATTATAGATCCATGTTTTCATTTCGTTCCACTCATAAATTTGGATCAGTATCATGGCTATGAAAGCGACATCATGTAAATCTTTCCAAAACAATATCTAATAGGTTTTCTGTAATGTACCTAGGGAGGATAATATGCAATACCTAGAGAGGTATCTAAGGGGATAATTAATGTAATGTGGCCACAATATTGGAATAGGCCCACTATGTAATTAAAATGAAATAATAGACCCATTATGTAATTAACAGGAAATGATATAATAAAAAGGGGAATTTGGCATAAGATCCCGAACAATACTCATAAGAAAGCATAAATACATATGATTATCATTGTTGATATGAAAATACCAAACGCGTTCTAACACCAACTTGATCTAAAATATCAACAAACTCTGATACCGATTTAGCTCGAAAATCCTTAGATGTGAATTAGTTCATAAATACACATAAACATCTGACCAAATTAGGAAAATTTAAGATCGACTTAACTATATGCAAAAACACATGTGAATATGTTTATTTATCCATTAAACTTCATTAACCAATGGATATAATTTATGGAAATAATAAGTGCCAAAATTACAACAAAATGGTCTTTACAAATGCCAAATTATGAAGACATGCTTCAAGGTGGCTACCCCATCCCAGAAACAAAGGTCACCATTAAAATCCTCATTAAAGTCTAAGAAGAATGAGTATAAACTCGACTATATTCTGAACCAGTGCTGAAAAAACCCTTTTTGCATGCATAACGAGTCTATGGGTCTCATACATGACAAATTTGACTACGACTTTTCATAAATATCATTTTTGCACAAAAATAACTTCAACATCATATTTCTCTCAAAATTATGAGAAAAATGAGTATAAACACCCTATACATTTCTCAAAGAACTCAATGGCATGCGAAAGGATGTAAAACGAAACAAAGAAACCCTCTTGCATGGAAAATGAGGAAATTTTCACTTGGCACAAAATTATATGGCATGCATTCCAATGCTGGCATGCAAATTCATGTTCTCGACATTGGTTTATGTTCCCATTAAATAGGGCTATGTTATCCTAACCACCAATCGGAATCCACTCTGCAAATTAAATATATTGTTGTTGGTTGTTGTAACCAATAAATACACATGGCGCAATGGTTAGACCTTTAAGTTAATTCATTGGGCATGTGGGGAAGAGGTAATGGGATCAAGCCTCACAACTTCTCTCCTTTGGTATATTAGTTACAACAACTTTAAAAATAGAAAGTCTGATGGTATATTCAATGAAAGTGGTATCTCAAATGGTTAAAGTTGTTGGTTTGTTGAACGAAGGTCTCGGGTTCGATTCCACCGAGCCTCAAAATAGTTTTATTCCCTTATCTGATATTATCTAATCAAAGAGTGCCACTTGGAACTCTCTGGTTGGTCCACATGTTGCACGATCAACTACTTTCATCATCATCCTACCACGTCATTGCCTAGTCATTTCCATGTCAATGTACATATGCTCACTGTACCTGCCACCTGTCTCTTATATGAATCTTCCACTTGGTGCTCACCCATTGGTCCACATCACTCTGTTGACCATACTTGAAATGTCCTCATATAGCTAGTTTCCACTTGTACCTTCCATGTCATCGTACTGATTCCACGACATCCATACATATGACACATGGCACATTATTATTGGTCCACACAGACCTCTGAAAATGCCAAAAATAAGTGGCACGTGGTAGCCTCTCATGTTGCCACATCACCTTGTTGACATCATCTATCAATTGTATGGAAATGTATGGATGTGCCACGTGTCACCCTTAAAGTGGTGCCACGTGGAACCCCCTTTGACGTTTGACATGTTTGACCACAACTTTGACTGGCCATAACTTCTTCATACGAACTTCATTTGAGGATATTTTTGTGTCATTGGAAATTTATCGTCGAGATATAAGCAATGAAGTAGTTTTCAAGAACATTTGAGAATATATTTTTTTTATAATTTTAGATCCTATTGGACCTCTTTGAGTGTTTCGAATCCTCCTGGATCACACCTCCCTATCGAAGAACTTTTGGACCTCCTAAAGTATGGACCATTCATAAATAAAGTTAGAATTCTTTCTCCTCACTTGTCCAATATCAACCATCCTTCCTTCTTGGATAATAAGCACCTGAATCAACAAAAAAATAACAAATACCAAAACAACATTATTGACCAAGTTAACCATCTCTTATATT
>ML777611.1:1455910-1508218 GCA_009831015.1 Picea engelmannii
TAGGGGAAACACAAACTTCGACTATAAGATGGACAAGAGGCTGAAAGTATGCCTGAGAAAAAAGAGATCAGGAAACCTACAAAGATAAGCTCTAGGGAAACCAACCAACTCTTGAGAAACTATTGGAAAAACCCCCGAAAATGACAAGGAACCAGACTCAGGGCTCCAAGGGAGCTCACCACAACCCAAAACGTAAGTGATGAAGGTTGTCTCCTAGAATTGTAGAGGTATGGGGAGAAAAGTGAAAGAAGAATCTATGAGAAGCCTTCTAAGGAAAAAAACCCCAGACATACTACTAATCCAAGAGACAAAAATGGAGGACAAAGACTTCCTCCAAATAAGAAAGAAATTTTGGAATAAAGGTGGAGGAATGGTCGTCTCTGCTCGAGGAGCCTCGAGTAGGTTGGGTTCTCTTTGGAATATCTTCAAGTACTCGTTGGTCACTGAGAATCTAAATTCTCACTAGCTATTCTTGAAACTCCAACATCTTGATACAAAGGTGGTCTTTAGTCTCTTCAATGTGTACGTCCTAGTAAATGCAGGGGAGAAAAAGGCCTGCTGGGACTCCATCAGAAATATGGAAGAATGGAGACTCTGGAAAATGTCACCATTGTTGGTGATCTCAATCTCACCTTGCTTTTGTCAGAGAAGTGAGGAGGCAACATTGTCAGGAATCTGACAAGGGAATGGGTGGAGGATCTCATGCAAGATTGGGACTTGCTCGACATCAATCCCTGCAACGGTAAGTTCACTTGGTCAAACAAAAGAGTCAGTCTTGGTCATATTGCAGCAAGGCTAGATAGATTTTTTGTTCAAAGTTTTTTCCTCCTTTTAGGATTAGAGGCTAGAATGCACATTATCCCTTGTAGTGTTTCAGATCATAAACCTATCAAGCTTGAACTCCTAGCCCAAAAAGATCTAGGCCCTATACCTTTCATATTTATCCCTTTATGGGTCAAGGACCTGGAGTTTATGAACAAGGTAAAGGAAAGTTGGAGGATGTATGTCAAGGGATCTTCCTTCTTCGTTTAGGAGGAAAAGCTCAGAAGAGTGAAAGAAATCCTGAAAAGTTGGGCCAAATATCTCCCTAATCCAACTTTTGAAAGAAAGCAAGCCCAAGTCAATCTTGAGCTCCATAAAATACAAACGGAAAATGAAGAAATCACAAAAGAAATTCTGGACAGGGAGGCAGACTTGCAAAAGAAGTATCATAAGGCATGCCTTTTGGAGGAAGAATATTGGAGACAAAAATATCGTAGTATTTGGCTTAAAGCGGGAGACAGGAACACCTCCTTCTTCCACAAGAAAGCCCAAGTGAGAATAAGCTTCAACTCCATTTCAGAAATCAAGGAAGAGGCCAAAACCCACACGGATTTTATCAGCATTAAAAGGGAAACCTTCTCTCATTTTAAAAATGTTTACAGTGAAGAAGGGGTGATATCCCAGAACACCAATTTCCTAGAGGTGGTCCCTTCAAAGATCACCCACAGGATGAACCAACTCCTAGAAGCTAAGGTCACTAAAAAAGAAATTAAGGCTGCTCTCTTTGCTATAGAGCCCGACAAAATCCCCGAACTGGATGGGTTTACTGCCAGATTCCTTCAAACTTGTTGGCAGATAGTTGAAAAGGATTTGCATAAACTAGTTTTTAATTCCCAAGCCTATAAAAAAATTGGGGGAAACACAAATTATGCCTTCCTTGCCCTCATCCCAAAGGAAAAGGGAGCCAACACCTTCAACAGATTTCACCCTATCTCTCTTTGTAACATTGGTTACAATATGATAACCAAGGTGATCGCCAACAAATTGAAAAGTGTCCTCCGTTCTATTATCCCGGAGAAACAAGGGGGTTTTTTCCATGGGAGACAAATTGGGGATAACTTTATCTTAGTACAAGAGGCGATACAGTCAATCCTGCATAGAAAAGAAAAGGGAATGGTTGTTAAACTTGATCTAGCAAATGCTTTTGATCATGTTAGGAACAATTTTCTCTTTGATGTTATGCACAAGTTTGGTTTTCGGATTAATTTCATCAATTGGATTCGGGCTTGTATCTATGAGCCTTGGATCGCTCCTTCGGTGAATGGGTGAGCAACGGATTTTTTTAAAGCCATGAGAGGGCTCCGACAGGGGTGTCCCCTTTCTCCCCTCCTCTTCATCCTCCAATATTTTGTTCTAAGTCTCTACCTGGACAAGAAATAGCTAGACCAAGAGATCATGGGCCTTAACATTGCTAGAGGAGTAAAAAATTTAAACCATGTGTTGTTTGCCGATGACTCTTTGTTGCTGGGTGCATCCATTGTGCTTTCGGCTTCAAGATTCAAAGAAGTGTTGGATGCTTACTGTGATGCTACGGGAATCATCCTAAATAAAGGGAAATGCCATATATATTGTTGGAACATTTTTACCAGCACCCTCAATGCCATTTCTAGATGTTTGGGCTTTGCTGCCTCCTCCAACTGGTCTTCTTTCAAGTACCTGGGCCTTCCAATCTTCCAAAAGTCTGCCTTTAGTAGAGACTGTCTCCCACTGTTAGAAAATTGTAAGCTCAAGATCTAGGCCTGGGGCTTCTCTTGGCTCAACCATGCTGGAAAATTAGTGCTCATCAAGGTTGTCCTCAACAGTCTTCCAATCTTCCAATTCTCTATTATGTTGGATCCTATTTGCATCCTCAGGAAAATGGAGGATTTCATTTGAAATTTATTTTGTAAAGGAGGTAAAATAAATGAAAAGAGAATCCCCCTAGTAAGCTGGGACAAAGTCACCAAGCCTCTCATGGAAGGCAGGCTAGATTTTAAAGACCTCTGCACCCAAAACGTGGCAATGGGAGCAAAGAAAATTTGGAGACTTATCACTCCAAATCCTAGTTGGGCGCAAATTGCTCTGTGGAAGAAGAACTTCAGCGGTCAAAGGAAATGTTGTCTCGACAACCCCATCCCAAAAATTAGATCACATCTCCTCAAACTCTATGCTAAATCTACCCCTTTGATCAACCTCCACGCATTCTGGATTCCAGGTAATGGCAAACATATAAGAAACTGGGAAGATAGCATCATGAACAATCCTCCACTTGCCGAAAGTAGTTCTCTGCATGCGCTACAGGTATGGATGTCTAACACCGGCTTCATCACTCTGTGGGACATATCGTGTTGGGACAACTGTAGTTGTCTTAGTTGGAAGAAGCTATGGGTTCCATTGGAGTTGAAGCACGATTGTGACACTTTTTTTGCTCACCTGAAGGGAATGGCCCCAATTCACACCAGGAGACAAGACAAACGCAGATGGGGCTCTCAATCGGGCTTCTATACTATGGTTCTTGGTTATAAAAAATTGTTGGAACAATCCCATGTCCCTCCTAACCCTGTGATTTGGAAGGGGCTGTGGGGCCACAAAACCATTCCAAAAATCATCTTTTTCTATTGGCTCATGTGCCACAACAGAATCCTGACTAGGGATCGATTGAAGAAAATAGGCTTCCAAGGGCCTTCCAGATGCATAATGTGCCTCGAAAATGAAGAGAATATATGTCACTTAATTTTGGAATGCAATTTTGCAGAAGAGATCTGGAACAAGGCTCTAGGCCCATGGAGAAACAATCTTAAACCCACCTCCATCACTAAATTGTTTGCTAACTGGCTGTGCAACTATCCAGGGGTTATCCCAAAAAATGAAAGTTTCAAGGAAGCCTGGCTCTCTTTGGAAAAGATCATATGCTATCAAATCTGGATTCAAAGGAATAAGAGAATTTTCAGAGATCAAGCACAGATTGCGAAGCTCATCATGACTAGGATAAAAAATCAGCTGAAAGAAATCCTGGGTGATAACCTCGAGAAAACCAATTTAAGTCAGCAGGACCTCGAATGGGGATTCAGGTTGGGCCTCCAGTTTTCTAAAGTTGTAAGGAAAATCCAACCAAGAAAATATTGGAAAATTAGATTAAATGAGAAAGAATGTTCAGCCTAGATGAACAACCAGACCAATCACACTTTACTCTTAGACAGGGCTGACAAAGGCAATCCTGGAAAACATGGTGCAGGAGGGGTCATTAAGAATCCATAAGGCAGAATCGAGCATAGTTACACCTGGGGCTTGGGACACACTACCAACATCCAAGTGGAAGCCTTGGCTCTGTTCCAAGGCCTCAAGCAAGCCAAGGATCTAGGCATCAAAGAGGTAAATGTAATTGGCGATTCTAAGTCCATTATAAAAACTATAGTGGACAACTCCACTCCCAAAGACTTCAGACTTGTAAGATTGGTGACAAGAATCAAAACCCTGATTAAAACCTTTCAGAGTGTAAATTTCTTTCATGTGTTGAGGGATAATAATAAGGACGCAGATTTAGAAGCCAATAAAGAAGTTCTTCTTTCCGTCGACACCCTTTTAAGAGACAGGGATGAATATTGGGATCCCATTCCTTAAGAACTTTTTGCACTTCCATGTTTTTTTGCATCTTACTAAAACAGTTCATCTGTATTCACAAGTTAGGGAAAATAATGGAGATTGATTCATTAGCTATTTGTAGAAACCTCTAGTTTATAAGTATATGGGCCATTGTGATCTTGGCAGGAGAGGAAAACTGGGCTTCTCCTCACATTTTGTAATCTGATTAGAGGCATTTATGCCAAGAATTGAATACAATCCCATATATCTTCCTGTGAAAAAAAGCAAGACCATGAGTCTCATACATAACAAATTTGACTAAGACTTTTCATACATAGTATTTTTACACAAAAATGACCTCACCATCAGATTCATCTCAAAATTATGAGAAAAATGAGTATAAACACCCTATACCTTTCTCAAAGAACTCAATGTCACGCAAAATGGGAAAAATCAAAACCAAGAACACCCCTTGCACACATAATGAGATAATTTGCACTGGCACAAACTTCTATGTCACACATTTTGATGCTGAAACAAAAATTCATGTTATTGGCATTGGTTTTCATGCCCATTAAATAGAGCTAGGTCGGCCTAACCACCAATCAGAATCCATATTGCAACTTAAATATATTGTTGTTGGTTGTTATAACCAACACATACACATGGCACTATGGTCAGACCTTTAAGTTAAGTCATTAGGCATGTCGGGTGGAGGTCATGGGTTAGAGCCTCACAACCTCCCCCTTTTGGTATATTAATTACAAAAAATTTAAAAATAGAAATTCCAATGGTATATTCGACGAAACCAGTAGCTCAATTGGTTAAAGTTGTTGGTTTGTTGAACGAAGGTCTCGGGTTTGATTCCATTGAGGCTCAAACTAATTTTATTTCCTTAGACAATATTGGCCAATCAGAGAGTGTCACGTGGAACTCTCTAGTTGGTCCACATGTTTCATGCTCAACTGCTTGCATCATCATCCTTCCATGTCACAACCCGGTCAATGCCACATCAGCGTATGGATGCTAACTATACCTGCCACATGTCACCTGTACGAATCTGCCACTTGGTGCTCATCGATTGCGCCACGTCATCCTGCTAAACTTATTTTCCATGTCATCATCCGATCATCTACCACATCATCATACATATGACACATAATCATACATATGCCACGTCATTCGTATGGATGATACGTGGCACGTTTTTATTGGTCCACATGGACCTCTGAAAATGCCAAAAATGAGTGACATGTGGAAGCCTCTCATTCTCCCATGTCTCCTTGATGATGTCATCTGTTAGTTGTACAGACCTATACAGATGTTCCACATATCACCCTTCTAGTGGTGCCACGTGGCACTCCCTTTGACTTTTGACCACTTTGACCACAACTTTGACCGACCATAACTTCTTCGTACGATCTTCGTTTGAGGCGATTTTTGTGTCATTGGAAAGTTATCGTTGAGCTCTACACAATGAAGTGGTTTTCAAGAGAATGTAAGAATAATAGGTTTTGAGCATTATAGATCCTACTATACCTCTTTGAGCATTATGGATCCCCCTGGATCAATTGTATTGGATATGTGTTGGATTGTGTTGTCTTGTAGCAAGCATGGACTGTGGAGTGATTCCTTCCATAAAGAGTGTTTGATGGTGTTTTCCTCCCATAAGGGTTCTTCTCTTTATATTATTGTGTTTTTCATGGTGAATGTCTCGATATATTTAGGGTTTAGGGTTTATTTTTTAAGGTTTTATGGTGGATTCTCTCTTGTATCTTTGAAGTTTTAATACAAGTGGTATCAAATATCTCTTTTTGGAACAAAGTGGGAGAGTTTTTGGGCACAAAGTGGAAGACTTATTTCCCTCTTTTTGCGTTATTTTTTGTGAAAACAGGAGGATAGAAATATTAAAGTCAATTTCTAAACCTTTATCTGCACAATTTGAATAAAACAGACGCATCTTAATTAATCTAACAAATACCCAATTTCAAACAAAAAATGTTCAAAATGGAGTCTAATAAGTAGAGATATCGTAGATTGATCAAAATATGCATTTTTTAGCATTTTTCGAGTGATGACCATAAATTTTGTGGATTGGATATATCCAGAGAGATCATGGCATTTCATAATTGTGGTCATAATAGCCAATATGAGAAGTGCAACTGATGTTACGGTCATTTTACAATTTTTTCCTCAAACCCCAACTACGTAAAGGAGCTCCATTGAAAAGTAAGTGATTCTCTTCAAAACCATAGTTCTATTTTTGGCATGATGCGATTTAATGGAAAATATTATAGTCCTAGTATTGGAGAATTCATCAATTGAATGAAGTTAGAATTTACCACAAATTGGAAATTCAAATTTAGTTGTTATCTAGAGGGTGATGTTGTAGCATGGGGACACATACTTAATGATGTTACACTACAAGGAAAACACCTTGTAGTGGAGGTTATAGCAGAGGCTTTTAATGTTACAAAATTGGAAAAAATTGTCAAAAAACCTCTGCTAAAACATTCGTTTTCGGTAGCAGATGTTTTTGCGGAGATTATAACAGAACTTCATTATAACTTAAAAAATATGGGCAGCCGGAGGTTTTAGTGAATGTGTTTCTAGAAGGTGTGCTTCATGGTGTATACGCACCGATGTGTTCTCAAAATTAAAGAACTGATGCTTATATTTCACCGAAAGCACCGGGGCAGTCAAAAAAATAGTGAGGCGTCGATGCTCTTCTAAATAATAATGCACTAGTGCTTTAATAATAATAGTGCACTACTCGAATATATGATACCGTTCTCGGGTGCATTACAATAAAAACCCGATCGATGCATGAAATTTATAATGCACTGATGCAGGAGTCTCATACAGAAGCACTAGTGCGCCATTTTAATTAAATGCACTTGAAAGTCGATTTTTATTAGTATAAGTTTTGTTGTTAAAATAGTATTACAATCGGTGTTGGTTGATTGTATTACAACATCGGTGTGTAGTGTATTACCACACTAATGATTTTTAGCATTAAACACACCGGTGTTCATCTTCTCGTTTTAGAAACATCGACCTGTAACCGTGAAATTATTGTTATTTTTTAATTACATTGTTCATAAAAAAATTGACATATAGCTTATAATAGTATTCATATAAATTAAATTTTATGTAGTGCATTTGGATATGATGTTTGGATTAATTTGTTATATTATCAGATTTCACATCTCTTCATTATAATATTTAATTATCCATATATTTAATCAACGATGTAACATTTCACAGCGACATTGGACAACAATAGAATAAAATAAAACGTATTTTATTGAATATGAAGAGACTCTTTTTCATGTACAAAATGGGACACTTATTGGTAACCCCTTGTCTTTAAATTGGGACACTATGTCTATTACATTAAACAAAATGTCTGATTTTCATAGACAATTATTTCAAAAAATACAACTTGCATTGATATCCAAATATATTGATCATCATTCTTCGTTGGAACTGTTTCCAGTGCTCAAGATACTCCCATGACTTGGGTTATTTGGTCGAATTTTTTTTTTATTGCCTCGATTGTTTTCCTCTTCTTCAAGTTCCATCTACAAAAATAAAAATAAAGTGTAATGAGTGTATCTACATTGGTGAGAATAATGAAAATTGAAATACATAATATACATGAATGTAAATTGAAAAATGATGTACCATATAAAGAATTGACTCTTGAATGATACACATTCTTTGAAAACCAAATCTCATGCCTTTTTTCAAAAACTCTTATGTTGACACATTTCCATACTTTGTTTTCTACAAGTTTTATACCCCATAATAAATCACAAATTTAATATAAAGGATTTTTTGAGTTCCAATAATTATAAAATGAGAGAAATAAAACAACATAGATACTTACAAATTCCACAATTAATTTTTGATAGGTCAACATATAATCACAACCCATACTTAACCCAATGTCAATCAATTCTTCTGATGACTCTTCTTTGTATGTTAACACTTGTTTGAAGACATTCAAGGATGGTTGCTATAAAACAACTTAAAATACACAAAAATGAAATCTTAAGTTGTTATAAGGAAACAACAATTACTCAAAAACTTTTCTATCAACTTTTTTCTTCCTTTTCATCCTATTTTATGTGTTGAATGTGTTCAATTTTATTTTCTTTTCTACAAGAAAATACTTGAAAATTAATATTTAATGCTAAATTATTTATTTATATGCACCTAATAGAAAAATTCAATGATTACATAAATTGAAGCACGTTGTTGAGATGGATCCTCCTATGATGCAATTATGTCCATTTCTTTGATCATCTTCTTGTACACATTTTTGGACATTCCTATTGGCATATTTCGAATATCAACTCATTGATCCTTTGGTATTTTCATAATATTCCTGAAAAAAGTAACATGAAAATAAACCATTTTTATATTGATATATGAAAACCAAATATAATAAAATTGATATTAATAAAGGAATGCTTTGTAGTAATATATACATATTCTAGAATTTTGTTTTTAGGAATATTACTTTTTGAATGATTATTTTTTGTTGTTGTATGTTTTTTCTATTTCAAATTTGATAGGTGGCATTAACCATTTCTCCACAAAGACTTCATGTAGTTTAGATATAACCTCGTTATTAGAATCATTGGATTGATTTATGTATTGCAAGTGGAAAGTAAGTCTATACGTTCGTTCCACTATGTCTCTCATAGTTTTGTAAAAGTTTCCCCCCCTTTCATTAACCTCCAACACGACCCCAAATGAGCTAAGGACCAATTCATCATCATTTACATCTTCTATAAGTTTTATTTTCTTAGGATGACATTTTGTTCCTTCATTGTTGGTCCATGTAGAACAATAAACATATGTGAATTAATAGATTGTTTAAAACATGTTATCTAATATTCTTAAGTATATTATTAATAAAAATTCAAAAAAGAACTCATATTGGATAATATTTTTTCATTCACCTGACTCATCCTTTTGCAAGTTTTCCATCAAGATTTTACACTCTTCGACACTTAGATCACAAATAATCTTATCGAGCTTCCTCATTTTGTGGCTATGCATGACACACACTAACAAATACATATTAATTAAATTTATGTATAGTTCAAACATATTAATTTGTATAGAATTTACAAAGAACTTGTCTTTTTTGTTTTTTTGGATGTGTTATCATTGTGTCGATTAGAATTTTTGTTACTTGAACTATTCTCACACATTTTTTTATCAATATGTAACATGTATCATTCAATACAAAAGATATTAATATATTTTATAAATAAATCACATAATTTTCAGCGAAAAAAAAAACTGGCTTCCGGTGCACTTTAATAATATGAAAGCATCGGTGTGTTCTATATAGGAAATGCATCGATAGGAAAAAATAAAATTTTAAAAATACTTTAAATTACAATGCTGCGATATGTATCGATAACAAGACCGTGACTAGAGTAAAAAATGAAAACAAAAAAAAAATACCATGAATGAAAAAAACAACTGAAAAAAATACACACCGATGAATGAATTTTAAAAGATAAGTTTTACAACATTTCTGGTGCACTTTATCAGTGAGCACACTAGTGCGTTATAGTCAAATGAAAAAAACAATTTAAAAAAAAATGTGTCAGGCCCGAGAGGATTTGGATCCGATGCAATAAGTGGTTCCCTTGCATGACATGCCAAACACCTTATATATATAGAAACACAAACCCATTAAATCTAAAATGCCTAAAATGAAAACCCCTAATTGTGAAGTGCTAGAGGGAGTTAAACCCTAAGGTGAAATTTTGCATTCACATAAGAAATAGGAAGAAAGGGCTTAAGGTAAGTATAGTATGATATATATATATATATATATATATATATACATATTAATTAAATTTATGTATAGTTCAAACATATTAATTTGTATAGAATTTACAAAGAACTTGTCTTCTTTGTTTTTTTGGATGTGTTATCATTGTGTCGATCAGAATTTTTGTTACTTGAACTATTCTCACACATTTTTTTTATCAATATGTAACATGTATCATTCAATAAAAAAGATATTAATATATTTTATAAATAAATCACATAATTTTCAGCTAAAAACAAAACTGGCCTCCGGTGCACTTTAATAATATGAAAGCATCGGTGTGTTCTATATAGGAAATGCATCGATAGGAAAAAATAAAATTTTAAAAATACTTTAAATTACAATGGTGCGATATGTATCGATAACAAGACCGTGACTAGAGTGAAAAACGAAAACAAAAAAATTAAATACCATGAATGTAAAAAACAACTGAAAAAAAATACACACCGATGAATGAATTTTAAAAAATAAGTTTTACAACATTTCTGGTGCACTTTATCAGTGAGCACACTAGTGCGTTATAGTCTAATGAAAAAAACAATTTAAAAAAAAAACGTGTCAGGCCCGAGAGGATTTGGATCCGATGAAATAAGTGGTTCCCTTGCATGACATGCCAAACACCTTATATACATAGAAACACAAACCCATTAAATCTAAAATGCCTAAAATGAAAACCCCTAATTGTGAAGTGCTAGAGGGAGTTAAACCCTAAGGTGAAATTTTGCATTCACATAAGAAAGAAGAAGAAAGGGCTTAAGGTAAGTATGATATATATATATATATATATATTATTATTTTTTATTTTTTTTTCTGAATTTTAATTAAATCTAAATACGGATAGAAATTGTAAAAAAAATTATTATTAAAATTAACAGTCAAATTTAAAATTTTTACTATGCACAGTTTTGAGTGAATCAAAAAACCCTTCAGATTATGATCTTCTAAATAATTTTTTTACTCCAAAAGGGTTTTGAGTGAATCACCATAACCTTCAAATTTTGATCTTCTGAATAATTCTACTTTTCCAAAATATTGTGTTGCTCCATAGTGCTCCCCGGTATGTCTCTCTTGCAAATCTCTCCCCTGTAAATTTTGGAAAAATAATGAAATAGTGAATAGTTTATTACTATTTAAAGTACTTTATGAAATTATATTTTCAAAAAATAAATCCTCGCTCATTTTTTAATTGTAAAAAACAATGTTGCGTTTTTTTTATAAGTTTTTCGAAACACTGGCACATTTATCAATATAACACACTGATGTGTTTGCTTAGACAAAACACTAGTGCAATAATTTTTTTTGGAGCACTGATATCATAGAATTTTGTTTTTGTTTGAAATCTTGAGAACTGGTGCGGTTAGTAATTAAACACCCCGGTGCGTTTTGTTTAACTAAGCGCATAGTTATGCTTTAAAATTTATATGAATTTTTATTTGCACATAAAATAATATATACATCTTCAATTATCTTTTAGGATGCATCCACATGACTTGCAATACTTCATAGTATACATTTTTTTCTTAAAGTTGTCTTATTCTTAAAAATTTATTGTTGATTTTGCTCAAATGCGAGGAGAAAATATTATAATATTAAATGGCCAATTCTTCAAATTTCATCATATTCCATATTGCTCAAAGTGCATCACGGAGTTCTCCCTTTCCATCTCAAGTAAGTTCAGATTTTACTTATATTTTGATTATCTAATTGAATTCATTTTTTTCCATGTCAATCTAAATAAAAATGTATCCAAATTTGCAGGATATTGATTCAAAATCGAGTTCAAATGCATAAAATATTCCACTAGCTCAAAAATGTTGGAAGCTCTTATCAGGAGAAACATACGGCAAGTAGTTGGTAGATGAAAATGGACAACAACTTTACCCTGTCAATTATAACATGCCATCTTCCAGCCACAATCTTGGGTCAGTGATGGTAATAATTGTTTGGTATAATGTAATTTGAACAAACCAATTGCATTGTGCTTACTAATATCATCGATGTACTAATGTTCAATATTTTTGAAATTAGGTTTTTTATGATGAGTGATGTACCTATCATATTCCGTTGAACCCCACTACAATGTCAAATCGAGAGAGGGTTGCAATAAGAGCACAACTCAGAGAGGAAGCATATCAATAATGGTTGAATCAACCACCTATTCAATTCCCACTATGTACAGATTCACCAATTAGGAATGACTGTAATAATAGTAGTTCTTCACAAGTTGGAAATGGATTCAATCAAATAGAGCTTGGTATGGATGATTATTTACAGGATATGACTTCCATGGAGACAATGTTGTTAGATGCATTCCAGAATGATAATCTAGGGGATGATGCTCATATCATTGATAGCTTTTTCGAAAGCCTAAAATCTACTTCCACCACCCATGTATTTAGACCTAGCTGGTCAAAGTCTACCCAGATGGGGAAAAAAATGTTACTATACAACTTGAAATCAAATTTTGGCATGTCAAATGCATGTTTCTCAACAATATTGAGGCAGTTGACCATCAAGTCCCTTATATTTTGAGAATTTGTTTTCACACAATCAACATTAAAAATGGTCTATTTTATAAACGTTAAATGACACTGTACATTTTGATTTCCCATTAACTATAGGTTATTCAAAGATAAGGTTCTTCCAAGTGATAATGTCTTTCCCGATAGCTGCGAAGAGGTAAAGTAGATGTTGAAAATGATGGGTGTTGAGTACATATCATATCCTTCATGTTCGAATGATTGTATTCTATATAGAGGAGAATATAAAGACAAAGACATATTTCTGAAATGTGGGCATGAAAAGTACCATAAATCAAATAAAAATGGTAAATCACATGGTCCTCCTCATAATATATTGAGGAACATGCCTATAATCCCAAGGATTCAAAGGCTCTTTCATTGCAAAGAATTGTCTATGTTGCATGGATGACATTCCTCGCATAGAAGTGAGTAAAGAGTTATGTGAAAACCAACAGATTCAATAGACATGAACCAGATAGAGGATACATGGCCTGAAAAAATCAGGGATGAAGTACAAAGTCTACGACTCATCATAGCCATGGTTGGCGTCAACCCATATTCCCTCGAAAACACAAACTATTATATTTTTCTTTTAGTAGTGATCAATAAAAATATCCCCCCATGGTTGCCCATGAATAATGAACATCCTATGTTGGATCGGTTATCCCCATTTTGTGGGATAACTAAGGAGATGATGTCTCTAGGCCCTCGGGTTGAAGACATGGAGTCTCGAGAGACCACATGACTAGTAGTGTCCACTCCCACATATGGAAACCTTCTCCACCACCACACACCACACCATCTATCTTTTGGAAAGAATTTGGGTCTTTCTCCATGCTATACAAGTCAGGTATTGTGGCAGGTAATCACCTTAATATTTGAGGCATTTAAGCATGTTGTATTAGAGATTATTTTGATTATAAAACTTCTACTTGGACATTGTTCTTTCGACCCTGTTTCTCCTTGGTGAGTGTCATCGATTTCCTAGTAAGTGGCCAATGTTTGGGGAATGGGTGAAACTAGGGGTTCCTTGAGGGGGGCATCATACCATTCTCGACCATACTTATCACTTTCCTCTCATCACACTCCCATAACATTTCCCTCTTCTAGGCCCTTTTGCTTTAGCAACCCAAGAAGTGCATGTACCTCATTGCATGGGAAGAAGGGGCTAAAATCCTAGAGGCTTGTGGTTGGAAAACGATAAAAGCCAAACCATTAACCTTCTATATTCTCACCCAAGTATCTCAAGGAAAATGAAATGTCTCTTATAAAAAATTGATGGGACCCATAAAAGAATAACTAATAATAAATTTCAACCAGGGAGGTGCATGTGTGGGCATTGTTTTTAATGTTTAGGTAGAAGCCCCACACATGTTCCCAACTTGAGGAGGCATGATGTGAGAAGGGTAGAGTCAAGGTGGGCACAATTTCTATTAATTAAGTACAAGCCCCACCTTGGTTTCAACCTGGAAACATCCCAAACGAATTAAAGGCAATAAATGGGCTTGGAAAAAGGATGCATCGAAAACAAAGGTGCAACATACCCTCTACAAAGTTGGCACCCATAGATGAGATAATATGAGTCATTGCATGTCATGAAACTCATTGATATATGAATTCTAAACCCTTATCCACCTCATCATTCACTACATGACCTTGAAGGGGAATCCTTGGAAGCATCCCCTACTTGAGGGTTTTGGTCTACCCAATAGGAATTTTATCACACCTCTCCCATACCTAAACTTGGTCAATTGTATAGGGTATTTGAGAATTTGTTTAATTTGATGAGGTAGTTTTGATGCAAATTTTTAGATGCCTTTTTTATTAGATGCAGTTTTCACTTGCCATGATATTTTGGCTTGAGATCCTTGGAGAGCGTACCCATTTTTTTGCAGGACCTTTTTTGGTGGACATCTTTGGAGGAACAAGCCTAGCTTGGGTTTCCATGGGGCTTGAATCCCACAGGTTGGATGTCAAGGGCCCACATTCAACATCATGATGACTTACCTTTGGAGGCCTCGAAGAAACCTTGAAGGACCTCTCCTAGGCCTCACATGCCAAACGAATTTCCTAGGAGGGGTAAAACGTCACTCTTTGGATCTTGATATCTTTCATTGAAACTTGGAATCATTTGATGGAGAGAAAATGTTGAATTTTTGGAAAAGGATATGGTGCATGAGGATAAAGCCTTTGGAGGCCAAACATTCCATCCCCAACTCCAACTATTTGCTAAATATGACAAAATGTTTCCCTAAAGGGGTGAAGTCATCTTATTTTAGGGTTTGTAATGTGCAAAAGGTGTAAATTAAATATTATTATTTGGTTTAAGGGGTAAGATAAGGGTTTTTTACCCCTTATTTTATGTTTTACCCTAAATAAGTGGAAAAACTATGTTTTAAACATTTTGTATAAATAGAGATCACGTGAGTCTCATTTCATAACATAACTCTCGCATTGTGAGAAGTACTTGGCTGAAATTTTCTCTACCCTTGGGGATTTTATCTCTCTTTTGAATTTTTCATGGTTTACTTTGATATTGATGGAAGGAAATGGTGATCCAGGTGGATATCGGTGGCCACCCACCTTTTCCAACTCGCTCAAAATAATTTTCTAGCAATTTTGGTAATTTACTATTTTTAGCAGCTTTTAACTTCTGGAGCCATTTTGAGAGCCTAAATGAAGGTTTTTTGGGATAGATATTCTCAATGATAACCTAAGGTTTTGATTGAGCCCCCGAAATGAATCTCCTCAATGATACCTTTCCAAAAAGCTATCGTTCTCCCCAAATGGTGATCGTATGCAAAAGTTACGACACCAGGATGTTAATGTACTAACTTACCCAAACGGGGCCCACATGACTTTTGGTGCTTCATATCCTAGGGTTAGGTTTTTTGGATGTCTAGGGTTTGTGACATTCTGGTTTATTGTAAAAAATGCCTTCAAAGCCTCATTGTAATCATCTTCTTGCGAATGAGCGCAGTTGTCACATCTCTTCTCAGAGATAATCCACCACCATTCCAGCAAGCTTGTTTTCCACTGCATTTTGCAGTTTCAAATTATTTCCTTATTGAATAGAAACAATTTTTTACTGTATCTCTATTATTCTATGTTAAGAATATTTTAATAATATTTATTCATTTTGTTTTTCTCATAAAATCCATATCAGTGGTATCAGAGTGGTCTGCTCCTTGTCATATTAATGCATGTCCCCAACGAGGTCAGGGTACAAAGAATTGGGTCTCGAGCTTGTTTCTCTTGAGGAAAAAAGATCTCTCATGCCAAAGACACCTCTCATGGAAAGAGAAAAGAAATATGACGGGACAGGAGATCCTTTCAAAATTGTTCTTTAGGAATCCCTCACGCAATAGAGGAACGCGATGATGGATAGTTTCACGCAAATCCTTCGACAACTACCAATAGGAAACACATCTTCCTCGAGCGGAGGCTCTGCCCCCTTCAAGGTACAAATAAACTTCGATATTCCTCTATTTGAAAGTCATATAGACACAAATGTTGTAGACAAGTGGTTGAATCTACTAGAAGGGTATTTTTTTGTCTATAACTTTTCGAATAGAGAAAAGATTACTTTTGCACTCCTCAAAGTTGTTCCCCATGTCAAAGATTGGTGGGAAACTTTCTGTGAGCAAAAGGAAACAAAGGAACCCTCATTATACATAGTCACGACCACCTGGGAATCGTTCAAGGATGGTATTAAGGAACAATACTACCTGTTGGAAGTTATGATGACTTGTATACCAAATGGACCACACTCCAGCAAGAAAGAGACCAAGTAGTGCTAGAGTTCACAAATATCTTCCATACCTTGCACACAAAGTTGGGTATCAAATATTTAGAGTGACATATTGTGCTCAAGTATCGAGGTGATCCTCATATATACATACAGGTCAAAATAGAAATTCAGAACATCTTGTCCTTGGGCGCGGCCTACTGATATGTCGTCAAAATTGAGAAGAAGCTCAAACAAAAGATGCGACAATATGGGCCTAGGAACCCCCAACAACAATAGCTGGGAAATGGTGGCCCCAACCCACCTAACAAAGGACAGAGACAATATGGAAATTATAAAGAAAACCAATCCAAGTTGGAAGCAAAGAAGGACACCAGAATGAAAAATAAAGATATGGGGAAGTGGTGTGACTTCCATAAGAGCCCTCGACATAACACTGCTAATTGCCACTCAAAGTAGTCCCTGGTAGCCGAAGTGAAAGCCTATGAATCAGATGTGGGTTCTGACTCTGAGTTAGAACTAGAAAGGGGAAGACAGATCATTGACATGGAACCCAGTGCCATATTTGCTACCACAAAGCTCCAGCATGGTGAGCCAGACAAGCCAGAAGAAGGTGAGGGCCTCTTCCATTCATAGATGTGGGTGAAAGGGACCCCACTGAACTTCATCATTGATAGAGGTAGCCAGAAGAACCTCATGTCAGCAGAGGTCATCAAGTGACTGGGCTAGCCAACAATGTTGCACCCACAACCCTACACCATTGGATGGCTCCGCCAAGGAAGCGATCTCCGTGTCAGCCAACAGTTTCGACTATTGTACGACATCAATCCCTTCAAAGAAAAGGTATTGTGTGATGTTGCTCCTCTCAAAGTTTGTAATTTTATTTTAGGCCAACCTTATTTATGGAAACATCATGTTGTATATGAGTCTAGGCCTCATAGTGTTATTATTACTTTGAAGAGGAAATTGTACAGGATACCCGAGGAAGTCCCTCCTAGTGTTATTTCCTTGATCTCTGCCAAGCAATGCAGGAAGGTCATCTCTCAGACTGGGAAATTTCTCTTCTTCATGATTCTCTCTCAGGGTGAGTGAAATATCACAGCCACATCTAGAGCCTCTATGCCCGATATCTTCATGGAGCATAAGCAAGTGGATAAGGCTATGGAAGAATACTCATGTATCTTCTCTTATACTACCGAGGTACCTTTGAACTGCTAGGTCAAGCATCCCATCAATCTAACCCCAGGCACACCGCTACCCAATGGGCCATTCTACCACCGCTCTCTGTTAGAAAAAAAAAGAGATCAAGAGGTAGATCCAAGAAATGCTCCACAAGGGGCACATCCATACCATCTCATCGCCTTGTGGGATCCCAATCATGTTGGTGCAGAAGAAAGATCGGACCTAGCGAATCTGCATTGACTATCGAGCCATGAATAAAATCACAGTCTAACACTGGTTCTCGATTCCTTGAATCGATGACCTCCTTGATCAGCTCATGGGGCCCAAATACTTCAGTAAGATTGATCTAAATTCTGGATACCACCAAGTCCCAATAGAACGGAGAAATGTATGGAAGACCACCTTCAAGTCAAAAGAAGGTCTTTTTGAATGGTTGGTCATGCCCTTTGGTTTGAAAAATTCTCCAACAAATTTTATGAGGATGATGGACGATATCCTACGACCTTTCACCAGTACGTTTGTAGTGGTGTATCTGGATAACATCCTCATATATAGAAGACTTGGGAAGAACACTTGCAACATATTTAGTAGGTTCTGCACACTGTGCGACAACACAAACTATATGCAAACTTGGAAAACTACTCCTTCGACATGGACAAGGTCCATTACTTAAGCTACATTGTCAATTAGCATGGTGTGCATGTGGATCCAGCCAATATCTAGGTCATTCATGACTGCCCAGCCCCAACCACACTCACTGAACTTCGAAGCTTCTTGGGCCTCGCCAATTTCTATCACAGGTTGGTGTTGGGATTCTCTTATATCGCATGGGCCCTTGGCCAAATAACCAGGGTTGGCGGTAAGGAACAATTTGTGTGGGGCCTGTCCCAACAACAAGCCTTCGAGGACTTGAAGAATAGTTTTTTCTCATCCATATTACTTTCATTACTGGACTTGCAACATCCCTTTGAGATCGAGACAAATGCTTCAAACTATGTTATAGACATCATTCCCACTCAACATGGTCACCCCATGGCATATCATAGTGACACACTATCAGATGTTGTTTGTAAGTACCCTACTTATGACAAAGAAATGTAATCCATTGTGAAAGCCTGTTGCCAGTGGAAAAATTACATTATTGGGAAGGAGACAGTCATCCACACTGATCACAAGCCACTATAGTTCATGTAGACCCAAGGAAAATTGCAGAATGATTTCCATCAGAATTGGTCCACATACTTACAACAATTCCACCTCAACCTCAAGTATAAAACAAGAATTACCAACTGAGTTGTTGATTTCCTTAGTTTACCCCCAATCGTGACACTCACCACAATGCTAGACCCTTTCGACCAAAAGACCTCTGAATGGCCCCACTTATACGAGACAGACCTTGACTTATCCACCACCTACCAAATGTTGTGTGCCAACTCTGTGGTTGTTAATTTACATCTTCGGGACATGTTGTTTTGTCGTTTGGTCCATCTCTAGTTCCATAAAGCGAGCATGCGAAGATGATTTGGGAAGATCAATACAATCGGGTGGAAGGACACTTTGGCATCGAAAAGACAATGGCAGTGTTGGAGAAACATTTCTACTGGATGAAGTTTCATGTACACCCCTATGCCTACTCTTAACAGGTCATGGGAATCCATCTCAATGGACTACATGTCGGGCCTCCTATCCACCAAGAGGAGAAATGACTGTTTTTTTGCGGTTGTTGATCACTTTTCCAAGATGGCGATTCTAGCCACCTGCAAGAAGAACATCACAGTGAAATCCACTTCCAAGAATGAGTATGGGTACATTTTGGGATCCCACAAACCATTATCTCATATCGTGACAGTCGGTTCCTAAACACATTATGGTTGAGCCTCCGGTCATGGCTGGATACCAAGCTCACAAAATCCACTGCCTTCCACCCCAGACAGATGGCCAAACTGAGGTTGTTAATCAGATGATCATACATATCCTATGCATGTACAATTCAAAACAAACCTGCACATGGGATGAGAGTCTTCTCTATGTCCATCATAGATACAATCGACCCCTACATAGCTCAACTGACCACAACCCCTTTCAGGTGGGGTTGGGATTCTAACCATTGGGCCCCATGGATGTTACACTACCCCTGGAGACCACCACAATCGACTTGTCCCCTGATCCACCAGAAGCTGACAAAGACATAAGATTCATTGAGTGGATCCAACACATCTTCCAATAGGTTCAGGATATTCTACAGAAGTCTAACTCCAAGTACAAGCAGCACCATGATCAACATCAGGTGCCACATAATTTTCAGGTGGGTGAAAAATTTTGGTTCCACTTGCAAAAAGAACGACTTATAGGGTTCCATAAGAATATTCTCCCACTCCTTTATGGGTCGTACACCATCACCAAGGCTGTGGGTGACAATTATTTTGAGCTCAACATTCCCCCTTTCCTTGGCCTGCACCCAGTCTTCAATGTGGCTCTCCTTCGACCATATTTCCAACCATTATTGGACACCTCAGAGATAGTAGAGCAATTGACACCAAAAGAGATCAAACCTGACTACATGCATTAGGCATCCAATTATCATATTGTCGAAACACATATCAAGGACACTCGACAACCAAGGATCCAACTTTATCGAGTCGTCAAAGCAGGGCAGCTCCTACACCAAGGAAAGTGTCTCACCTGGGGCCAAATTTAGCAGCAATTTCCTCATATGATGGGGTAAATCAACGCAATGGATACCATTTCTTCCCAAGGATGGAGGATTGATCCAAGTGGATATTGATGGCCACCCACCTTTTCCAACTGGCTCAAAACAATTTTCTGGCAATTTTGGTAATTTATTATTTTTAGAATTTTTTCAGGATCGAGATTCTCAATTATAGCCAAAGGCTATGATTGATCCCCCAAAATGAATCTCCTCAACCATACCTTTCCAATGAGCTATTTTTCACCCCAAATGAATATCATATGAAAAAGTTACGACCCCAGGAAGTTGATGTACTAACTTACCCAAACGGGGCCCACATGACTTTTGGTGCTTCATCTCCTAGGGTTAGGTTTTTTGTATGTCTAGGGTTTGTGAAATTCCGTTTTATTGTAAAAAAGGCCTTCAAATCATCATTTTAATCATATTCTTGCGAATGAGCACAACCACCACATCGCTTCTGAGAGATAAACCACCACCATTCAAACAAGCTTGTTATTCTGTGTTAAGAATATTTTAATAATATGTATTCATTTTGTTCTTCTCATAAAATCTGGATCATTGGTATAAGAGAGGTCTTCTCATTGTCGTCATAATTCATGTCCCGAACGAGGTCAGGGCACAAAGAATTGGGTCTCTAGATGGTTTCTCTTGAGGACAAAATCTCTTGCACGCCCAACCGACCTCTCATGGAAGGAGAGAATAAAGATGATGGGACAAAATATCCTTTCAAAATGTTTCTTTAGGAATCTCTCATGCAACAGAGGAACAAGATGATGGATATTTTTTTGTAAATCCTTCAACAACTACCAATAGATAACGCATCTTCCTCGAGCTGAGGCACCGCCCACTTCAAGCTACAAATAAACTTCGATATTCCTATATTTGAAGGTCATATAGACACAGATGTTGTAGACAAATGGTTGAATCTACTAGAAGGGTATTTTTCTATCCATAAATTTTTGAATAGAAAAAAGATTACTTTTGTTCTCCTCAAAGTCATTCCCCTTGTCAAATATTGGTGGGAAACTTTCTGTGAGCAAAAGGAAACAGAGGAACCATCATTATATACAGTCATGGCCACCTGGGAATCCTTCAGGGATTCTCTTAAGGAACAATACTACTCTATCGAAATTTATGAGGACTTGTATACCAAATATACCACATTGTGGCAAGAAAGAGACCAAGTAGTGCTAGATTTCACAAATATCTTCCATACATATGCACCAAGTTGGGTATCAAAGATTCAGAGAAAACTCTGGTGCTCAAGTATCGCAGTGCTCTGCATAGATACATACAGACCAAAATGGAATTTCTAGACAGCTCATCCTTGGGCCCATCCTATCGATATGTCGTCAAAATCGAGCAAAAGCTCAAATAAAAGACGCGACAATTTGGGCCTTGGAACCCCTCACAGCAAAATCCAAGAAAGGGAGGCCCCAACCCACCTACCAAAGGATAGAGAAAATATGGACATTATCAAGACAACCAGTCCAAGCCGCAAGCAAAGAAGGACACTGAAAAGAAAAAGAAAGATACTGGGAAGTGGTGAGACTTCCATAAGAGCCCTTGGAATAACACTATTGATTGCCACTCAAAGAGGTCGTTGGTGGCCGAAGTGAAAGCCTCTGAATCAGATGTGGGTTCTAACTCTGAGTCAAAATGAAAAAGGGGAATATGGATCATTGATGCAAAACCCAGTGCCACCGTTGCTACCACCAAGCTCCATCCTGGTGAACCAGATGAGACAGAAGAAGATGAGCACCTCTTCCATTCACATATGTGGGTGAAAGGAACCCTATTTCACTTCATCGTTGATAGTGATAGCCAGAAGAACCTCATCTCAACAGAGGTCATCAAGTGGCTAGCCCTATCGACAATGTCGCACCCACAACCCTAAACCATTGGATGGCTTCACCAAGGAAGTGATCTCCACGTCAGCCAACAATGTTGACTGTCATATGACATCAAGCTCTTCAAAGATGAGGTATTGTGTGATGTTTCTCCTCTCGAAGTTTGTAATGTTATTTTGGGCCAACCTTATTTATGGAAACATCATGGTGTATATGAGTCTAGGCCTCGTAGTGTTATTATTACTTTGAACAAGAAATTGTATAGGATACCCGAGGAAGTCCCTCCTAGTGTTATTTCCTCGATCTCTACCAAGAAATGTAGGAAGGTCATCTCTTAGACTGGGAAATTTTTCTTCTTCGTGATTCTCTCTCAGAGTGAGTGAAAGATCGCAGCCACATCCAGGGCCTTCGCAGTCGATCTCTCCACACAATAGAAGAAAGTGGATAAGGTCATGGAATAATATTCAAATATATTCTCTTCTCCTACCGGGGTACCTCTGCACTGTCAGGTCAAGCATCCCATCGATTTGACCCCAGGTGCACCGCTATCTAATGGGCCAGTCTACCATTGCTCTCTGTTAGAAAATGAGGAGATCAAGAGGTAGATCTAAGAACCAATCGACAAGGGGCACATCCGTGCCATCTCATCACCTTGTGGGAGCCCAATTGTGTTGGTCAGAAAAAAGATGAGACCTGACAGAAAAAAAGATGAGACCTGACAACTCTGCAATGATTATCAAGCTATGAATAAAATCACAGTCTAAAACCAGTACCCAATTCACTAAATCGATGACCTCCTTGATCAAATCATGTGGGACAAATACTTCAGTAAGATTTATCTAATGTCTGGATATCACCAGGTCCCAATTTTACAAACAAATGTATGGAAGACCATCTTCAAGTCAAAATAAGGTCTTTTTGAATGGCTGGTCATGCCCTTTGGTTTAACAAAAGCTCCAACAACTTTTATGAGGATGATGGATGATATCCTACGACCTTTCACCAATAATTTTTTAGTGGTGTATCTGGATGGCATCCTCGTCTACAACAAAATTCGGGTAGAACACTTGCAACATAGTCAACAAGTTCTACAGACCCTATGGAAGCACAAACTATATGCAAACTTGGAAAAATTCTCCTTCGGCATGGAAAGGGTCCATTACTTAGGTTACATCGTTGATCAACATGGTGTGCATGTGGATCCAACCAATATCTAGGTCATCCATGACTGGCTAGCCCCAACCACACTCACTAAACATCGGAGCTTCTTGGGCCTCGCCAATTTCTATCGGAGGTTTGTGCTGGGATTCTCTCATATCGCATGGGCCCTTAGCCAAGCAACCAGGGCTGGCGGTAAGGAAAAATTTGTGTGGGGCATGTCCCAACAACAATCCTTCGAGGAATTGAATAATCATTTTTTCTCATCCCTAGTAATTTCATTACCATACCTGTAACATTCCTTTGATATTGAGACAGATACTTCAGACTATGTTGTGGGCGTCGTTCTCACTCAACATGGCCACCCCATGGAATATCATAGTGAGACACTATCATATGTTGTCTATAGGTACCCTACTTATGACAAAGAAATTTACTCCATTGTGCAAGCATGTCACCAATGGAGACATTACATTCTTGGGAAGGAGACAATCATCTACACTGATCACAAGCCACTATAGTTCATGCATACCCAAGGTAAATTGCAGAATGAACGCCATAAGAAGTGGTCCACATACTTACAACAATTCCATCTCAACATCAAGTATAAAATAGGAATTACCAATCAAGTTGTTGATTTCCTCATCCGACCTCTAGTAGCGACACTCACCACAATGATAGACCCTTGCGGCCAAGAGACCTATGGATGCCCCCACCACTACAAGACAGACCCTGACTTCTCCACCACCTACCAAATGTTGGGTGCCAAATCAGTGGTAACTAATTTCCATCTTTAGGAAGGGATGTTGTGTTTTTTGGGCCATCTCGGTGTTCCATCAAGCAAGCATGCTAAGATGATTTGGGAAGCTCACTACAGTCGGGTGGCAAGACACTTTGGCGTCAAAAAGACAATGGCAGTGTTATAAAAACATTTCTACTGGCCGAAACTTTGACAAGATGTCGACAAGTATATCAGGTCCTGCACCTCCTACGTTATTTCCAAACCAACCACAAAACAACAGGGCCTATACATACCTCTTCCTACTCCTGATAGGCTGTGGGAATCCATCTCAATGGACTACATGTCGGGCCTCTCATACACCAAGAGGGGAAATGACTATGTTTTTGTGGTTGTTGATCACTTTTCCAAGATGGTGATTCTAACCACCTACAAGAAGAGCATCACAGCAGAAGTCACTGCCAAGATCTTCTTTGAATGAGTATGGGTACATTTTGGGATCCCACAAACCATTATCTCAGACCATGATAGTCAGTTCCTCAGCACATTCTGGTCGTTCCTCTGGTCACTGTTGGATACCAAGCTCACTAAATACACTACCTTCCACCCCTAGACAGATGGCCAAACCGAGGACGTTAATCAGATGATCGTACATATCCTACGCATGTACAATTCAAAACACCCCCGCGCATTGGATGAGAGTCTTCCCTATATCCAACATAGCTACAACTAAGATCTACATAGCTCAACTAGCCACAACCCCTTTCAGGTGGGGTTGGGATTCTAACCATTGGGCCCCATGGATGTTGCACTACCCTTGGCGACCACCTCGGTCAACTTGTCCCCTACTCCACCAGAAGATGACAAAGACACAAGTTTCATTGAGCATATCCAACACATTCACCAACAGGTTCAGGATATTCTACAAAATTCTAATGCCAAGTACAAACAGCGCCATGATCAACATTGGGTGCCACATAAGTTTCAGGTGGACGACAAAGTTTGGTTGCAATTGTAGAAAGAACGCCTTATAGGGCCCCATCAGAAGCTTCTCCCACTCTGTTATGGGTCGTACACCATCAACAAGGTTGTGGGTGACAATGTTTTTGATCTCAACATTCCCCCTTTCCTTGGCCTGCACCCAGTCTTCAATGTGGCTCTCTTTTGACCATATTTCCCACCATTATTGGACACCTCAGAGATAGTACAGCAGTTGACACTAAAAGAGATCAACCCTGACTACATGCAATAGGAATATAGTGATCATATTATGGACGGACAGATCAAGGGCACTCAACAACAAAGGATCCATCTGTATCAAGTCGTCAAAGAAGGGCAACTCCTACACCAAGGCAAGTGGCTCATCTGGGGCCAGATTCAGCAGAAATTTCCTCATCGAATGGGGGAAATCAATGCAATGGATACCATTTCTTCCTAATGAGGGAGGATTTATCTAGGTGGATATCAGTGGCCACCCAACATTTCCAACTGGCTCAAAACAATTTTCTAGCAATTTTGGTAATATACTATTTTTAGCATTTTTTAACTTCCGGGGACATTCCTAAATGAAGGTTTTTCGGGATCGAGCTTCTCAATGATAGCCAAAGGCTTTGATTGAGCCCCCAAAATTAATATCCTTGACAATACATTTTTAATGAGCTATCGTGCATCCCAAACAGAGATCGTATGCAAATGTTACGACCCCAGGAAGTTGATGTACTAACTTACCCAAATGGGGCCCACATGAATTTGGGTGCTTCATCTCCTAGGGTTAGGTTTTTTGAATCTCTAGGGTTTTTGACATTCTGTTTTATTGTAAAAAATGCCTTCAGAGCCTCATTGTAATCATATTCTTGCGAATGAGCGCAACTGTCACATCTCTTCTCAGAGATAAGCCGCCACCATTCCAACAAGCTTGTTTTCCTTTGCATTTTACAATTTCAACTTATTTCCTTATTGAATAGAAACCAAGTTTTATTGTATCTCTGTTATTCTGTGTTAAGAATATTTTAAGAATATGTATTCATTGTGTTATGCTCATAAAATATGGATCAAGTGGTGTGCTACCTCTTGTGGATTATTTCTCTTCCATATTGGTGGATAATTCTTGGTAAAGTGGAAGTTTATCTTGTTGATTCTTTCTCTAGTTGAAGGGTTTTATCTTGTTATTGTATCTTTTTATTGGTTGCAAGGTTAAATATTTTAATTTATTGGGGATTATAAGTGCATACAACCCCACTAAGCTCATGAATTTTTTTCTTGGAAATAATTTGTTACTTAAGAAAGTGCTAGGAGAAGTAAAAGGGCTTACACCCTTCTAGCACTTTCCTAGTTAGATTTAATTTCCTTGGGGAGTAAGAGGGTTAACACCCCAAAGAAGTAGAATAGTTAACTCATTCTTTGACTCCATAACCTAATAGTCAAGTAACTAATCATTTACATTTTTCATTGGAGAAATAAAATTGTTGCATTGGGATACTTGAAAACATGAGATAATAAAATTGTTTAAATTGCAATCTCTTATTGCCATTCTAGGCTTGTCATAGCCAATAGGGCATTTTAATTGGATAACTATTTCTTTATGATGTGAAGAAATTTTATCTATAGCCATTAGGGCTACAGAAACCCTAACACATTTTCATTTATAAACTGTTTTTCAACCGTCAGAATTTGCTAAAAGTTTGCCAAGATAATCTACTAGACCTAGCACAACTTTTGGGTGGACTCTTTGTGATTTTTGTTGGTTGGATTTTCTGTTGTATAAAATTGTTTGATAAAGCCATAAGGCTGAAAAATATCTCTGAAAACACCTTTTATTACAACCTTGTTTCATTTTTAAAGTCTTGTGCTCTCATGCTTGAGTATTACTAGTGTTTATTTAGCTTATATATTACATCATTTGTTGTAGTCTTAGAAATTGTTTAGCATAAATAACAATTAGGTTCTTGCTGATATATATATTTTTTTACTATTGCAATTAGGGACAACAGGATTAACTTTATTTTCCACCTAACATTTTACATATACATTCGGCTTGTTCTTGTGTCTTGGGCAGGCACAATCACTCTTTGTAGGTGCTCTTATCTCTTGGAAAATTTTGGCTACCACTTAGACTCTTTCTCAAGACCTTTCATATTCTCTATCTTGAAATTCAGTGGGGCCTTCCTTCATCTCTTCACTTTCCATCTCATTTCCCCCATGATCATTAGGATTCCCCCATTGAGGTGATTCTCTCACCTCTAAAGTGACGAGAATACATTCCTAAGGTGATAGTGGGTAGGTATTCTCCAAGTTGTCGCCATTCAGTGGTTGGTTCAAGATTTTCCCAATCTACAACTTGTGTGATAACATTTTGGCACCGTTTCTAGGGAGGATTTTGAATCCTCTTCCGAACCATAACGACACTTTGGAAAGCTATCCCAAAGCTTCTCCCATGGATTTCTTGGAGACTCCACCTAAGGGACTTTCCATTTTCACTTTTTATAATAACTTCTTGAAGCTCATCTAGCGACTCCACCTTCCAAGAACCCTTCTTCCCTTAAAATATTTCCCCAGGGGAGGTTCAAACCTTCTAAGGTATATCGAAGAAGACCTCCCCTCAAGTATCCCATTTTCAAAACCATTTTCCATGGTACCCTTCCCCTTGATCCAATGGCTCACCCTTGGGAAAAACATATTTATAATCCTCTTAACATGGAAACCATCCTTGGATACCCCAACACAAAGACGAAAGAATATCACAAATGGTTTCCAAACTTTTGAGGAAACAATGTCATCATTGAAGATGATCATATTTATGTTGTACGAAAAGACATGGAAAATGCATAAGTGGAACATGAGGATGTATCCATGAGACAACTAGCCTCGTCTTTGACTGACTATGCTCAAAGGTGGTTCAGAGGGATCCCTCAAAATAATGTTTCATCCTACAAAGATATTTCCAAATTATTCAAGAACATATGGACAATGAAAAAATATAATGTGATTCTTGTATATCAGTTCAATCAGATAAACAAAAAGGAGAATGAGACAATGAGTGAGTTTGAAACCAGATTCGACAGATTATACAACGAGATTCCGATAAATTTTCATCTTACCGTTGTAGCATTTGGTCTCTGATATGTGAATGCATTTCATGGGTAGTTTAATTTTATTCTAAAGGAAAAGAAGCCCACTTCTTTGGAAAAAGACAAATAGTACAATGCAAATATTGAATAAAATATCCTTGAATCAAAGGTTGATCCTTTTTTAATATCCTCATGTCAAGGAAGAAACAAAGACTAAGGTAGCAATGCTCCTGATCTAATTTCCCTCTTGACTCACAAGATAGATCATATGAGTACTCAATTATTCCAAGCATAGAATTAGATCATGGGATTATTAACCACTATGCAAAGAAATAAATATTTCCCTAGATCTCAGTTTTCTAGACAACAGAGAGATGCCATAGGTTGGAAACCAAAGCCTCAAAAAGAATTAAAGGCCCATGATACTTTGAATCTTGTTGGAATGGTTGACACAAAACAAACACTGTGGTGTTCTCCATGCCAATAGTCTCACAGAGAAGACAAGTTTCCCCAATGATATGAATATTTTTATGACAGTATGAACTTCATGGATATGATCTGTACTTTCCAAAATGAAGAATTCACACAAGAACATATTGAGGAAGACAAAAGACAGGGTGAAAGAGAAGGGAGACTATGGGCCCTGAATCAATTGACAAACGATCAAAGGAAGGAACTAAGGAAGATGGAATATTTGACATCCATATGGATAAATAAAGCTTCATCCCCTCCATCACATCTTTCCACTCTTCCCCCATCTGCAAAGAAGGTGGTACCATCACCTCCATGTCCAATACATGAGTTTCTTCCTAATCTAGCTTCTATAGATGAGATTCAGTTAAACATAGATGTTGCAGCCATGTTTGGAAAATTGAATATGATGGTCTCGATGGAGGATATGTGAAAGATATCCTCTGTGAGGAGGGAGGTATTGAAGTTATTACAGGTACTGACTGGGAAGGAAGATCATCCCATCATTCTAAATGTTGTGTATCTTGATCGGAAAAAGGAAAACAATCCTCCTTTATATATTTCATTAGGCATGAATCAACTCTTCTTGAAAAATTGTATGTTGAATTCTGGGGCCTCTGCAAATTTCATGTCATTGAAGGTTATGGAACAAATTAGTTTGAAGGCAACATGAACCTATAGAAATGTATGTGCCATTGATTCTAAAAGGGTCAAGGTTTATGGGTTGTGTGAGGATGTTGAGGCATTTTTGATTAACTTTCCACAGATCATCCTCCTTATGAATATAATGTTGATTGATTCCTGAATGGTTGGGGGATTCTCTTATAGAGGAGTTGGTATACCACCCTTGGGATTTTTATTAGCATGGACCCGACCCATGCACACATCCCCATGAGAGATGACACTTTTGAGGTATTTACAGTCGAGAGAGAGATGACAAGCATGTGACTAATCCAAATAGTCCTGACTATACAAGTGAAGATGAGTTTGATGAAGTCCCAGACACCATTGAGTACAATCCATATGAATTTCCTTTTATGTAGGAAGAATCCATAAACATGCTCCTCCCAAGGACAAATGAATACAAATAAAAACTTTAAAAGTTCCAAAGGAAATATCCAAGGTCTATACATATATTGAATAAATAAGATAAAGAACATGAAGAAGCCATGAAAATGGAAGTTAAGGAAGAACCTCCTTCTTATCCATACATTGAGAATACACCTTATATCAATTATGGTGAATGAAGTATTGCGATCATGTGGGAAAAAAAAAGGGAAATACCAAGTATGACTAGAAGGATGATAGCTCATGGTTTGTCCCTTACATAGTCAAGAAGAAGTCCGACAAAGAGAAGTATTATTCGAAAACTTTGTATGGGAGAAAGATGCCATTATTAGTGGATGGGTTTCTTCTCCAACCTTATGTTTATGTCACTGGAATTCTTCAAGGCCCAGGTCCCAGGAAAGTAGGTAGGTCATATTGGTTTCCTTTCATTTTCATATTTATTTCTCATGTTAGTTTAGATGCATCTCATATTTCATTTTTCTCTACTTGCAGATTGATTTCATTCTTAGTTTAGAAACTTTTGAAAAATGCTAAAAAATTTGTTTTTTAGATCAATTTCATTTTTGGATTTTTGGTATATATGAACAAAGGATGAGCGAAGCCATCCTAATCTTAACAATTTTCTTTTCTTAGTGTGTGTAGGAACAAGTCTACCGGGAGATGTTGTGGTTCTCATGCACTCTACGGTGATCACATGTCCCCAAGTAGGAGCCAGATATTATCCCCATTTTGTGGAATAACTAAGAAGATGATGTATTTAGGCCATTAGGTTGCACACATAGAGTGTTGAGAGACCGCATGACTAGTATTTTCCACTCGCACATATGGAAACCCACTATATCACCATACATGGATCCATCGTCATATCATCCACCACACCAGATAGCTTTTGGAAAGAATTTGGGTCTTGCTCCATGAGGTACAAGTAAGGTATTGTGGCAGGTAATCACTCTAATATTTGAGGCATTGAAGCATGTTTTATTAGAGTTGATTTGATTATAAAACATTTTCTTCAAGGGAATTATTCTTTTTACCATGTTTCAACTTGGTGAGTGTCATCGATTTTCTAGTAAGTGGCCAAGTTTTGGGGAAGGGTTGCAACTGGGGGTCCCTTGAGGGGTCATCGTACCATTCCCGACTATACTTATCAATTTTCGTTCATCACACTCCCATCACATTTCCTTGTTCTAGGACCTTTGGCTTTAGTGACCTAAGAAGGGCATGTACCTCATTTCATGGGAAGAAGGGGTTGAAGGCCCAAAGGCTTGGATATGGAAAAAGATAAAATCCAAAACATTAACCTTCTAGATGCTCGCCCAGGGATATCGAGGACAATGAAATTTCTCTCATAAAAAATTGATGGGACCAGTGAAATAATAACTAATAATACATTCCAACTAGGGAGGGGCATGTGTGGGAATTATTTTTAATGTTTAGGTATAATCCCCACACATGTTCCCAACTTGGGGAAGCATGATGTGACCAGGGTAGAGTCAAGGTGGGAATAATTTTTATTGCTTAGCTAGAAGCCCCACCTTGGTTTCAACCTGGAAACATCCCAAACGAATTAAAGGAAATAAATGGGCTTGGAAAAATGATGCATTGGAAATGAAGGTGAAACACACCCTCTACAAAGGCACCCATAGATGAGACAATACGAGCCCTTGCATGTCATGAAATCCATTTACCTATGAAGTATAAACCCATATCCACCTCATCATCCACTACATGAACTTGAAGGGGAATTCTTGGAAGCATCCCCTACTTTAGGGTTTTGGTCTACCCAATAGGACTTTTATGACACCCCTCCCATACCTAAAATTGATCAATTGTAGAGGTCTTTGAGCATTTGTTTAATTTGAGAGGTAGTTTTGATGCACATTTTTAGAAGACTTGTTTATTAGATGTAGTTTTCACTTTCCATGATATTTTGACTTTAGATCCTTGGAGGGTGTACCCATTTATTTTGTAGGACCTTTTTTGGTGGACAATTTTGGAGGAACAAGCCTAGCTTGGGTTTCCATGGGGCTTGAATCCCACAGGTTGGATGCCAAGGACCCACATGCCGGATCATGGTGACTTTCCTTTGGATTCCCAGAAGACACCTTGAAGGACCTTAACTAGCCCTAACATGCCAAATGAATTTCCTAGGAGGGGAATAATGTCAGTCTTTGGGGCTTGACGTCACTTAGGGCTAGGGTTCGTGGTGATTGAGTTATATTTCATTGACACAAATTGGTATCATTTGATGGACATAACATGTTGAATTGTGGTAAAAGGCTATGGCACATGAGGAGAAGGCCTTTGAAGGCCAAATGTTCCATCCCCAACTCCAAACAGTTTCTAAATATGCCAAAATGTTTCCCTAACTTGGTGACATCATCTTATTTTAGGGTTTCTAATGTGAAAAATAAATATTATTATTTGGTTTAAGGGGTAAGATAAGGGTTGTTGATCCCTTATCTTATGTTTTACCCTAACTAAGTGGGAAAAATATGTTTTAAACATTTTGTATAAATAGTGATCATGTGAATCTCATTTCATAACATAACTCTCCCATTGTGAGAAGTACTTGGCTAAAATTTCTGCTACCCTTGGGGATTTTCTCACTTTTTTTCATTTGTCATGGTTTACTTTGATTCCGGTGGAAGGAAGTGGTTCTCTACCTCTTGTGTAGTGTTTCTCTTACATATTGGTGGATAATTATTGATTAAGTGGAAGTTTATCTTGTTGATTCTTGCTCTAGTTGAAGGGTTTTATCTTGTTATTGTCTATTTTTCTGGGTTGAAAGGTTAACTATTTTAATTTATTGGGGAGTATAAGTGCATACAACCCCACTAATATCATCAATTTTTTTCTTGGAAATAATTTATTACTTAAGGAAGTGCTAGGAGAAGTAAAAGAGCTTACACCCTTCTAGCACTTTCCTAGTTAGCTTTACTTTCCTTGGGGAGTAAAAGGGTTTACACCCCTAAGGAAGTAGTATAGTTAACTCATTATTTGACTCCATAACCCAATATTCAAGTCACTAATGATTTAAATTTTGCATTGGAGAAATAAAATTATTGCATTGGGATACATGAAAACACGAGATAATCAAATTGTTTAAATTGCAATCTCTTTTTGACAATACAAGCTTGTCATAGTCACTAGGGCGACTTGATTGGATAGTAATTCTTGATTTTTTTATGAAATTTCTTCTACATCAATTAGGGATTCATAAACCCTAACACATTTTCATTTATAACTTGCTTTTTAACTGTCAGAATTTGCTAAAAGTTTGCCAAGATAATCTACTAGGCCTAGCACAAATTTTGGGTGGACTCTTTGTGATTTTTTGTGGTTGGATTTGTAGTTGTAACAATTTTTTTTCTACATAAATAAGGCTGCAAAATATATCTTCAAACACCTTTTATTACAACCTTGTTTCATTGCTAAATTCTTTTGTTCTCATGCTTGAGTATTACTAGTGTTTATCTAGCTTATCTCTTACATCATTTGTTGGACTCTTAGCCATTTTTTAGAAGAAATAACACTTGTTTTATTTCTGATATATATCTTTGTTTATGCTTCATTTAGGGACAAAAATCTTAACTTGTTTTTCCACCTAACATCATACATATATATTTGTCTTGTTCTTGTGTCCTGGGAAGGTACAATCACTCTTTGCAGGTGCTCTTGTCTCTTGCAAACTTTTGGATACCACTTAGAATGTTTCTCAAGCCCTTTAATATTCTCTATATTGGCCTTTAGGGGGGTCTTCCTTCATCTCATCACTTTCCATGTCATTTCCCCCAGGGTAACCGAGATTCCCCCCTTGAGGTGATTCTCTCACTTCTAAAGTGACAGGAATACCTTCCTAAGGTGAAAGTGGGTAGGAATTCTCCAAGTTGTCATCATTCGGTGGTTGGTTCGGTCTTTTTGCAACCTAAAACTTGTGCGATAAAAGTCTCTTAAAGTCCCTGGTAGAAGACACTTCAAGAATATGGATGTCTACCTACAACCATTGGTAGATGAATTGAAGGAATTATAGGAAGGGATACATCTATATGATGTATCAAGACCTATTTCAATAGAGAGGAGTTTTACTTTGTATGGAATATATGCTTACAACACACATGATTATCCAGGTTTAGGAGTTTTCTATGGTAAATGACATGTTTATTGATTTGTTTAAATATGTAACAATATTTTTTGGCATATTTAATTCACTTTGATTGTTCTGATATTCAATGCTAACATGCTCTATATACATTAATAACTTCACACGTCATGTAACAAAAGGGTATCATGGAATTAAATGTTGTGGACCTTCTGTGAAGGATAGTTGGGCCAACCACCTACAAAAGTCAGTGTACAACTGCTCCAGGGTATTCCTCCCAGAAAAACACCCTTACAAAAGAGAAACATCCACTTTCAATGGTAAACCAGAGAGAACCCAAAGGACTACAATAATGACACTAGCAGAATGGCTTAGAGCATATGAGAGAGAGAGAAGGATAAGGAGATTATAGAAATGCTCGTTTCAAATGGGGAGCCTATGTTCGATGATCCATAATTCTACAACACCTATGTTGAGAAATTTCCCATTTGCATGAAAAGGAAATATGTCTTTTATGAGCTCCCATATTGGCAGAACCTTAAGATTTCCCACTTACTAGATCCCATGCATATATTTAAAATTGTTTCATCTTCTTTATGGAGGCACATATAATCAAAAGAAAGTGACACATTGGCTGTTAGGAGAGATATTATTTCATCAAAAACTAAAAATAAACATTTTCCAAGACAAGAAAGTATAGGAGGGGTTGGTCCCTCTTGGTCTTTCAAAGAAGGTGATGTCCCATGGATTTTGAAGAAAGATGATCTTTCTTTGGCAAAGGAAGTTATATTGGGTGTGAAGGTACCTTATTTATATGGGTCTTCACTACGATGCAACTTCACTGTGGAAGACCATTTGTCTAGGTTTAAATCACATGACCATTTGAACCTTCTAAGAGTACATATGTCAAAAACATGATTTTTGTTATTTGTTTTAATTTTTATGCCATAGGATAAAACATAATTAATTTTGTATGTGTTTACTTTGTAGTGTCATTATCCTCTGCTCATGCATGGGTGTGTGAACCATGAATTCCCCCACAAACTACAACATTCCATATCTAAATTATCTGCATTTGTACATTGGATCACATCAAAGGAGATTCATATGGCTAGAATTCCATGGTGGCGTTAAAGTATAGCTGATAATTTTTGTATGTTTGAGAAGGAACTATCGATGAATTTCATGGACTTGTAACTTCATATTCTAATTCAACTAGTAGATGAGGTTGAATTAGTCAAAGTGGTCTCCTGTCATTGGATGTTCTGCTTAGAGATGTACATGAAGAAATTGAAAGGATTTATTCGAAAAAGGGAAAAACATGAGGGGTATATGGAAGAGGGGTACATATCATATGTCTTTATATTATGCCAATGAGTACATCAAACAAATCGACAACACACTAGGTGCGGTGATTTAGGATGATGAAAGAGATGAAAACAAAAGAGAAGGGGATATTCTCTAACTTAATGGAAAAATGCACTTGATAAAGAGTAAGTGGCTTATTGTTTGTCAAATTTATACACAATAACTATTCACAATGAACTTCATAATGTATATTTTGATCTCATACGTACTATATGTTGGTTTGATTTCATGAATATATAAATAAGTGAATTCATAAATTGAATGGTAGAGGCATGCCTTATACCGATCATTTAAAAGAAAATATGCCAATGATATGCCCCAACAGTTAGGTTGCTGACTAAGTCAACAAGAAATATGGTGCATTTGGTTGTTACCCACATACTGAAGAAGATGCACTAAACATAGGGATTGTGTTTAACAACTCGGTAATAATCTCTTTGTGTACATTTTTAACTTCATAATGCACCTTTGAATTGTAACATATATATTTTATATTTTATTGGTCGGGTTATTAGACACATGACACTGTGATTTTTTCACTTTTTTATAGGTGCATTTGTTCCCATCTATGTGGTCATATGGACATCATTTTTTCACAGAGCATGATGATGATGGACACATGACATAAGATTGTGGAGTGGAAATCAAGTTCAACCAATCTAGTCGTGCTAGCCACCACAATAAAAACCTAATATAGAGAAAGTTAGGTTACGTTTGAAATATACAAGAGATCATTCGATTGGAATTCTGTTCTTTCCAATGTGTTATTTTTAGATACAAGTGGTGGGAGACCTTTGATCAGAATATTGTAAAGGAAGATCACGATAGTGGGATGATATGTATCAACTTTAGAAATATGTGGGATGAAGCTAAAGAGCCTTATGTTTTCCGAAAACATTGCAGCCAAGTGTTTGTTTACCCATATGTGTTGGATAGGGATTGGTGGTTCGTATTAAGACATGACCCTTGATCACAACATATTTTTGAGAACAACAATGTTATCATGCCAAGCAAGGAAAATAATCAGGGTAATGACAACAGAGAGTGATATGTACATGTTTCATTTCATCAGTTATATTGTTTTTGTATCTTTTTGTTATCTTTATTTCTCTAATTATATTGTTTTTTATTCATCTTGTGACGAAGGAAATGAAAAGTTAATTATAACAAATCTTTGAACAATTTTAGTTTCTTAAGAGTCTGTTTGATACGTAATGTTTTTGTATTTCAAATTATTTGTGATTGCATGGAACGATTGATTGAAATAGAATTTTATATTGTTATTTGAAGATATTTATATGTCGTTGCATGTTTAATATAAAATTTTAAGAATTAATTTCATGATAAAGTTGTAACAACATGATTTTAGAAAAAAATTTCCAAACATTTTATAGTTGGCATTTTACATAATTGGTAAGATTCGCAAAGGTTTTTACACTTAAAACTAAGTATTTCCAATTGTGAAATCTTGAAAAATGTCAAAGGAGTTGAACTTTTAATGGGATATGAAATTATACTAGTTTCTCTATATAAAGTTTTATGATGTTGAAACCACTCTCAAACATCTTGGAACAATTAATGACAATGCTAACATTTAACTAAAATGATAGAAAAGGTTTTTCCTTGTAGGATAAACATGTCAAGTTTGAAGTATTTAAGAATTTAATATTACCGATAATTGCCAAAATACACATCCAAGAAATTGTTTTTTTTTCAAAAAGGCCTCAAGATGTTACAAGTTTGACCCTTTACGAACATGTTATTGAAGCATTGAGACCTAAAAAAGAGCTTTCCAAAACATTGTTTCGTTGTCACAATGGTGTTATAATTATGATGTGTCGTGAAGGTAGAATTTATCCATTTATTAAAAATCCTCTTACCCTTGGACACACTCAAGAACTTGTATAAAGCACTTTTGTTAGTGATATGACTTTGATCCTTAAATGTCTTAGGGAAATTTTAAGATTTGCATTGTATCTCCTTGCTTGAGCATTTGAGTTATGAATATTTTAAACCATGCATGAGTTATTTAATTGTTTTTTTAATTTAATATATATACAATGACATATAATTTTATAGTTGGCAACATTTTTAGATATTGAATGGTAATATTTTAATTTACATAGTTTCTTATTTATCCTAATAATCTATGTTGGTATTAGAACTAATAATATGGTCGATATGCATGTTTAATAGTACAACCTTTTTTATGATATGTTAACATGATGATTCAAAAACTGAGGTTATGTTCATGTATTTTGTAGATTTAAAAGTAAGATTATATAAAAAAGTGGTTTATAATTTAAAAATTAAATTTCTAACATGTTTTTAAAGAACAATATATTAATGCGATACCAATTTAAAAATTAATAACTAAGCTTACAATGAAATTAATGTGAAGATTTCGAAATATAATTGTAAGATTGTGAAGATTTCGAAAGATCATTTAATAAAAATAAACATCATGATGATAACCATCTAACAAACATAAACATCATCTAAAATACATATTTAAATTCGCTAACATCATCTAATTATATATACCTCTGGCACATATAAACGCCATTAATTAGATAGTTGCATAAAAATATAATAATCTAACACGACATCATCATTGTGATCACATCTAACAAAACAAAAGAATTGTCTACATCAACATATAATTAAGTACATCAACATGAACAAAAAAAAATGCACCATATCTATCTATCTATCTATCTATCTATCTATCTATCTATCTATCTATCTATCTATCTATATATATCATGAACAAGTCAAATAATTGCTATAACGTATTTGGTCTTGCCGATGTGATAATCATATCTACAATAGTAGTGGAGGCTTGGTTTGTAGTAGAATATGATGGATGGTCAGGAGGAAGTAGAAGATCATGCAATGGAGGAATAGGTGTTTCCTTCTTATCCAAGTGAGGTGAAGGAGGAGGAGGAGGAGGATGTGGATAAGGATCACGACCACCCTCGTCAGTGGATGGGGTACATGATGAAAGAGTATTGGAGGAAGAGTGTGTATCATTGACAATCCTCCTCGCTGCTATTATCCTGGTAGATCCAATGATATGATGCATAAGAGCCATCATATTTCACGAAATATCCCTCCAAATCTCCAAAAGAATAGTATCTTCCCTGATGTCTTGCATCAACACATGGAAGACTCCCACTGCAACCAAAATTCCATATATTCAGTCGCCCATCTCTAACATGAATCTAGTATCTATCATATGGCACATGACCTCAGGTTTCTGCACCCAAGGACCCTGACCTCCCGCAGCCTCAAGAATCTCCTCATCCACATCTGGTGGGGGAGGAGGAATGTCCCCAAGGAATGTGCTAATATCTGCAAAATATATAGTACAGAACAGTAATTAAAAAGTTTCATTAAACAATTTAACAAAACAAGTTAAAGAACATGATAGAATTAATTTTATTTTAATTAAGTAAGACAATAAAATGAAACTAGATTAATTTAAACAAAATACTAATATTACCTCTATGATCTAGTGGCTCATTCAGTGGGAAGAGGATGTTTAGACATCCTCCCCAATCTAAATTCGCATAAGGACAAAACACCATCACGAACATGTGATCGGGCTCACTGGCTAGTAACTCTAGTGCGTCAGTGGAAATCTTGGTCGGAAATTCTGACGGGCCCCTCTTGGGCATGATCTAGCCCCACATGTGCATATACACTTTAGTCATTGACCTAGAAGACTAACAGAAACAAGTAGGCCTCATATTCAAAATCCTCTCAAAAAATAAACAAAACAACTATGAAGCAAAAGGGAGGTTCAACCTCCCATGTATCATAGCACAACATCTATCTAGAGCTATATAAAAATTTTGCAAAAAGATGGTAGACCATCTAATACATCGTGGCCTATGTACCAAAGAATCAATATAATACAAAAGAAAAAAACTAATGCACTTACCATCACTGGTAAAGTGTGAAATGGTCATCATTAACATTGAGAGGAACCTAACCTCCTCTGCACTGAAAGAAGCAATCCGTAGTTGTCCACTAGAGACATGAAAATCAGCTGGTTAAAGTACATCAACCATAATAAATCTTTGAGAGTACATGAGTTGACTCTCTATTGTAACACCAACTGGGACATCAAGGAATTGGGGAAAATCCTCCCCTCTCTTGGATAGCCCAGTGATGAAGTATATATCTTCCTCAGTGGGTTGGTACCACTGATCAAGACCAACACAGAAAGCCTTTTGATGGACATCCCATCGATGGATCAACTGCACCAAGAACCTAGAGTGCCCATTCAAGGATGTATCCTCCTCATAGTACTTAAGGAGGCCTACATTCCTCAAGACGACTTGGATCATTGCAGTAATAGGGTGAGAGTAAAAATCTCTCTCCCTGTTCCTTACCTCCCAATCCCACACAATATTGTATAGGTCAACCCTCTTCTCATGCTCCCATTGTTGATCTCTCCGATGATGTATCTGCATGATTAACATATAAAATACATCAACCTCATACATAAAACATAAAAAAATTTAGTAAATGAGGAATTTATTTATAAATACGAAAAAATTATTTTCTTCAAAAAATAAGTAAATTTCATTACCAGTGTGCCCAAAAAATAGTCAAGCACTGCTCGTGATGCGCATCTTAATTGTGAGAACCATTTTCAGTGCGCACATGTAACATAACACACCATATAAAATTTGTTATATTATTTTGGGCGGTGCATTGTATAAACTTACTGCATTGGTGCGTTAAGGTTAACAGACACACCACCTAAAATAATAAAAACTTAAAATCCTAAAGCACCGTAAAATAATTTTTTTTAAATTTGTTATTGTGGTGCATAGCCTTTCCTAACATGCATTGGTGCATTATAAGAAAGACGACGTACTACACAAATATTTAAAAAAAAAATGATAATTATGGTACTTTGGCATTTAGGTTTTACTCTTTTACGATGGTGCATTGGGTATTACTTAATGCCTTGGTGCATAAATTTACCAACACACTGCATAAAATAATTTATTTGATTTATGCAATGTGTCATTTAACATAACACCTTGATGCATTAACGTTATTTCAACGCACCATGAAAAATAAGCTATATTATTTTAAGCAGTGCGTCGGTAAAATTATGCCTCGGTGTGTTAATGATTACATAATGCATCGGTGTGTAGCGTTTACAAATGCACCACCGAAAAAAATTAGGTGAATTTGTTTCGGTGCACCCTGTAAATTTTCAGTGTGTACTGTCAGTGGTGTGAGCCGAATGAGTTGAACGCACCACACATAAAAAAAAATTGTTTAAAAACAATGCAAATTTAATTGAATTTTTCATTTTAATCCGCTAAAAATTCTATTTATAAACAAATAAATACATTACCTCGAGCTTTCCTAGTCGAGGAGACATGGTTTCCATGTAGTAAAAAAAAAAAAAAAAATTCCCATTCAAAAACCATGCACTGAGCAATAGATAGAGGGAAGGAAAGCAAGGGAAGCAACGATTGTAAGGGCCTTCAGAGAGGAAAAATTTACACTAGTGCTTGAGATCTCTACAACACTGAAAAGGGTAAAAATGAATTTTACGGTCGGTAATTGTTTTAATGTAACCATGTTATGGTACGATCGATTATTAGATGCACCGGTGAGTTCGTATTTAAGTATCACACTTGAGTATATATATATTTTTTTAAATAACCCTACCATGATGCAACATGTTTTAGAGCACCAATGCGTCGGTATTTAAGTAGTGCATCAGAGTATATTTTTTTAAAAATAACCCTACCATGGTATGTTATTTGTGAGAGAAACAGTGTGCATTGGTGCAGCAATATTTAAGTAGTGCACCAGAGTATATTTGAAAAAAAAAAACCTAATACGGTATGTCGTTTTTTAGAGCAACATGTGCATCAATGCATCAATATTTAAGTAGCACACCTGAGTATTTTATTTTTAAATAACCCTACCATGGTGTGCCTTGTTTGAGAGCAATGTTGCACATCAATGCTTCAAGATTTCAGTACCGCACCGTATTTTTTTTTTAAATAACCCTACCACGGTGCACCATTTTTTAGAGCAACAATTCATAATGATGTGTGATTATTTAGATAGTGCACCGTAGTATTTTTTTTTTTTTAAATAAGCCTACCACATTGTGATATTTTTTAGAGCACCGATGTGTCCATAATATGAAACAAACTAATGCGTTAGATATTTATAAAAGCACCATAAAAAAACATCCACTAAAACCTTCTTTTGCTCACCTCTGCTAGTGTCCTCTGCTATAAATGAATTTTTGGGCTATTTTTATAGAGGCTTTCCCCAAAACCTCTGCTAGAGGGTCTTTTCCTTGTAGTGTTAAGATGGAGGAAATTACTCATGAAGTATATGAACATGTATTTTTAGCTAGGTGGTCTCATGTTGAGAAGAAGGACAAGAAGCAAAATAGGGATTTATTTTCATGTGACAACTTCATCTTATAGGTTCATAGATGTATTCAACAAGAAAATGTTATTATTTTTATAAACCCTAGTAGCAAGCATAAATTCAACAATGTTAACTTGGCTAGCAAATCCAACAAATCATGAATGGTATTCCATTTTCCTACGGGGGAAAATGTCTTCTCATAGTCTATGCATTTTTCTATGCATATCCTTTCACCATAAGACTCACCTTATTCTTATCAAGTTAGCCATCTAATTTGTACTCGATATTGTAGACATATTTATATCCAATTGGTTTGGTCCCAAATGGAGAATCCACCAACTTCCATGTCCCATTCTTGATGAGAGAATCATACTTCTTTTGCACATATTATTTCCACTCATCATGAGCAACAATTTATTCAAAGTAAGTTGGTTCAAGGTCTTGAGGGGGTTGTATTCCCAATGTTCAACAATAGGGATTAAACCCAAATATGAGGACCAATTATACTCTTCCATATTTGGTATGGAATAATCCTCCAGGTTAATGGTCCGACAGCCATTTGATAAGATTTAAAAATTGTTAATTTTTTTTTTATTGTTTTATATTTTATGTCTATCTAGTACAAAAAAAAATAAAAAGTAAAATAGTTTGGAGAAGTATGTGCTAAGGATAACCTCTAGCATTATCAAATGAAATATATATGAATTTTTTAGATTCTAGAAAAAATAATTCTTTTAAGAATTTATTATTTATTAGACATTATACAGGAAAATGGTAACTAATTGACAACATAAAAGGATAAACTTATAAAGAATAACAACAATAAATAATGTTGCATTATTCCAAGTAACAAAAAAGAAGATTAACTAATAAAGAAAAAAACCATTCACCAAACGTATCTAGAAAAGTATTCGACTACATAAGATAGCTTACCAATTTTGAAATTCTTACTAGATTCTTGAAATATTTACTCAGTTGCAGAATAATCCACCATGAATAAACACACACATATTTGGTAAAATGCCTTTGTCTTGTTCCGACATTTTGAATTATGATTCAAAATAGTTCTCACAGGTAGGTAACTCAAAATTTCATTACAAATCCATCGAACCATGTTCCTTGGTTGATCCCTCTATTTATTAAAACTTCCTTGCTAAACATAGTAAATTCTATTTTATACAAAATTTGATAAATATAAAACAAAATCGCTTGATAAGAATAATGGGGATCACTTGGTGACTCATCAATTACATGCTCGCCATTGTTCTCTACCCACTGAGAGAACAAGTCCTCGCATGTGTGCATGTGCGGGAATCGATGTTGATCCATTAGCAAACTAAGCATTTCCCTCATATCCGTGAATCACAACATGTACTTCCCTATTTTTGGAACCAATTTTTCCATCCTATTGGTCGCTTCTACTTTGGAAACTGTACACTAGTCTGAAAATACCACAAGAGTCCTGATACCAACTTGATCTTAAATATCAACATAAACTATGATATTGATTCGACCCAAAGAATCCATAGATGTTAATTAGTTCATATGCAGATATTAAACATTCGACCAAATTCAGGAATATAAATGAAGATCGCTTGACTATTTGCAAAATATCATGTGAATGTCTTACTTGTCCATAAACCCATAAATTGATGAATAATTTGAACCACAAATGAGATAATACAATGGAAAATAAAATAACTCAAATACATGTGTAATTGACATACATCACTGCATCTTCAAAGTCCCTTTAAATAGCATAATATTTCTTCATCATCTCAAAATTCCAAATTACATTACAAAATGAGCTTACAAAAAAACAATTTTGATGATGCTCCAAATATCCATTGCTTAAATGTAGAAACATAGTGCACCATTGAATTCTTGGTGAAAATAGTTCAAAATTGATATAAAATACTTGAAATTTTATCAAGGTGACCCCCAACATGCTTTACAGTGTAGCCTCATATGTTATGTACCCTCAGAACACATTACAAGGAAAAAACCCCCATAGAAATGTGTGTCAAGATGTGTTCCCGCATTGGAATGTGTGTACACTGTGTTGGGGTGCATGCCATTAAATAGGGCACCCCTCTAACCAAATCCCAAAACTTATGGCATGGCTTGGTTACATTTCATTGCATAGTTATAACTAACCAAACAATGGAAAGTTAGTTAGTGGAGTTGGTTTAAATATTTGTTATAATTGGTAGGTCAGGGGTTCCATTCCCACTGACCTCCATATTTCATGGGATTTTTGTTATAACATATAACCATATGTTATATTTAACATATGGTAAGAAATGTGTTGGATATGGTTACATTGTTTTATAATATATATAGTATATATAATATATTATATAACTATATATGTGCCAAAACAAAACTCACAAGCAATATTTGGTTAATCCCTTCAGTAGATTTAGTGTTGGGTCTTGTGGTATAAGATTTCAACCATGGGTTGGGGGCTATCCCTCGACCCCTTTCTCCTCCCATTTAAAACTTTACTTTAATTCAAATACAATAAGTACCACATATGTGTTAAGACCCATGTTATGGAATGTTGTTTGTGGCGGGTTTGTTAAGCCTTGGAGAGTTATGGAGGTCATGGGTTCGAACCCTGTTGACTCCATAATAATTTTACACAACCTTAACCATTACTGACCAATGAGGTGATGCCATGTGGCAACCTCTCATTGGACCACCTATTCCATGTGTCATCAAACCATTGGACCACTTGGAGTATGGATGCCAACTCAGTCCTTGATTGTTTATGCACCTCACTTATTGTTTATGCCACATGTAACCCTTATTTTTCCAGGTTTAACCAAACTTTGTCTACCCATAAATTTTACATACGAGCTCTGTTTGACGCGACGTTTGCATTTTTGGAAGTATAATGACGACATCTATGCAATACTGTACTTTTAATGACCTTTTGAGACAGTCAAATTTTGAGCATTTCTGGATCACCTGGGATCTTTGTGAGCATTATGGATCCTTCTAGACCTCAGTGAGAATTTATTATATCCTCTAGGATCATATAATTTCTCATCTAATCATGTTCCATGATAGTGATTTCCTTTATATATTCTTCTCTCTTCTGATTACTTTGATGCATCTCGTGCATCACCTATTTTAAGTCTTAAAAGTCATATGGTGACTCAAACTTTGGTATATGAAGATATGTTATGGATTCATTGATATTTTCCCATGATTTGGGGCATGCTAACCACTATTCTTCCATTATGTTTTTTGGATTAACAACTAAACAAACCCAGTGCTTTGTTGCTTTGTGCATTCTTGTGATACTACATTTTTTAGAATTATAATATCATGATCCCCACCACTCCTATTATTTTAGATTTCCCTGATATATTCTATTTGATCCATTGTTCTGGCTTCCCTTTCACTCCATTTAATAACTTCTTTATAGGCCACATCACATAACAAGGTTTCTTCCTAGTAATCCATAATCCTCTTTACAAATGCATCTCTAACTAGCATGTACTTATTTTGTTCCTCTAAAAATTCTTCTTTTAATATCAAAATAGCTTTAGTAGTGCCCTTATAGTATTCTACGTGATGCTTGAGAGATTCCAGTTCTCTCCTCATTGCGTTAGCTTCTCTTTTTTCCACTCTGGCTTTGTATATGGTGGCATGTTATATTACCAATCCTACTCCCAACAATTCACTGAACCAAGCCTTTTTTACATCAAACAAGGTCTCCTATGATGTTATCAATGTAGTGCAGTCAAATGTCATATTTATCTTTGTTTGAGTTATCCTTACGAGGGATTGCCTCTTCCTATAGGACACAATGGATTCCACATCAACCACCTTATCTAATGGCTTAGTTATTGGTTGATCATCCCATGACAATATGTTCTCTAAACTCCCCAGAGTGTGGAAATGTTATGTTATCGGAGCCTTACCTTTATCCATAGTTTCCCTTTGTTTTTCATCTACCTCAACCTCCATGTATACTCTCTGATATTTTCTTGGTTGACTAGCTTGATTTTCTAGTTTTATTGTTTATATATCTACTTGTCCTAGCATATGTCTCCAACCTCATCATGTCTTAGTTGATTATATTCAATTTCTATGACTGGACCCACCTATTGCTGGTCCTTATTAGGTACATGAAATGAAAAATGAATAATAATATCCTCTGTGGTGGTTTGAATAGGAGTTTGTGTATTTTCAATAGCTTCAAGTGTAGTTTCTCCTTGTTCCTTCCCAATCTTAGGTGTTATACTACGTTCTTCTTTCTTTTACAACTTGGGAGTTGCACTAGCCACTACTTGTTTCTCAATATTTTTGGTTCCGGTGAACTCTTAAACCGATCCCTCTATTGGTTTATCGGGTGATTCTCTATTAGGTTCCTAAGTTTTCCATTCAATGTTTGGGTCCCAATATGTTTCTTCAACATTTCAATCAACTTCGTTTTCTATTGGGACTTTTATTTTCACTACCTCCTCATCATCACCCTTTGTTAAATCTACTATTCTCTAAGGAGGGATTTATGGAGGATGAGCATTTGTTTCCTAATCAATAGATTTTCTATGAGTTTTTTAGATTCCTCTATCTCTTTCCTTTTCCCTTCCTCTTGTTGTTCTTCCTTTAATTCTTTTTTTTAGGCATTTCTTTCTTATTCTTTTCTTCCTTCTCTTTACTCCTTTGCTCCTCTAGAGCCTTTCTTCTTTTCTCTACTTCAACTTTTCTACTTATATGTTCAAGTTCTTGTTCAAAATCTTCATCTACCTTTCTCCTTTACAATTTTTCATTGGTATTCTACTAAAGCACCTATTCTCGAGAAACTCTATTTTTCTCTTCTTTTACAACCCGATGCTTAGTCTCTATGTTTAGTCAAATTTCTTCTATTGTCCTGTCTTCCTCTCCCTATCTCTAGGCTATCACATTATGTGTCATAGTTGTAACACTTTGTGTCATAACCTCTACTTTTTCTTCTAGAGAGAAGGTTTTAAATATTATGAGAGTGGAGTAGCTTTCCTTTCCATAAATTGAGCCCAACATTGTGCATTTTAAGTAAATACCTCTTCATCCCATTTTCATAGGTGTAAGGACAATTAATAACAACCTTCTAAGGATGCTTAAGAACCAGACATTTGGGGGCATTCCTTCAATACCTACTAGGTTCAAATATATATTCTAAATGACTTAAACTGATCCAGATCTCGGGGGATGAGATCTGGATGGCTTGAATGATGAGAGAGGAGGAGCTTAGAAATTTCAATTTTGCATAAAAAGAAGCATGAAAAAAATCATGTAAATGAAGTACTTGGGAAGTGAGGCTCAAAGAAGAGCCTCATCTCTAAAACTAACTAATAGTAAATCACTCAGATCTAATGAAGCTCACACTGAACAATAAAAAATATGAGAGAAGCCAAAATGAGTAACTTGATATTATGAAAAGGTTTGCTAGGCCTTTATATAGCATTACAAAATGGTCCATTGGACAAAGTCAAAAAGATCTCATTAAATGAGTCTCTATTATTAGTATAATAGATCTAACTACCCAACTAACTAAGTAGTGTAAAATAAAATCCAATCCAATAATGGAAAGAATTCATTAAATGTGTCTCTATTATTATAATAATAAATCTAACTACCCAACTAACTAAGTAGTGGAAAATAAAACCTAATACAATAATGGAGAGGTGGGACTCTCTTTGACCCTTATGGGCAACATGTTAGCCAAATTAATTAATGAAGAGGTGGGTATATTCTTGATCCACAATGACAATCTATTTGCTTTATATATTTATGACTTTTGTATATGAATTTAGACCATATACCCCCTTAAAATTCAGATCATTCCTCTCCCCTTAAAAAATGATGGTCCCCATCATTTCACCCATGCTAAAAAAAGAAACCCCATTATCACACCATTATGATTACAATGTGAAAATACCCAATGAAGAGAAGGGTTTTTTGTGGTTGACCCATAACCTAGTTGACAATAGCATTGTACATGGGTAAAACAAATCCCAAAATTAAAAAAAATAATATGAGAAAATCGTGACTTTGGGGGTTGTGAACATCCTTTTGCAAATTTATTCATAACTTTTTCTACAGGCGATGAAATACAATTCCGCCGAAGACCCATTTGCACTACTGAATATATATTTCCATCCATATGTGGAAATTCTTTTGTAGTTTCCTGAGAAGGGAGAAAAATACCATTGAATATGGTGGTGGGCGCGGCCTCATTGGGTCAAATACATGCTCAGATTAAATCAATGATATCTTCCAAACCAGCAATCCAAATGTGATTCTGTGAAATACCCATTTGAGATATTGAAGAGATATTTCCATAAATATGTGGAACTCCTTATGTTGTTTCTTGAGCAGGGATAAACATATTGTTTAATATGGTGGTACGTGCAGCCTCCGTGGGTCAAATACATGTTGAAATTCAATCGATGATATCTCTCAAACCAGAAAGCCAAATTAGATTCTGCGAAATACCCATTTGAGATATTGAAGAGGTATTTCGAATGAGATATGGAAGAGATTTTGAAATGTGGTGTATAGTTTGTAGCACCTCTTTGAATTTGGTCGAGTGTAGAGGGCCACAAATGATGCCAAGGGTTTGTAGAGAAGCATGGGTTGTTGTAGAGGTTGTGGAACCTTTGTGGGAAGCATGGAAACCTTACAAATTTGTTGAAAATGTTGCATACCAATGGATGTATTGGATCCATGTATAGATGTAGTGAATCAATGTATGGATGTAGTGAATCCATGTATGGTTCTCCTTGTAATGGTGACCGAAGATTCGAGGGTAAAAAAAAATACCCTGTAGTGCATGTGGACCAAATGTGATGCTTACAATGTATGGCCTAGAAAATGGTTTCGATAGTACCAAAAGGAGGTTGGTGATTGATGTAAATGTTTGAATCCACAACATACTTCAAACCCTTGTCCCGATAGAGAGCAGACTTTCTTTGATACCATTAATCCAGATCTCAGGGGATGAGATCTGGATGGCTTGAATGTTGAGCGAGGAGGAGCTTACAAATGCTAATCTTGCATAAAAAGAAGCATGAAAAAAAACAATATGTAAATAAAGTACTTGGGAGGTGAGGCTCAAAGAAGAGCCTCACCTCTAAAACTAACTACTAGTAAATCACTTAGAGTTAATGAATCTCACAATGAATAATAACAAATATGAGAGAAGCCAAAATGAGTAACTTGATATTATGAGAAGGTTTGCTAGGCCTTTATATAGCATTGCAAAATGGTCCATTGGACAAAGTCAAAAATATCTCATTAAATGAGTCTCTATTATTAGTATAATAGATCTAACTACCCAACTAACTAAGTAGTGGAAAATAAAATCCAATCCAATAATGGAAAGAGCTCATTAAATGAGTCTCTATTATTATAATAATAGATCTAACTACCCAACTAACTAAGTAGTGGAAAATAAAACCCAATACAATAATGGAGAGGTGGGACTCTCTTTGACCCTTATGGGAAACATGTTAGCCCAATTAATTAATGAAGAGGTGGGCATCTCCTTGATCCACATTGACAATATATTAGCTTTATATCTTTATGACTTTTGTATCTGAATTTAGACCATATACCCCCTTAAAATTCGTATCACAAACCCTCCTGCTTGGCCTACAAAGTATCCTTAATGAAGTAATATCCAAGCTGAAAGTTGTAGGGAATAAAAACTCTCTTTTATTATTTGACCAAGGAAGAATTGAGCCCCTAAAGAATGGTTTGGTAACAAATTTTCCCTAAGACAAGTTTTCAAGGATATATGAAGGTAACAAGTGAGGAGAGTCATTTTCTTCGAAAATTATAATGCACGTGTATTTCTTTTCAATATACCAATTCCCGATATGCAATGAGATTTTCTTTTCATGTTTTGATAACCTAGTGAATTCTTGGTGAATGGAGATGAAATAAAGTTGAGATGGGAATAGTTCACATATCATAGAGTATGAATTATTAAATTTCTTCTCCCACAACTTGTTGAAGTATACATGAATAGGTTGTTCTAACATATGCCAATTGAAATTCATCTCATAGAAGACATTCCTAGCACACATAACATCTAACAAATAATATGCCATGTAAAATGAGGGAACTTCATTTGGAAAAGGGTCTTGAGCCTATTGAATTCGACCGCTGAGTTGTTTTGCAATGTTGGCTCCCCAATTGAAAATTTTCCCAATAGTAGCTAATGTGTATGCTAATGGTATCCAAGACTCATCAAATCATGAGAAATCATTCTCACCATATAGATGACAAATAAAGATCATAAGATCCATTTAAGGTTCCCTTGGAACTATTACATTGTACCATCCTAAAGACCTATTGAAGAATTTCTTGTTTTCTTTACACCAACTAGCTACTAATTTTCCAACATCATGTTGCCTATGAAATGCTACCATGAAATCATTGTTGAGTAATAGGTATACATGGGAGGTGACATGGACCTGTACCATTGGTGATGTGGACAAATATGGTCACCAAGGTAGAAACATTTCATGCAAAAGTCTCAACGGTTAGGACTCATCCTTTCTCATGATTGGATGGCTCGTATTTACCCATGGGAAAAATTGGTTCATTACCATGAGCATAAATGTGCTACCCATTTTCTCTCTCAAGTCACAATATTTCCTCAATGCCTAATGGATTTTCGGCAATCGAAAAAATATGTTGTCTCCTTACCTTAAAACTCCAATGAATTATGTCGATGACCAATGGCCTATCGATGATTGAAGGTATTATTGACACTTTAATTTTGAACTTAATTGACTGTCCTCCAACGTCGATAGTTTATCAACATTTCCCTCAATGATTGCATCAACATCATGAGCTTAGGTAGTTTTGGCTCATTCTTTTTTCCTTGATCCTAATGGTCCTATCGATACTCTAAAAACTTTTCATTTTAAGATATTTTTTAATTATTAATTTTCTTTTCCATTTTTATGCAAACATGAGAATTTCTTTGGATATTTCTTAAGATTTTGGATATGAAAAAAAATGAGAGAAAAATGCATCAACTTAAGGAAAACTGAAATTTAATTCATTAAAAACCAAAACTCAAAAAAATTGAAAAATGACAAAAAGGAAAATGATACCCTAAAATTGAAAAACAATTGATGGTTGTGTTATGAAACCTCCATATCATTGACATCACCTAAATATGAATCATCTACATCACCTCCATCATCTTTCTTTTCATAACTTCTAGTTCTTGTCTTTCCAACCTCATCAGAAAGAACAAGTTCAAGTGTCTTTATGAGCCTCTTTGGACATTTATGAGATGTTCCAGGTTTCTCCACTGATTGAGATGGTGTTCCATTCCCATCAAGATTCAACCTTTCAATCCTCCCATTCACATCATCCAATTGAAACTTTTGTTTTAATGAGGTTAATGTATATTACACGTGAGGAGAATATTCCACTTCAAAAGGAGATTCCAAAGATTCATCCAAGATAGGGACCCCCCCTTCAAGATGTGGAATTTCATTATCAAAATCATTATATGTATTTACATGGTTAAATATATTAAGATGATCAAGTTTCCACTAAAAAATATTCTCATTTTGAGTGGATTCAAGAAAAAAAACATCTCTAGAAATAATGGAATTTTTGTTTATCTCGTCGTAAAGATGATATAACTTGGTGGCATTTCAATAACCGATGAAGATGCACTTTCAACTCCTTGCACCTAGTTTGTTTCATTTCTCCTTGGGAATTTATGCATAACAAGTGGAACTGAAAACCTTGAGATTCCTTACCAAAAGAATGCAAATATACCACATTTTATAAGGAGTCTTATTCCCAAGTGCATGAAATGGAGTTATATTTCTCACATACGTTGCACACAAAACTACATCATCCCAAAACATCAACTTCACATTATTAAAAAGTAGCATGGAATGTACCATATTCAAGAGTGTCATGTTCATTCTTTCTTCTACAACATTTTTCTAAGGATTGTATGGAACAAAGGTTTGATAATTAATCCCATGTTAGTGAAGTTAGCTTTCAAAATCATTAGAATTATATTCCCCTCCATTATTAGTATGTAATATCCCCAATAGAATGGGGTGGGATAATATGTCCTTCTGTGCAATAATTTTTCTTCATTCTCTAATCTCGTTGATAAATTTTCACAAGCAGTTTGTAGCATTCTACTAATATACATTTTGTCAAACGTATTGCATACACCATAAATATAATAGACAATAGGTGGTATTTTATTATGAGAGAAGATCTGAATACAATGATCCAAGGTTGTTATGGAAGTTGCAATACATCAATGAGAAACACACAATACAAGCCAAAAACCTGGAATCATGCCATGGCCTCCTCAACATATGAGATCAAATTAAACCCTCCAACTTTCACAACCTCTCCAAGCAAATCACTACAACCCAAAATTGAAAAGAAACCCAGAACTGAATCTCCAATGAAGATCCTGGATGGATTATCTTCATTGTCTAGATAGGGTGGATATTGTGTAACATCCCGCTCTGGCACACTGAGGACACTTATTCTTTGAGGACACTTGCTCGCAAGTGATCTGGACCCTTTTTGATGTTAGACCTTTTGTATATGATTATGATGTGATTGACAGATGATATGATGTGTTCCTATT
>ML777612.1:0-10738 GCA_009831015.1 Picea engelmannii
TTAGATTGTTCCCTCATCTTCCTTGTCAATAAGTTTTTGGGGACCAAAACCTCTCAATTGGAGAGGTGTGATTCAAAATGGAAAACCTAGTTTCGCAAACGTCGCAATTGCGACATACATTTTCACAAACGTGGCAAGAGAGATGTTAACGTGGCAAGAACAACGTTAACGTGGCAATTGCGACATACATGTTCACAAACGTGGCAAGAGCGACGTTCTAGTGGAAAACGTGGCAAGAGCGACGTTAACGTGGCAAGAGCGACGTTAACGTCGCAATTGCGCCATACATCTTCACAAACGTGGCAAGAGAGACGTTCTAGTGGAAAACGTGGCAAGAGCGACGTTCCAGTGGAAAACGTGGCAAGAGCGACGTTAACGTGGCAATTGCGACATACATCTTCACAAACGTGGCAAGAGCGACGTTCCAGTGGAAAACGTGGCAAGAGAGACGTTCCAGTGGAAAACGTGGCAATAGCGACGTTAACGTGGCAAGACCGACGTTAACGTCGCAAGAGCGACGTTATCGGGCAACATGAATTTTTTTTTTTTTAAATTTCCTCTATTTTTCGACAATATGGACAATTTTGTCCATAACGCCGCAAATAAAACGTCAGAATTTTTACAATATGTAGTAGTGCATTAATAGACGGATGGATCTCAACGACCTGCTTTTCTATGCATGGATAATGAGAGAAGCACTTTCCTGTCAGCCATCTACCCCTATTGTTATCCTTGGATGATTGTTTTGACTTGTGCCTTCTAGCAAATGTACCACTACGTATGGATTGCTTGCTTCCATGTTGGTTTTTCTCCGTGACTTGGCTGATAGAATCTTTGAGATCATTTCGATGACTTTTCCCAATGGATCTTGTGTTTCTCTTACTGTTGTCTGCATTGTATTGGTATCTTGGCAATGGAAAATGATTTAATTTCCTGTGTTCGTTTTTATATTTGATATCTTGGAATTGGAAAAAACATTTTTTTTCTTATTCCTGTTTGCATTGTATTGGTATCCTGGCAATGGAAAAACGATTTAATTTCATGTCTGCGTTTTTATATTTGGTATCCTAAAATTGGAAAAAAAAAAAATTTGTTATTCCTGTCTGCGTTGTATCTGTATCCTCGCAATGGAAAAACGATTTAATTTCCTGTCTATTTTTTTATATTTGGTATCTTGGAATTGGAAAAAAAAAAATTGTTATTCCTGTTTGTGTTGCATTGGTATCCTGGAAATGGAAAAATGATTTAATTTCCTGTCTGCGTTTTTATATTTGGTATCCTGGAAATGGAAAAATGTTTTTTGCTATTCCTGTATGCGTTTGCATTGGCATCCTGGCAATGAAAAAGGGAAACCATGTTTTATTTATCCCTCTCTATGTTGTTTTTGTGTTTACCTTAGTGCTTTTATAATGACCAATTTTCATTGATTTCTTGTATAGCTTCGATTTTGCAAATCTTTTATATGATAACAAATTGCCATTTAAAATGTCACTGAGTTTGTTGTTTAAATGACCACCATTTTGGCTTAAAAACATGAGTGAGTTTGTTGTTTAAATGACCACCATTTTGCCTTTAAAACATGACTAAGTTTGATGTTTAAATGACCACCATTTTGCCTTTAAAATGTTGACTGAGTTTGTTGTTAAATGACCACGATTTTTCAATTTAAATTGTTGACTGTGGTTGCTAGAATGACCACGAATTCTCGATAAAAATGACTGACTGAGTTCACTGTTGAAGGGACACGAATTTGCTATTTATAATGATGACGATGTTTGCTGGAATGCCAATGAATTGGCCATTAAGTGTTGAATGAGTTTGCTCGAATGGGCACGAAATTTCCTTAAATGTTGATTGAGTTGCTTTTGAATGACCACGAGTTGGTTCTTAAGCATTTTTTTATTGTCCTTTTTATTCTCCTTCACATTGAGTGCATACCCAGCATTCCAACATCGATGTTACATGCCATGTTAATTACCATGTTAATTGCAATGATAAATGCTATATTAATTTCTTTATTAATTGCCGGAACAATTGCTACAATAATGTTAATGGTCAGCAGTTTCCCTTTTGTTGTTAATTGCCATGTTAATTGCAATGATAAATGCTATATTAATTGCCTTATTAATTGCCAGAACAATTGCTACAACAATGTTAATGGTCAATAGATTCCTTCTTATTGATTAAATGCCACAACAATTTAAATGGTTAAGAGTTATGTAAATCGCCTTGTTATTGCGCTATTAATTGTTATGCTAACAGTCATGTAAATAGCCTTGTTACTGTTATGTTAATTGTATGTTAACGAACATGTTAAATGCCTTGTTATTACTATATTACTTGTTATGACAACAATCATGTAAACTATCTTCTTATTTCTAAATTAATTGTTATGTTAATCATTATGTTAATTGACTTGCTAACTACTATATTAATTGTTATGTAACTGCTATGTTAATTACCTTGTTAAATTGCTTCAGCGATGTTAATAGTTAGCAGTTTCCTTCTCAATGATAGTAGATAACTAACATAGTTAGTTCAGTCAATATAACTAGACTACATGTTGATATTTAATTGTTCATAAGTGTTATAAGGGTAGCATTCTATATTAAGACTGCTAATATTTTTATTTAAGTTAATGGCTAGTTGGATGGAGAGTTTGGATTATTATAGCATTGTCCATTTAGGTTGTAATAATGATTAAAATTAGATTGGGGAATAAAGACTAGATTACCAATTTTAGAGTTGCTTACAATTGAGGTTAGATTGTATTTCTAATTATAGTTCTAGTATTGATTACTTAGACTTACTAGATTGATTGTATTAACGTTAATTTAGCGGGTGCATTAATGACTAATTGTAATTTAGACATGCCCCGTTTAGAATGGAAACCCATGTTAAAATAGATTGTAATCGTTGACCAGTTTAGACCGGGTGATTGGTTGGGTTGTGGACGAAGTTGTGCCTTGGCTTGTGTCTTCCCTGGTAGTCATCCCCTAGTGTCTCGTCGACTTGTTGTTGGGTTTGGGTGTGGTTTTCTTATTGGTATTCGGTTCCTAGCGCAACGGATTTTCTAGAGTCCTCGGTCCGGATAGCTTATGTTTGCACCAAGGTTATTGACACATCTATCACCTGGGAATGACATGATTCCTAATGAGGGGATTGTGGCGCGCCTTGTGGGATAGCGACGAACAAGATGTTGGTCGTAGTAGGTTTGACCTGTGTGAGTGTTGTCGAGCATTGCAAGTTTCTTATAGCGCATGGGTTGAATGCCTTCATGCATTTGGTTTGCATGCCTTGAGGTTCTAGTCTTTGTTTGTCTAGGCCATTGTGTTGGGATTGGGATGTTGTACCTTATATTGTAGGTGTGGCCCTTGTTCCTTTTCGTGGTGTCATAGTAGCCTATTGCCTGGACTACGTGCTTGCGTTTGTCGTCAGTGGTGTGGTTAAATTGTTGTCGTCATCACATTCTTGCCTAAAAAAAAAGAAGAAAAATTCAATTCTACTTCGCTTGTTGTCGTAACAATGGGGCTGTCACATGTGGTATCAGAGCGGGGTTCAACCTGCCACTTGGGATCACTACATATTTCGTTGATATGATTTGATTATAATGTTTCTAATTAAGTTGACTTGTACTGATGCAAGTAATCATGGTTAGAGGACGTCACAGAGGCAAAGGACGCCGCGGAGGTAGACGACGGGGTGCTAGGGGAGGAGGTGCGACACTGCATGTAACATCCACATCTTAGGGGTCTAACCACCAGGGAGACAAACAGGTTGTCGGGCGGGAGAAGATAGCAGTGGGTGATGTGGTTGGAATGATGAGATCTCTTCAGTGCATGCCTGAGGAACTGATCAACCGTTTGGACAGAGAGGAGGCCAGGGCATCTGCACCCCCTGAGGGTCCACTGTGCACTCCGGTCAGTATTGGTAGAATTCACCGTGAGATTGAGAAGGTAAAATTTCCCGAGTTCTTTGGTTCCTCGGACGATGCACACATCGAGGCATGGTTGGAGAATATGGTTATGTGCTTTGCACTTCGCGACTATACCTCCAACATGAAGTTCTGTATGGTGGTCTTTCAACTAAAGAGGAGCGATCCTCTATGGTGGAAGACGCTCCTACCGTAGCTGAACATGGTCATCGAAGACGTGTCATGGGGAACTATTCGAGGAATGGTTCCGAGAGAGGTCCCTTTCGGGAGAGGTACCAATTTTCATTGATTTCTTGTATAGCTTCGATTTTGCAAATATTTTATATGATAACGAATTGCCATTTAAAATGTGACTGATTTTGTTGTTTAAATGACCACCATTTTGCCTTAAAAAAGTGACTAAGTTTGTTTTTTAAATGACCACCATTTTGCCTTTAAAATGTGACTAAGTTTGTTGTTTAAATGACAATCATTTTTCCTTTAAAATGTTTACTGAGTTTGCTATTAAATGACCATGATTTTTCCATTTAAATTGTTGGCTGTGGTTGCTTGAATGACCACGAATTTTCCATAAAAATGATTAACTGAGTTCGTTGTTGAAGGGACACGAATTTTCTATTTAGAATGATGAATGTGTTTACTGGAATGCCCACGAATTGGCCATGAAATGTTGAATGCATTTGTTGGAATGGGCACGAAATTGACTTAAATGTTGATTGAGTTCCTATTGAATGACCACGATTTGGCCCTTGTGCAGTTTTGTATTGTCCTTTTTATTCTCCTTCACATTAAGTGCATACCGAGCATTCTCACTGCCAAACTTTAATTACCACAATGATGTTATTGGCCATGTTAATTACCATGTTAATTGCAATGATAAATGCCATATTAATTGCCTTATTAATTGCCATAACAATTGCTACAACAATGTTAATGGTCAACAGTTTCCCTTTTGCTGTTAATTGCCATGTTAATTGCAATGATAAATGCTATATTAGTTGCCTTAGTAATTACCAGAACAATTGCTACAACAATGTTAATGGTCAACATATTCCTTCTTATTGATTAAATGCCACAATGAGTTAAATGGTTAACAATTATGTAAATCACCTTGTTATTGCACTATTAATTGTTATGTTAACAGTCATGTAAATTGCCTTGTTACTATTATATTAATTGTATCTTAACTAACATGTTAAATGCCTTGTTATTGCTATATTGTTTGTTATGACAACAATCATGTAAACTATCTTGTTATTGCTAAACTAATTTTTATGTTAATCATTATGTTAATTGCCTTGTTAACCACTATATTAATTGTTATGTAACTGCTGTGTTAATTGCCTTGTTAAATTGCTACAACAATGTTCAAGAAACAATATTTATCAGAAATCTATTACAAAAGAAATACTAAGGAATTTTATGATATAGGGATCGGACAAATGACCATGGATGATCTGATAAATAAATTTCTTGAATTATAGAAATTTGTGCCATACATCAAGGAAGACAAAGTAAAGATACAATAATTCTTAAGCTGTCTGCCACAGTCATACAAGGACATAATTGAATTCTACAATCCCAAAACTTTAAGAAAAGTGTTTAGAAAGGCTCAGATGTGATACGATCAGTACAAACAGAGGTCTGAAATTCTCAAGGAATGGAAGGATAAGAAATAGGACATAATGAATCAACGGAAGAAAGGCTTCCAGCTAGCCCCTTTCCGGAATATGGAAAATAATTTCCAAAAGAAATATTTTCATTCCAACAACCAGAATGTCAAAGGGGTAGGTAGACCAGTTAATCTGGGAGTTAAGAAAGTTGGGGATAGCCCCAGGGAACCATTAAAGTGTTGTGAGTGTCGAGAACCTCACTTGAGGTGTAATTGTCCATGTTTAACTTCCCCAGTAAGGACTACCATCCATAACTTGCAAGAAGCCTATACAGTTGGAGATATGGGCAGAAGCATGCACATAATTAATGCAGTTGTAGATGGAAGACAAGTTGATCATCAATCCACTATCATGGAGGTTGAAGGTAAAATTCATGATAATCACATTTTTATTTTAATTGACCTAGGAGCTAGTTTGAGTCATGTTACTCCTAGTTTAGTTGAATCAAAGAAGCTCAAGAAAGTAAAGCATGCTAAGTCCTAGTTAGTACAGTTAGCAACATGGACTAAGAGAGAAATAACAAATTTCATTTTTGAATGTGAACTCAGTTTAGATTTCCAAAGTAAAAAGTTAAATCTGAATGTTTTACCTTTGGGATCTTATGATATAATCATTGGTATGGACTAGTTAGAAAAAAAAAAAGTAATTTTGAACTGTTACGAAAATTCACTTACTTACAGACATGAAAACAACATAGTTAGGACAATACATGGTATCAAAAAACCAGTTTCAGTTAGGCATATTTCATCCATGCAGTTTAAGAAATGTATGAACAAGGGTTGCCAAATTTATGTTGTTCAACTAACTAATCTATTAGAAAAGGAAGATAAACCCAGTTTAGAAGACTTTACAGTTCTACATGGGTTTAGAGATGTATTTTTGGACGAAATACCAAAAATTTCTCCAAGAAGAGAGATAGATTTCTCTATCGATCTACTGCTTTGATATGTCTTGATATCTAAGGCACCCTATAGGATGAATTTACCCGAATTAATAGAGGTAAAAATTTAGCTACAAGAACTATTGGATAAGGAATATATCATACCATGTGTCTCGCCTTAGGGAGCACCATTCCTTTTCGTTAAAAGTAAATATGGAACTTTAAGGTTATGTATTTCTTATCGACAATTAAATAAGTTGACGGTAAAAAATAAGTATCCTCTACCCATAATTAATGACCTATTTGACCAAGTGGGAGGAGCAAAGATTTTCTTTAAGTTATATTTAAGGTTTGGTTATCACCAAGTCAGAATAAAGGATGAAGATATAAATAAAACAACTTTTAGAACAAGATACAGACACTATGAGTTTGTCGTAATTTCGTTTGTTCTTACTAATGCACCAACAACCTTTATGTGTTTGATGAATAGTATATTCAGTCAATATTTGGATAATTTTGTATTGGTATTTATCGATGACATTTTAGTTTATTTGAAAATGGAATAAGAACATGAAGAACATTTGAAAATAGTATTGAAAACCTTAAGGAAACACAAGTTGTATGCAAAATTTGACAAATGTGACTTCTACCAAAGAAGAATACAATACCTAGGACATGTGATATTCGAAGAAGGTATTGTAGTTGACCCAAAGGAGATAAGATCCATTATGGAATGGCCTATCCCTAAGGTTGTAGTTGACATCAGATCATTTATGGGAATTACCAGTTACTATCACAGATTTATCGAAGGATTCTCGAAGATCGCATATCCAATTACATCTCTACAGAAAAAGGGACTAAGGTTTAATTGGTCACAAAAATGTCAGGACATCTTTAATAAGTTAAAATAATTGTTAACTACAACACCTATTTTAAGGGTAGGAGACCATAATAAAGACTTTACAGTTTACGTGGATGGAAGCAGAGAAGGCTTGGGAGGTGTCCTAACTCAAGAGGGGCACACCATCTGTTACGAATCATGTAAACTGAAAGAACATGAACGAAACTACACCACACATGATTTGGAATTAACAATTGTAATTCATGCACTAAAAATGTGGCAACATTATTTAATGGGGAGGAAATTTCTATTGCTAACTAACAATAGTGGAGTGAAATTCTTATTCAGTGAACCAGATCTCAATGTAAGGCAAGTGAGGTGGTTGGCCTTCTTGAGTGAATTTGACTTCGAAGTAAGACACATAAAAGGAAAAGAAAGAAAAGTTGTAGATGCCCTAAGTGTTAGAACGACTAATAGATTGTTTGAGATAAGTATTAGCAAAGAAAAAAATGACATCAAACAAAGAATAAAATGTGCAAGATATAATGATTAAAAATACATCAAATCAACAGAAGATTTACAAGGAAATGCAGAAAAATAGACAAAACAGATCTGAGTTTGGATAAAAATGGACTACTAATGTTCAAAAACAGGCTGTACATACCTGATTTTGTTGATTTAAAGTCAACAATTCTGGATGAATTGCAGACAATCCATATTTTGGCCATCCAGGATACCAGAAAATGGTAACATATTTAAGAAAATTGTTTTATTGGCATAACATGAAAATTTAAACAGCTGAATATTTATCTAAATACCTAGATTGTCAATAGGTAAAGGCTAAACACCATCATCTAACTGGCCTGCTACAACCTCTACCTATACCAAACTGGAAGTGGGAGATTATCTCGTTGGACTTCATCACAGGTTTGCCTAAAACTCAAAAGAAAAATGACTCGATTATTGTAGTGATCGATAAACTTAGCGAGTCTGCACATTTTATACCTATGAAATCTACTTATAAATAAATTAATATCACTAAAATATTTAGATTTCATGGAATTTCTAAAATGGTGATTTCGTATAGAGATGTCAAATTTACGTCAACATTTTGGAAGGAACTGTTTGCAAGGTTGGATACTAACCTAAATTTCAGCACAAGCTACCATCCAAAAAAAAATAGGCAAATTGAACGAACAAATCAGATTGTGGAAGACATGTTAGGAATGTACGTAAGAACGAAACCAACTAAGTGAGAGGAATACCTACACTTAGTGGAATTTTTATACAATAATTGATATCAGACGCCAGCTAAGATGAGTCCCTTCAAAGTATTGTACGGAAGAAAATGTACAACTCCGATTAGCTGGGATAATCCAATTGACAGACTTATGATGAGACCATAAATGCTCTAGGAAATGGAGAGAATGGTAACAAAGGCACAACATAATTTAAAAGAGGCACAAGATAGACAGAAAAGCTACGTAGATTTAAAAAGTAGACACCAATAATTTCAAGTTGGGGACCATGTATACTTAAAAGTCAAAGAAAGGAGAAGCTCCCTAAAGCTAGGAAATTGTTCAAAGTTGGCACCCAGGTTTTTTGGCCCCTTCAATATCTTAACTTGAATTGGACCCGTGGCATATCAACTTGCACTTCCTGCAAATATAAAAGTTCATAATGTGTTTCATGTTTATTTATTTAAAAGGTATATTCATGATCCTACTCACATCATTGATTGGAACATAGTGTAGGTGGAACCAGAAAGCGAGTTCCAAGCGGAACCTCTTCACATTGTGGACAGGAAAGAAAAAGTACTATGGAACAGAGCCATCCCCCAGGTAAAGGTGCAATGGAAGTACTTTAGTCCTAAAGAGGCCACTTGGAAATTGGAGAAAAATTTGCAGAAATATTATCCAAACCTATTCCGAGAGAGGAATGAACAACAATGACAGTATTGTACTTAAGGGGGAGAGGATGTAATATCCCCCAAAATAATTAGTTATTAAAGTCTAAGTGTACTTAGGAATAAATTTATGTTTTTGGAAATTTCAAATTTGAAAATTATTTTCCATTTTTGCAAATCCAACTTTGGAATTTGATTATTGTAATTAATTATTTATGACTGCTTGGAAAAGATTTGATTTTCCCAACTAACTTCTTTGATTGTGACACATGTAAAAGACATTTTTTTGTATATTAAACGTTGGAAGACAAATGGAACATCTAAGTTGAAAACAACTGACCATGACTCCATGTGTGGGGAACATATTTGAGTTTCCTTAGGGATGATTTTTACAAGTGGAAAATGAGGGATTTGACCACTAGCAGCCCCTAAAAATAAGAGATTTGTAAAGATGCAAAAATTCGCAAGGAGGGAAGGAAATACCTAGGCACAAGAGGCATACAAATACAACATATGGAGGAGGCAGGACATTGCTTAGTATGTTGGATAAAGGAAACTACTTGCTGTTATGAACACTGTTTAATGTGAGGCAAGGAAATTTCTGATCCGTGGAAGAGAACTATAGCAAAGGCGGATCATTTCACTTCTTCCTTATGGACTCATGGTCAAGATAGGGGGTGAACAAAGAAAGTAAACTTGATTGTTCTGTTTTACGGTTAGGTGAAACGTGGTTGTTCCATTTGTGTCCCAACATCACATTCAGATATGTACATTTACTTGTTTTTTGGTTAATATTCTTTTGATTATTAGATGTCAAGAATAAGATGGTTTATTAATTTTTATAATCATTCAATTGGTATTAATTATGCTTCTTATCTTTATGCTTTTTAATTTTTGTAATCATTCAATTTTTTTTTGAATTTGTGTAATCATTCAATTCAAATGGTGTTACTTATAATTCTGATCTTTATAATCATTCAAATGATGTTCCGTTTGATTCTATATAAAAACATGGTTTCTTTGCTTTAGTACTAAGATAAAGGAGACTTTCTTTGAGATTGGCTTATTTGTTTTTAAACAAGATAAGTGAAACTGGAAATTGGCTTATTTGATTTTAAGCAAGGATAAATGAAACTGCATGAACATTCATTCATTGTTATTTACTATTAAGACTACTAAAATTCTTTGACAAACATGACACCATCCATTTTTGGAATGCTGTAAAGAAAATCGAGAAAATCGCTTTGCTAAGAACTTACAATGTATCCAGTTACATATTCAAAGTAATGAAGTGTCGCCCAAAACTTTGAACTTGTAAGCAACTTAATAACTTATGTTCTTTTCTCCAATTCCAAATGCTTTTATCTTATTAGGGAATCGGAATGCTATTTCTTTGTCACTTTTAGCTCAGCAAAAGCAAGTCTACATGCCTTTTTCATATGAATCATCTCATGATACTTTTCTTTTGTTCAAAATGCCACGTAATATTTTTTTAATAACGGTA
>ML777612.1:27453-43649 GCA_009831015.1 Picea engelmannii
TATATATATATATATATATATATATATATATATACATATTTCATTCACATATATTCCTCATAACTAAGAGATATGATCATTCAAATAGTTTACATTACTGCAAATTAGATATAATCACTCAACAGATATATGACATCAATCAAACATAGCCATTCAAAATAGAGAGGAGTAGATCAACATATCTTAATCCAATTATGTGGGAAGACAAAGGGAACAACCATGTTCCTCCCAACCATAGAATAGGGAAGCCAAGGTCACTTTCCCGATTCACCCCCTAGCCTGACCATGAATCCATGAGGGTGAACTTGGAAACTCCTCCTCAACAATGTCCTTCAATTCCAACAGTTATCCTCTTGCCTCACACTTACTCAACAACACTCATAACAACAAGGCAATTCTGTTTCAGCAGGCTCCTCTTGCCTCACACTCAATCCACAGTGTTCATAAATGATGCAGACCTATCGTCCCTTGGACCAAGATTGGCTCACAGGTTTGTTATTTAACCCCTTTGAGCTGGATCGGCTCTTTCGGATTCCCTGTTGGAATCTCCTTTCAAATCGATCCACAGGTCCTTTGGGAAGCTCCCCTGTGCGAACGACACTAGGTGTGAGTTCCTTTCTCCCCAAGAAACCATAGCGCTATGACCAAGAACTAATCCAAAAGTCTTTGGTCGCAATCTCGCGATCTCGCGAGTTCGTGAGTCGTGACTCCAGACTCCTCCTTTTCGATCTCGTGATACCCGAATTTCCGATACAGGTATAGCACTTCCCCTATAAGTGCCCTCCTTGCGCGACTGCCTACCAGGATAAGTGTTAGCTACTCTCACTTCTCGTCGATTCCCGAGTTTCAATGTCGAGCCTTCATGCTCTTACCTCATGAATTCCTGATATGCGAGAAGTCAACAGAGTGTTGACTCCTTCCAATAGATGACGTGTGTCCGCCTGTCTATTTTTCGGGCCCACCTTGTGGTTCTACCATGTGTCCATCATGTCCGGCTTTCAGCACTTCACGACTTCTGATATCGAGAAGAGGTCCTCTCAACCTCCAAACCTCCGAATGCACAATAGGCACAATGAGACTCAGATTCAATGGTCCTCCCTTGACATGGATCCTACGACTGTCCTATCTCCTTGCGATTTCTCCATTCATGACTTGGAACACCAAATCTTTGGGCTCTCACCTTGCAAACCTCTGAGTTCGTGAGATCTCTTGATCTCTGACACCTGTCCTCCTCCGATGGACAGTCCCGATCTTCTCGCTACTCCTTATCGTAACTCCCGACTTCGAGACTTTCGGGACAAAAGTCTCGACCTTTTATCATCCGATATGCCAAAATGCCAAATTTCGACACGTCGTCAACGTGGGTCCCAGAACAGAACTTCCCGCCTTTTTAGAGTTTCAGACTTCGCGACTCCATGAATCTTGATGCTCAGTCTTCAGTTCTTCAACCCACGAAACTCTGAATTGGTCAATGAAGGTCTGGCCTCTGTGTCGGTGAGTGTGCCACCTATCCAATTTTAGATGGACGGTCCTGATCCTCTTCACGAATTTTCCACTTGTGAAGTTGAGGGACTTCCCTTTCTGACCTCCTATTTTCGAATCCCCAAGATGGGTGATCTCGTGACACATGTCCTCCTTCTAACAGAAGGCTTAGATTCTTTCACAGTTTCGCAACTTATCCTTTCGTAACCTCGCGAATCTTGATGGAAAGGTTTTAAAACATAAATCCCTTGCTCCTCTGAACGATCCGACGACTCTCGAAACTTCACGAATTCTCCACAGAGAATTCCGACCGTCAAATTCCTCCTTGACGATTCCTACGAAATGGACAAAGTGCTCTTTCACGAAATTTATCCACTTGCAAAAAAACGTCAATGCGCCTTATTAGAACACTTCAAGGCACTAGCCCTCTTGAGCTTCTCTTCGACAACTTGAGTCTTCAAGAAGACTCCTGCATGCACTCCTTGTGGAAGTTCTTCAAATACTTCCAAGTATTTGAACCTCTTCGACTCTGTGCACTCCCTACGACAACAGTCTTTCAAAAATTTAGCCGAGGTTGTAATTCTGAGACTTCACTCGGCCTGCGCACACCTTGCATGCTCCTGTGCTTAACTTACACTTCTGCGAGAATGAGAACAATTTTATCCCTCCTGATCTTGCAGAGACGAACTCTGACTTCTGTCAATGCACACCTTGCGGACAATTTCATTGCACTCCTTGCAGGAAAACTCTTGCTCAGACAGAGAAACAATTGAAACTCATTCTTTACTCTCCCTCTCTTCAGATTTCAGACATTCAACATGAAATCATACATTCACGCATCAAATAAAATGTATAATAGAGAGTAAACAAGCATATATCAAGCAACATGTACAATGCAAAAAACAATTAGACACCATGAGTCTGAACTAAAGATCCTTGTATTAATCTAGAAATTTTATACATGGGTTCTTCTACTTTTCACAGCTCTTTGCTTCTTCTCTCCTATGCTCTATTTATCATGTTTTCCCTCCGGCTCTTAAAACTGTCTAATCTAAGAATTTAAAACTACCTACTAACATTTACTAGCATAAATGCCTCTTAGTCCTTCAGACGAGAGTGAGACACTCAAGGTATGATCACAATCTACAAGTATGCCCTTTCTTAATTGTTTCATTTACGTTTGACGTATCAAACTTCAAAATATTTCAAACAATTCATCATGTGCCAAAATGCGTTGGTTTTGTCCCATGCTCCCTTGACGCTGGCGATGCTCCTGCATCATACTCCCTTGCTTGAAATTTTTCATGGGCTCCTTTCCATGAGCTATCGTACAGTCTGTCCATGCTTTTGAATCTCTACTTCGTTCTCCCAGCTGGCATCTTCAACTGGATGTCCCTTCCATTTGACCAAGTATTCAAAGTATTCCTTTTTTCGGGTCCTTTTACTAACTCTTTTGTCTAGTATGCTTTCCATCTGTGGTTTTTCTGCAACTAGCATCTGTTTTGTCCACTGAACCTCTGGTTTTTCACTGTCCACTCCAGCTTTGTATGGGTACAAATCTGAGACGTTGAATATTGGAGAAATTTTGATCCCATCAGGTAATTCAATCTCATAAGCATTTGCCCCAAATTTCTTCAAGACCTTACATGGTTTGATCTTCTTCATCTTCAGTTTGTTATATGTTCCCTTCGAGAACCTTTCCTTTCTCAGAGGTGCTAGAATCAAATAACAAACCTCAAATTGAAGTTGTCTCCTGTGTTGATCTTCTCTGCGCTTATACTCTTGGCTCGATTTTTTCAATCGCTCCTTCACCTGGATGTGAAGTTACTTCATTGCTTCGGCAAAATCTTCTGCACTAGCACTTCTTATCTCATGCTGTTCTGAATCCCTCAGTTCAAAAAATCCTCTTGGTTGTGTCCCATAAACAATTTGGAATGGACTCTTCCCTGTGCTCCTATTAAGTGAATCATTATAAGAAAATTCCGCCCATGGCAGAATATTGTGCCACTGACTGTGGTGTTCGGTCACCAAACTCCTCAGCAAGTCTCCCAAACTTCTGTTGACAACTTCTGTCTGTCCATCCGTCTGAGGATGATAAGCTGAACTGAACGACAAGTTTGTTCTGAGATTTTTCCATAAGGTCCTCCAGAAGTGTCCCACGAACTTGGTGTCTGGATCCAAAACTATGCTCCTTGGTAAACCGTGAAGTCGAATGAATTCTTTGAAAAACAGATTCGCAATGTGAGTTGCGTCACTGGTTTTCTGACACAGTATAAAATGTGCCATCTTAGAAAATCTATCCACCACTACAAAGATCGAGTCAAACCCTCTTTGTGTTTTTGGCAGCCCCAATATGAAGTCCATGCTGAATACATCCCACGACCTGTCAGGTATGGGTGACGGTTGGTATAAGCCTGTGTTTTGCCTCTTCCCTTTTGAATGCTGACAATTTCTACATCTGTGTACAAATATTTTGACGTATTCTCTCATTCCTGGCCAAAAATATGACTCATTTAACTTTGAGAACGTCTTGTCATGACCGAAATGTCCGGCCAATCCTCCTTTGTGTTTCTCCTTCAGCAAATTCTCCCTCATGGAGCATTTTGGAATAGAAAGTTAATTACCCTTAAACAATAATCCTTCCTGGATCATGTATTCTGTCCATTGACTCCTGTCCCTGAGAGTTGGATTCTCGGTTGCTTCATACACCTCTTTAAAATCTTGATCATCTCTGTACATGTACCTGAGATCATCAAAACCCAGTGTTTTGACTTTGAACTCCTGCAACAACAAAAATTTCCTGCTCAAAGCATCAACAACTTTGTTAACAGTTCTAGAAATATGCTTAGTTACAAAAGTGAAGTTCTGCATGTATTCAACCCATTTAACATGTCTTTGATTCAACTTCTCCTGTTGAGTCACAAATTGCAATGCATGATTGTCACTGTATAAGACAAACTCCTTAGGAATCAAATAGTGTCTCCATTTCTTCAATGCCTGAATAATAGCATAGAACTCCTTGTCATATGTGGAGTATTTCACTTTCGCTTCATTCAACTTCTCACTGAAGTATGCTATCAGCCTATCTTCTTGGCTTAAGACTGCCCCTATTACGAATCCACTTGCATCACATTTTACTTGAAATGTCTTACTGAAATCTGGCAACACTAGAATTGGTTGTTCTGTGATTTTCCTTTTCAACAAATTGAATCTTTTCTCAGCCTCTTCTGTCCAATGAAAAGACTCGTGTCTCTTCTTCACTGTGTCCATCATCGATGCACTAATTCCACTGAAATTCTTGATGAACTTCCGGTAGAAACTAGACAATCCATGAAAACTTCTCACCTCAAATATACTCTTCGGTGATGGCCAATTCTTAATTACCTCCACCTTATATGGACCCATCCTCAATTTATCTGCAGAAATAACAAACCCCCAAAAAATGAGCTATGTCTTCATGAACGAGGATTTCTTCATGTTTATCAACAACTTCTCTTGCTATAATCTCTTCATCACTGTAGCCAAATGTTTCATATGCTCTGCCTCTGTTTTACTGAAAATCAGTATGTCATCCAGATACACAATGACAAATTTTCCGATGAAATTCTTCAGGAGTTCATTCATCAATATCATGAAGGTACTTGGCGCGTTTGTTAGACCAAACGGCATAACAAGACATTCATACAACCCTTCATTAGTCTTGAAGGCTGTCTTCCATTCATCACCTTCTCTCATAAGAATCTGGTGATATCCACTTTTCAAATCAATCTTCGGAAAAAAATTGGCCCCACTCAAGCAATCTATCAGATCATCCATTCTTGGAAATGGAAATCTGTACCTGATGGTTATATTGTTGATTTCCCTTGAGTCCATACACATCCTCCAGCCTCTGTATTTCTTTGGACTAACCACTGTCGGAACAACACACAAACTCAAGCTTTCTCTAACCAACCCCTTGTCCATTAAATCCTGGACCTGTCTTTGAATTCTTCATTCTCCTACGGCATCAATCTGTACATTGATTTGTTTGGTAAAATAGCTCCAGGTATGAGATCAATGTGATGACTTACACTTCTGATCGGTGGCAATGAATGAGGTAGTTCATCCACTACTATGTCAGCAAACTCTTCCAATAGTTTCTGAACGTCTTCCGGTAAATCATCTACCCTTGTACTGGTTAAAACGATTTTAGGCTTCTTGACCATAATGAATTGTGGTTCCTCCTTCTTGTTAACCTCTGTAAGAAGTTCCTTCCCACTCATGAGAAGTACAACGTTGCTTACTTTAGGTTTCACCTCCTTATCTTTGATTGGAAGCAACATGTGAGTTCTCCCATTCTTCTTTAGGGTGTATGTGTTCTTCCTCCCATCATGAATTACGTTTCTGTCATATTGCCATGGTCTACCCAACAATAGATAAAAAACATCCATGGGAATAACATCACAGAGTATTTCATCCTTATACCCTCCTATTTTAAACTCAACTAAACATTGTTTAGTGATATTTACTTGATGTCCTTTTTGTAGCCACGAAACTCTGTATGGGCTCAGATGTTCAATAGTCTCAAACTCCAGCTTTTCTACCATCTCTGTAGAAACAAGATTATCTGTGCTACCACTATCCAAAATGACCTTGCATACCCTATCTTTGGTCTTGCAAGTAGTCCGAAAAAGACTGTTCATTTGCACTAGATTTTTTTCCTCCTTCTCTGGCGTGATTTTCCGCCTTCTACATCCTCTGCCTCAACATTCCGCTTCTGTGCTTCGGCAATGTGAGTTTCACCACCTTCTTTCTTCTTATCTAGACATTCATAAGATTTGTGTCCATTCTTTCCACACGTGAAACATTTTATCACTCCACCTCTTCCTCTTCCTCTACCTATGGTACGAGGAAAAATGTTTCCATCAGCATACTGACCTCTCTATTCGGTATGCTTCCCTCTCTGTGAACATCCACCTCTCTCAGTTTGAGTCTAAGGTTTCTTCCAGTCTTCCTTGGGTTTCTGATTTCCATCCTGGACAACTGATTTTCCTCTGGGATGACTTCTTCCTCGGCCTCTTTGACCTTGTTTTCGGCTCAGCTTCTCTTCAGCCTTTAGAGCCATCTGATAAGCATCTTCCACCGTTTGAATGGTCATCTTACTCATCTCATCTTGAATGTCGTATCTCAGACCATTCATATATATGACAACCTTTTCATCATCACTTTCCTTATGACCTGCTCTGATGTTCAGCTTGTAGATTTCTTCAGTGTACTCCTTTACTGACATCAGTTTCTGTCTCAAATTTTGCATCCTCCGAAACATAGTAATTTGGTAATCCCCGGGAATGAATTTCGCCTTCATCTTCACGATCATCCTATCCCAACTCTTGATTCTCTGCTTGCCTTTGTAGCGTCTGTGATCTTGTAGCTCATCCCACCACAATGCTTCATGTCCTTTCAATCTTGTGACAACATGTTTGACCTTTTTGTCTTCCTCGACATATTCATAGTCGAAATATGTGTCCAGAGCTCTAATCCAGTCTAGAAGCTCTTCAACATCCAGGTTTTCTTCATATACTGGAATATCAATTTTTTCCCTAGCACCCATTCTTGCAGCAACCCTAATCAGGCATTCATTTGTTGCATCTTCTACTGTAACTTCTTCCCCTTCATATCCAACTTCATCTTCACTTTCAGATTCACTGATATCTCCAACACCAGCTGTGCACCTCTGTGTTGTCTCCATGTCCTCAAGTCTGGCGCGTAGATCATGCATCTCTCTTTCCATGGCTAGATCAGGCATATGCCTACCCTTTCTTCTTGGCATTTCCCTTTCCTCTCATGGATCGGGTGTGTGCCTATCTCTTCTTCTCGGCGGCATGGTAAATATTTCTTTTCCCTGCTACAGAAAGCAAAGAAGTCTTTCTATGCTCTGATACCACACTGATGCAGACCTATCGGCCCTAGGATCGAGATCCGCTCATAGGATCATTCTTTAACCCCTTTGAGATGGATCGACTCTTTCGGATTCCCTGCTAGAATATCCTTTCAAATCGATCCACAGGTCCTTCGGGAATCTCCCCTATCCGAACGACACTAGGTGTGAGCTCCTTTCTCCTCAACCAACCACAGTGCTATGACCTAGACCTGATCCAGAAGTCCTTTGTCGCAATCTCACGATTTCGTGAGTTCATGAGTCATGACTCCCGACTCCTCCTTTCCGATCTCCTGATACCCGAATTGCCGATACGGGTATAGCTCTTCCCCTGTCAGTGCCCTCCTTGCGCGACCATCGACTACGCTAAGCGCTAGCTCCTGTCGCTTCTCGTTGCTTCACGAGTTTCAATGTTGAGCCTTCGTTCTCTTACCTCATGAATTCCCGATATGCGAGAAGTCAATGGAGTAATGACTCCTTCCACTAGGTGACGTGTGTCCGCCTGTCTATTTTCGGGGCCCACCTTGTGGTTCTGCCACGTGTCCCTCGTGCCCGGCTTTCGACACTTCATGACTTCCAATATCAGGATGAGTTCCTCTCAACCTCTAAACCTCCGAATGCATGATAGGCGCGAAGAGACTCAGATCCAATGGTCCTCCCTTCACTTGGGTCCTACGGCTGTCCTAACTCCTCGTGATTTCACCACTCGCGACTTGGAGCACCAAATCTTTGGGCTCTCACCTTGCGAACCTCCGAGTTCACAAGATCTCTTTATCTCTGCCACCTATCCTCCTTCGATGGATGGTCTCAATCTTCTCGCTACTCCTTATTGCAACTCATGACTTCGGGACTTTTGAGACAAAAGTCTCGACCTCTTATCCTCTGATATGCCAAAATGCCAAATTTTGACACGTCGTCAATGCAGGTCCCACAACGGAACTTCCCGCCTTTTTAGAGTTTCAGACTTTGCGACTCCGCGAATCCTGATGCTCAGTCTTGGGTTCTTCAACCCATGAAACCCCGAATTGGTCAATGAAGGTCTGACCTTCGTGTCAGCGAGTGTGCCGCCTGTCCACTCTCAGATGGATGGTCCTAATCCTCTTCCTGACTTCGCCACTCATGAAGTTGAAGGACTTCCCTTTCTGACCTCCGATGTCTGAATCCCCGATATGGGTGATCTCGCGACACATGTGCTCCTTCTAGCGGACGGCTTAGATTCTTTCACGGTTTCGCGACTTCGCCTTTCGCAACCTCGTGAATCTTGATGCAAAGGTTTTAAACCGTAACTCCCCTTCTCCTCTGCACAATCTGATGGCTCTCGGAACTTCATGAATTCTCCATGGAGAATTCCGACCGTCAAATTCCTCCTTAACGATTCCTGCGAAATGGACAAAGTGCTCTTTCACGAAACTTATCCACCTACAAAATAACGTCGCTGCACCTTCTTATAACACTTCAAGGCACTATCCCTCTTGAGCTTCTCTTCAAAAACTCGACTCTTCAAGAAGACTCCTGCATGCACTCATTGTGGAAATTCTTCAAATACTTCCAAGTATTTGAACCTCTTCGACTCTGTGCACTCCTTGCTACAACAGTCTTTCAACAATTTATCCCAGGTTGTAACTCTGAGACTTCACTCGGCCTGCGCACACCATACACGCTCCTGTGCTTAACTTACACTTATGTGAGAATGAGAACAATGTTATCCCTTCTGAGCTTGCAGAGATGAACTCTGACTTCTATCAACGCACACCTTGCAGACAATTTCACTGCACTCCTTGGAGGAAAACTCTTGCTCAGATAGAGAAACAATTGAAACTCATTCTTTACTCTCCCTCTCTTCATATTTCAGACATTCAACATGATATTATACATTCACGCATCAAAGCAAATGTATAACAGAGAGTAAACTGTAGTGCACCTTTTCAACTACCAAGGTTTAATCGCTATTAAGGGAAGGTTATAACACCACTCTATACCTAACTCATTTAACCACAGAGTAAAAACATATTATTTACTGCTATAATTAACAATCCATAACATTCCATATTAATTCATATACACAGTGGAAATCATGATAACATAAGCAGTAGAGTCATGCAAAATGAGATAAAAACATAATCAGATACTTATCTTTTAACAGTGGTAGAATCCACCAACCAAGTGCAAGCCTTCCACGAACCTCCCAGCCTTAGACCGCACTGCTCATCAACTCAGCAATGGGTCACCCTCGAGCTGGGACTAAGCTCCACCCCAAGGCAAGGAAATCTAGGGTAGGCTGAGGTTATAGGGAAAACAACACACAACCACAAGGAAGGGATTCTCTCCAAGGAACTTCCCACGCTTACTGCCCACAGACCCTGATTCCCCACATGCCTGTTCCACCCCAGGAGTATACACTTTCTTTGCCACCTGGACAGTCCTTCGGCTACTAATCTCCCTTTCCTTGGGTTACAGAAATAGGCCGGAACGGAAGTCTCCGGGCTATGTGGCAACTACAGGGTTCCTTCCAGAAGTTCTCTCCTTCCTCTGTGCACTCTCTCACCTGGAGGGAGTCGCTCACAGGTCCAACAACCTGTTCTTCCAATCTTCAACCACCTCTCTCACCTGGAGAGAGTGTTGTACAAACTGGCCAACAAGCCACACATGATCAAACAATACACATCCACCACAATCCACAGGATCCAGACATGAACACCCCAGGGCAGCACCAGACTGATGCAACAGTATAACCAGGCTTAGCAGGGACGAGACACTTTTATTTTCTCAATTTGGCCACACAGAATACACTCACACTCTGGATTCTCAGAGATGTGTGACAAGTCAGCCACGTAGGGGTCGATTCATACTCCCCAGTTTAGAACAGAGAAGGGGTGTACCAGCTTTTTGGAACAAACAAAGAATCTTTTCCCCAATCCACACAGGCTTCCCATTCAGGTAATATACACACCGGTTTTCTCAGAACCAGACATCGGCTTTCGAATCAAAGGGACACACCAAGGTTCTCTATAGGAGTCAGGTTGGTAGTACTATCCCCGGGCTCCATACTGTTCAGGAAATTGGGTAGAATGGGGAATCCATTCTCATGGCTCATCCTGGCCGCTTTATTCGCATGCATCAAGGTTGACACTTGTCACCCATGAAACTTCATGCGTTCCACCAGCACGCATCTCCCTTGCATTTTCTCTCCTTGCCAGAAACTTAGGATAAACATAAAATGCACATGTCTTTTGGGGATAATATTAAAATATTATTCCCAGGATTAGCCCCTAGGCTCAACACTTAGCCCCTTTCCCCACCTGCTAGCCCCTAATTCCTTTCCCAAACTATGTATGCTCAGTCCCCCTTCACTCATTCATCGTGGTTGGTCTGCACATGGCAATGTTTATGTTTTATTAATTGTTCTATGTGATTACATATACAACAGCAGGCTCCTGGCCTTCAACACTTAGGCTCCCTGGCCTAACAACACATAAACCTCCAGATTATAAAAACTTGGCTCACCAGCCAATAAAACATAATTACAAATCATTTCAGAACGTGGTTTACAACGTGGCTCGGCCTTGGGGACACTACAATCCCCCTCCCCTTATTTTTTCACTGTCCTCAGTGCAACTTTACACAACATCTGCAATCTTTTCAAAAAATTTCAAAAAGATGTGGGTACTCTGCCCGCATAACATCTGCATGCTCCCATGTCACGTCCTCAGGACTGTACCAGGTCCACTGGACCTTTACAAGCTCTATAACTCGATTCCGGAGCTGTTTTCTTTTCCTGTCCAATATGCGCACAGGATGCACTTGCAGGACACCTTCTGGTTCCACTTGAATCACATTCCAATCGATAACATGATTAGCATCAGGTACATATTTCTTAAGCAGTGAAACATGAAACACATTATGTACAATCATAGAGGCGGGTAATGCAAGCATGTATGCAACCGACCCAATCCTTTCCAGGATCTCAAATGGCCCACAAAATCTTGCTGCCAACTTGACGCAACTTCCCAACCTCAAGGAACTCCTGTTAGTTTTCACTTTCAGAAAAACATGGTCACCCACTTTGAATTCTCTATGGGTTTTGTTACTATCAGCGTAACCTTTCTGCCTGTCCTGGGAAGCTTTTAGATTATGTTTAATTTTTATCATTTGATCTTCCATCTCTTTGAGCAACTCAGGCCCAATTACTGCTCTGTCAGCTAGATTATCCCAGCTCACTGGAGTGTTGCACTTTCTTCCATAAAGTTCTTCAAATGGGCTCATCCTCAATGATGCATGTTACCCATTATTGTAGGCGAATTCTACCAAATCCGGGTAGTCTTCCCAACTTGATGGTTTATCCATCACATACATTCTTAGCATGTCTTTTATTACTCTGTTCACTCTCTCTGTCTGTCCATCAGACTCAGGATGATACATTGTACTAAAGTTCAGATTCATTTCGAATCCTTTGAAAAGTCCTTTCCAGAAATTCGAAGTGAATTTCAGGTCCCTATCAGACACAATTGTCTTAGGAATTCCATGCAAGCATGCAACTTCTTTTAAAAAGATATCAACAACATCAACTTCTCTGAGGGTGGTTTTTAGTGGAATAAAATGGGCAGCTTTAGTAAGCTTGTCCACCACCACCATGATTGAATCATGCTGCTTGCTTGTTCTGGGCAATCTTGTGATAAAACCCATTGTTACCACGTCCCATTTCCATTCAGGAATAAGTAAAGGCTGCAACAACCCTGTTGGGTTCCTATGCTCATCCTTAACCTTCTGGCACTCCATACATCTGGTGATGTATTCAACAATTTATTTCTTCAAACCCGGCCAAAAGTAATGGCTTTTGATTGCTACCATAGTATTTTGATATCTAGGATGTCCATCATAAGCCATGTTATGCATTTCCTTTAGAATTGCCAGCTTCAATTCTCAGATATTGGGTACATACACTCTGTTTTTATACAAAAGTAAACCATCAGCTCCCAAGGTGTAACTTTCCTTGGTCTGTGGTCCCTCACATTGTTGTAGCTTTGCTACTAGAATTTTGTACTGCAAATCAGTATTTGCAGCTTCCAAAATTTTGTCTTTCATCTCAGTCCTATACATGCTAATGGTTGTAGCATGTAATTTGTACACTTTTCTGCTGAGTGCATCAACCACCTTATTTTCTTTCCCTTTGATATACTTGATATCAAAGTCATATTCGCACAGAAACTACAGCCATCTAATTTGTCTGGAATTTAAGGTCGGCTGATCAAATAAATATTTCAGACCGTTATGGTCTGTTCTCAACTCGAATCTCTTTCCCATGAGGTAATATCTCCATTTCCCTAGGGTGTGGATGATTTCTACCAGCTCTAAATCGTGAGTGGCATAATTCTTCTCATGCTCTTTCAACTTTCGGAATTCATAACAAACTACAAATCCTTCTTGGCTGAGAACTCCTCCCAGCCCTTCCTTACACGCATCTGTGCACACTACGTAATCCTTATTTGGATCTGCAATCTTCAGGATCGGAGCACTAGTTAGCAGCTGCTTTAATCGTTGGAAGATGCTCTCACATTATTCAGTCCACTGGAAATTCTTCTCCTCCCTTTGCAAGGAAGTGATGGAATGAGCTATCTTTGAGAATCCGGCTATGAATCTCCTATAGTAGCCCGCCATAACCATAAAAGATCTAACTTCTGCCACATTCCTTGGCGCTGGCCATTCCGAATGGCCTCTACCTTTTCAGGATCCACAACGATCCCTTCTTCATATATAATGTGTCCCAAGTAATGGATCTGCCTTTGATAAAAATAACACTTGCTCAGTTTTATGTATAGCTGGTGTTCTCTCAACATCTGCAACACCATTCTCAGGTGTTGTTCATGTTCTTCCTCTGTCTTGGAATACACCAAGATATCGTCCAGGAAGACTATGACAAACTTGTCCAAATAATTTCTGAACACTCCATTCATTAAGCACATGAAAACAGTAGGTGCATTTGTCAGTCCAAATGGCACCACTGTGAATTCATAATAACTGTACCTTGTTCTAAAGGCGGTCTTTCTAATGTCCTCATCCTTTATTCTCACTTGGTGATATCCTGATCGGAGATCTATTTTCGAAAATATTTTCGCACCCTTCAATTAATCAAAAAGATCATCAATCCTTGGCAGAGGATACTTGTTCTTAGCAGTGACCTTATAAACTGTCGAAAATCAATGCACAGTCTCAACGTCCCATCTTTCTTCTTCACGAATAGAACCGGGGCTCCCCATGGTGACACACTAGGGTGAATGTAACCTTTCTTTAGTAGCTCTTCGAGCTGCAGTTGCAACTCCTTCAGCTCTAGTGTACTCATTCTATAAGGAGCTTTCGAAACTGGAGTTGTCCTAGGCATCAAATTTATAGAAAAATCAATGTACCTCCTCGACAGTAGTCCAGGTACCTCCTGAAATACATACTTGAACTCCTTGAGTACTTCATGATCTTCCAGATTCAATACTACATCTCGAGATGCTTCTTCCACCCAAGGTGCATATAATCGACAGCCTTTTCGGTAACATTTCTTCAGCTGCATGGCTGAGATTTCCCTCACAGCCACATCACTAGGAATTCCTTGGACTGTTACCTGATTTCCCTCTTCGTTCAGGCATGTGAACCTCTTGTTATGGCAATCCAGAAGGGAATGGTGCTGGTCCAACCAGTCCATCACAATTAAACAATCGTATGAGCCTAAAGGCAGAATGTTCAATTTAGCCTTAGTGCTCATTCCTTTCATGTCCACTGAACAGGACTTAACCAATTCCGTGACTTTCCTCTTGGTCCCTGTGGCCAACTGCACTAACCAAGACTTCTCATGCTTGCTTCTCGTTAGATGCAAACTTTCCACCACTCTAGGATCTACGTAACTATGGCTAGCCTCTGAATCAATTAAAATAACAAGTGGTCGATTGTTGATCGTACCTTCCACTTCAATCATGTGCGATTGAAATTCTACTTCCTTGTTGTCTAGGGCTACGTAGATCCTTGGCATTCTGCTACCCATCTTCTCCACTGTTTTAGCTTGTTGAACAGTATGGACAGTTCTTGCTTTGTCTTTTCTATGGGGGCAGTCTCTGTACCTATGATTCCCTTTACAACCCCATCATTCCATAGGTGGCGGTCTTGGCACCTACTCACTCCCTTCAACTTTCCTGGGCTCTCTAAAAGATGACTGTCCCCAAGGACTGTTTCTGAAAAAGGAAGGATTGTTTCCCTTCTACCTCCATTCCTTCTTAAACTTCCTCTGATCATTCCAAACCTTCTGAAGGATAGGCCTTTCTCCCTGCTGTTCATACAAGCATTTCGCCTTTCTTATGGTCTCTTCCATGGTCTTAGGATCATCATATTGAATATTGTCACTCATGGAAGGTGGAAGTCCACTCAGAGATCTCTGAATCTTGACAACCTCATCTTTGATGAATGGAACATACTTCAGTAGTTCCAGAAATTTTCATTCATACTCATCAATGGTCATACTGCCCAACTTGAGTTCGAAGAACTCCTTCATCTTTTTGTCATGGTATCTTTTAGTCAGGTATTTATTCTCGAAATACCTCTTAAATTCCTTCCAAGTGACCTCTTTCTCTTGGATGTGCTGCACCTGCACAAACTGATCCCACCACATGGATGCTTTTCCTTTTAGTTGGTACATTGCAATTCTTCCTTCTACAAGGGCAGAATAATTTTGCAGTTGGAAGTATTTCTTCATGCCAAGCAGCCAGGTCTCGGCATATTCCTCCTGCTTATGTTCTCCATCGAATGTTGGAGGCTTAATTTTGTTCATCTCCCCTTTCAATTCCTCCTTCCCAGATTTTTGATGTTTTCTGGTAGGGGATAGGCTTGAACTACTGTGTGTCTTCCTGTCAGAATGTCTTTGGGAACGACTAAGATGTCAGCTACCACTCCTCGACCTACTTCTTCTCCCATGCGTTCTGCGACTCTCCGTCGTACTTGGGTCTCTTCCCTTCTCGAGTTTCTTCTCTATTCTTTCTAGGCTCTTCAAAAATTTTAAGTTTAATTCACCCTGTCGATCCCTGACTTTCATGAGCTTTCGACTATCAGCTCGGTGATCCTTGGCCTCTCTTTGCAATCCTTCAATGATTTTCATTATGTTTCCTTCCTTATCCTTCTCTTTTCCATGCCCATTGGAGTTCAATCCTTCGATTCCCAGGTTGACTTCCTTTCCTTCCTGTTCATCTTCTGTTTCGGGGGTAATCTGCCCTTTTTCTCACTCCATACTCGGCGTTGGTTAACTAGAGTCCTGACCTTCGTTGAACTCTGCACACGCATTGTGCAATTAAATTCAAAGTTTGTCAGGCCATTACTCCTTCCAGAACAATCCATAACATTTATAAGCCAATACAAACAAGAATGAAAGACATTTTGATTCAAATAAGTTTTATGAGCTCTCGTTCGGTTTTGCAATTTTTCGTGTCTTCGAAACTTTCATTTTCGGCACTTCGGAATTTCGGAACTTCGGGTTTCGGGGTTTCGGCCCACTAGGCTTTCCTTTCCAACCAAGGATGATTTTAAGGATGGAAATTTATTTTAAAATGTAGAAACCTTGGCAAATGTTACTAATCCTTAATATGCTAACTATAAAATGTTGGCGATATTTCTGTAAAATATTCAAATTTCTAAGGATTTTATATAGTTTGTATAAAATTTTGGCTATTTTTAAGGTAAAATAATTTTATCCTATAAAATTTGGGCGAATCATTTTTAGAATAGCGAATCTTTTTTGGGGAAAAAACATGGAAAATTAGCCCATGAGCGA
>ML777612.1:43956-63480 GCA_009831015.1 Picea engelmannii
CCCCCCCCCCCCCCCCCCCCGACTTCCGGAATTCCGACTTACTTTATCCTCCGGGCCCACATAGCACAGTGGTCACCCACAACCACGGTGGCACATGGAATGTTCTTGAGGGTCCACGTTGCTTTTAACGACATCATCGGGTCCCACTTCTCTCACTTCCAAATAGAACGGACCCCATTGCGCGGTTAAGTGGATTACAGGTGGCAGAGAGGAGATACGACACGATAGTCAACAGGATAGGAGGGGGCCCCATTTCACATGCCACACTATTCCGAACCCCTCCCCCCACCATTAAAGGTATAATGGCAAGGGGGTCCGGAATTCACCTGAGTATCGTTGATCAAGGTGAATTAATCTNAAGGTAGAACAACAAGGGGGCTCCAGAATGAAACCTCAGCCATAGATCTGGGCGGGTGGACTCTGGTCGTCCAAATCTGCTCGTTACTTAACTTAATGCACATTCGCACCCTGACTTAAAGTCGACATCTCTTCCTCACATCCAACGATCGTCACAGACTCTGAGATCCTCCGAAAGAATCTCTTTCGTTCATCGGGTTTATCATCATGAGAGTCCGAACTCTCGATCATGGAACTCCCAAAATCTCAATCCCTGGTTTCCTGATGCTGTTAATCTTTCGACACGTAACCTTCATCCATTGGACGGTTCAGATCTATCCCGGGGTTTTTAGCACGAAAAATCCTAGGCCTTCCTCATCAGGATTCCCGATTCCGTGATTCTCGATTTCCCGAAATGGGAAATCTCATGACGCGTGGCCTCTGTCATTCAGATGGTTTAGATCTATTTCAAGATTTCCACCATGGAAAGTCCCGATCTCTTGTCATCAGGACTCATGATCTTGTGATTCCCGATTTCATGAAATGGGAAATCTCACGACACGTGGCCTCCATCGTTCGGACGGTCTTGATCTATTTGGGGGCTTTTGCCCCTATTCACTGGGATTTTAACCCTCGAATATCTCATGATAGATCCAACGGTTCTCGGGTTATCCAACCAAGATCTGATGGCTCAGACGGTTCCTAACTAATTCAGAATTTTGCGTATCACGATTTCCACACTCCTGTGCAATTCCAAAGGGGTTCAAACCCCGTGCACACTTTCTAGATCTAACGGTCACGAGGGTTCACCTTCCCTCCCGAACAGATCCTAAAGATCCTGCACTTCTGGTGTGGAGTCCTCTCTCCCTGTGGACTTATACCACACTGGCTACGGTTTCATAACGCCGCTATACCTCCTGAGCTTAAAACTCGTCAAGTAACTCCTTGACACTTTGTAGAAAACCAGGGTCCGAAATTAGCCTTCCAGACCCAATTTCCCTTTGCATTCTCGGTCTAAAGACCGCTCCATTGGCCCATCTAGGCTCAGTTTAAAAAACTTGGCTCTAATACCAAACTGTAGCACACCTTTTCAGCTACCAAGGTTTAATCACTATTAAGGGAAGGTTATAACACCACTCTATACCTAACTCATTTAAGCACAGAGTAAAAACATATTATTTACTGCTATAATTAGCAATCTATAACATTCCATATTAATTCGTATACACAGCGAAAATCATGATAACATAAGCAGTAGAGTCATGCAAAAGGTGATAAAAATATAATCATATACTTATCTTTTAACAGTGGTAGAATCCACCACCCAAGTGCAGGCCTTCCACTAACCTCCCAGCCTTAGACCGCACTGCTCATCAGTTCAGCAATGGATCACCCCCGAGCTAGGACTAAGCTCCACCCCAAGGCAAGGAAATCTAGGCTAGGCTGAGGTCATAGGGAAAAAGACACACAACAACAAGGAAGGGATTCTCTCCAAGGAACTTCCCACGCTTACTGCCCACAGACCCTCATTCCCCACATGCCTGTTCCGCCCCAAGAGTATACACCTTCTCTGTCACCTGGACAGTCCTTTGGCTGCTAATCTCCCTTGCCTTGGGTTATAGGAATAGGCTGGACTGGAAGTCTTCGGGCTCTGTGGCAGCTATAGGGTTCCTTCCAAGAGTTCTCTTCTTCCTCTACGCACTCTCTCACCTGGAGGGAGTCGCTCACAAGTCCAATAACCTATTATTCCAATATTCAACCACCTCTCTCACCTGGAGAGAGTGTTGTACAAACTGGCCAATAAGCCACATAGGATCAAACAATACACGTCCACCACAATCCACGGGATCCAGACACGAACACCCCAGGGCAACTCCAGACTGATGCAACAATATAACCAGGCTTAGCAGGGACGAGACACTTCTGTTTTCTCAATTTGGCCACACAGAATAGACTCACACTTTGGATTCTCAGAGATGCGTGACGAGTCGTCCACGTAGGGGTCGATTCAGATTCCCCAATTTAGAACAGAGAAGGGGTGTACCAACTTTCTGGAACAAACACAGACTATTTTCCCCAATCCACGCAGGCTTCCTATTCAGGTAATATACACACCGGTTTTCTCAGAGCCAGACACCGGCTTTCGAATCACAGGGACACAACAAGGTTCTCTATAGGAGTCGGGTTGGTAGTACTATCCCCGGGCTCCGTACTGTTTAGACAATCGGGTAGAATGGGGAATCCCTTCTCATGGCTCATCCTAGCCATTTTATTCGAATGCGTTAGGGTTGACACTTGTCACCCATGAAACTGCATGCGTTCCACTAGCACGCATCTCCCTTGCATGTTCTCTCCTTGCTAGAAACTTAGGATAAACATAAAATGCACATGTCTTTTGGGGATAATATTAAAATATTATTCCCAGGCTTAAGCCCCCTAGGCTTAGCCCCTAGGCTCAACACTTAGCACCTTTCCCCACCTTCCAACCCCTAATTCCTTGCCCAGCCTATGGATGCTCAGTCCCCCTTCACTCATTCATCGTGGTCGGTCGACACATGACGATGTTTATGTTTTATTAATTGTTCTACGTGATTACATATACAACAGTAGGCTCATGGCCTTCAACACTCAGGCTCCCTAGCCTAACAACACATAAGCCTCCAGCTTATAAAAACTTGGCTCACCAGCCGATAAAACATAATTACAATTCATTTGAGAACATGGTTTACAATGGGGCTCGACCTTGGGGACACTACATAAACAAGCATATATCAATCAACATGTACAAAACAGAAAGCAATTAGACACCATGAGTTTGAACTAAAGATCCTTGTATTAATCCAAAACTTTTGTACATGGGTTCTTCTACTTTTCACAGCTCTCTACTTCTGCTCTCCTATGCTCTATTGATCATGCTGCTAATGTTGCAATGATACAAGTGAGGGTGTCTATATCCATTTTCCCTCCGACTCTTAAAACTGTCTAATCTAAGAATTTAAAACTACCTACTTACATTTACTAGCATAAATGCCTCTTAGTCCTTTAGACGAGAGCAAGACGCTCAAGGTCCGATCACAATCTACAAGTACGCCCTTTCTTAATTGTTTCATTTATGTTTGACGTATCAAACTTCAAAATATTTCAAACAATTCATCATGTGCCAAAATGCGTTGGTGTTGTCCCATGATTTCTTTATGATGGTGATGCTCTTGCATCAATAACAACAAGAGAGCTAAAAAATCTTTTCCCATCATACTTGGAAACGTCCTACCTCCTCGCATATGCTATTTATCAAATTTATTTTTTTTGCTCGGGTCTTTTTTCCCTCCTCTGGGGATTTTCGCAACTCTCTTAATCCCTGATTTTCAGGGGCTACCAGTGGCCAAATCTCTTATTTTCCACTTCTCATAATCATCCTAGAGGCAGTTCCAACATGTTCCCCACTCATGGAGCCATGGTCAGCTAATTTTAACATGGTCGTTCCATTTTTCCTCCTGTAATTAATATAAATATTCTGTTGTGATACAAGTGTCATAGTCAAATAGTTAGTTGAGTCCAAACATATCTCTACCTGACAATCACAACAATTAAATACAATTATTAAATTCAAAATTTGGAATTGACATAAATGGCAAAAATTTTCCATATTCGAATTTGCCAAAAACAGAAATAATTTCCATCACATAAAAAAAATATTTTATTTTGGGGAGATGTCACATAACCTAGCCAAGTATTTTGTTGTTTCTCCCTTCATGTTAGGCCAGTAAAATAGTTTTATGAGTGTTGTTATTGTTTTCTGGTAGCCTGTGTGGCCATAATATTGTTTCTTATGTACTTCGTCTAAAATGGTTAATTTTAGCTTTGTTGAATCTGGTATGTAAAGTCTGTTTTTAAATCTTAATAGTCCCTTCTTGTCCATACTTATCTCTGGTTTATCTGAGTTTGTGATACTGTTTTGAAATTCTGCCATCATCTTAGTGTAATTCCCGTTGTTAATACCTGTCCTTTTTATTCATTGTTCGAGATCACTTTCTGCCCTACTGATATTTATTTCAAATAACCCATGGATTCTACAGCTTAAAGCATATGCTACATTATTTTCCTTACCCTTGATATGTCTGACCTCGAAGTCGAATTCCCTCAAGAAGGATAGCCACCTTGCATGTCTTGCATTAAGGTCTGGTTGGTTTAACATATATTTCACTCTGCTATTATCCGTCAATAGTAAGAATTTTATGCCCATTATATAGTGTCACCACATTTTTAAGGCATGTATTACTGTTGCCAATTCTAAGTCATGAGTGACATAGTTTTGCTCCTGTTCCTTTAATTTCTCGGACTCATAACAAATCATGTTCCCTTCTTGAGTTAGGAAACCACCTAGTCCTTCTTTACTTGCATCAACACATACTGTGAAGTTTTTCTCTGGGTCGGCTACCTTCAAAATGGGCGCCGATGTCAATAATTCCTTTAGCTTGTTAAAACTGTCTTGACACTTTTGCGACCAGTTAAACTTGGTCCCTTTCTTTTGTAATGACGTGATAGGGTAGGCTATCATGGAGAACCCTTCTATAAATCTGTGATAATATCTGGTGATTCCCATGAATGATCGGATATCTTCCACATCCTTAGGCACTGGCCATTCCATAATGGCTTTTATCTTTTCCGGGTCTACGACAATACCTTTTGAGGAAATGACATGTCCTAAATATTGTATTTATTTTTGATAAAAATCACATTTGTCGAATTTTGGGTATAGTTTGTGTTTCCTCAGTGTTTGAATAACTATTTTTAAGTGTCCATCATGTTCCTGCTCCATTTTAGAATAGACCAGAATATCATCGATAAATACTACTACAAACTTGTCTAAGTACTCGCTGAAAATGTTGTTCATCAAGCACATAAATGTGGTTGGTGCATTAGTGAGTCCGAAAGATATTACTACAAACTCGTAGTGTCTGTATCGTGTTCGAAAAGTTGTTTTGTTTATGTCCTATTCCTTTATCCTAACTTGATGATATCTGGATCGTAAATCCAATTTTGAGAAGATCTTGGCCCCACCAACTTGATCGAACAGATCATTTATCTTGGGTAAGGGGTATTTGTTCTTAATGGTCACTTTGTTTAGTTGTCTATAATCGATAGACAATCTTAGACTACCATCTTTCTTTTTTAGAAAGAGGATTGGTGCTCCCCATGGCGAGACACTTGGTCTAATATACTCTTTGTCCAACAATTCCTGTAATTGTATTTTTAATTCTGTCAGTTCTGGTAGACTCATTCGGTAGGGTGCTTTTGAGATGGGGGTTGATCTGGGTAGTAATTCTATGGAGAAATCTATTTCTCTCCTAGGAGGTAATTTTGGTATCTCATCAACAAACATGTCTCTGAATTCACGTAGGACAACAAAGTCTTCTAACTTGGGCTTATATTATTTTTCTAATAGATTCGTCACTTGGATAGCATAAACTTGACATCCCTTTCTAATACATTTCTTGGATTGCATCGCTTAGACTTGTTTGACTGACACAGGTTTTGGTATGCCTTGGGATATTCTAACAGTGCCAGAATTATCTTTGTAGCTAAGTATCTTTGTATAACAGTCTAGTACTTCTTTGTGTTGTTCCTGTTATCACCCCATAAATTATGGGTATCAGTTGATGACTTGGATTTTATCTGTATCTGGTGATTTGGTTAACAAATGATATTGCATTCTTCAAATAATTTGTGAAAAAGAAAAAGAAAGAAAAAAGAAAAGAAAAAGAAAGAAAAAGAAAGGAAAAAAAAAAGAAAAGAGGGCCAAAAGAGTTGAAACAAAGGCCCCATGCAATAATAGCAACTTGGTCATACCTTTCAAGCATGACCAAGTTATTTTAAATTTTCAATGTTGATAGGTTAGTGAATACATCCGATCAGACCATCAAATCCTGATCAGATAGCCCCTAGGTTAGAATTAGTGAATACATCCGATCAGACCATCAAATCATGATCAGATAGCCCCTAGAAAGAATAAAAGCTTAACCCAATTGTTTAATCTGGGTCAACTGCCTCGTGACAATAGGTTAGGATGTAGATTAATTGCCTTGCTCGCCTTGCCAAAATAAAGCCAGATCGATAAAGAGGTTACCCTATGACTCCAATGCCTAGTTGTAATTGAAATAATGTCCCCTTGGTGGTGTATATGAGAAATATCCCGGGAAAACCCATGTGAGTGTCCTTATCCTAAGTTTTCCTACATATGACATTTTCTGCCCCCTACCTATGTCTCATTCACTTTTCAAAGGCTCAGATCACGGCGCTTAGATCAACGGCTCACATTTGATTCTGGACCCCCCTTAGTGTTCTTCTTTTAACCAAAGGGGGGGGTCCGAAATCTATGGTAATGTATGCGCAGAGCTGGACGGCCCTGAAAGGGGCGCGTGAATCCACGGCTCATATTGGATTCTAGACCCCCCCGCCCGTTCTGCCTTTAACGGAAGGGGGGGGGGTCCGGAATTAGTCATAAAGCAGGCGCAGATATGGACGACCCTTAGTCCAGTGCTCAAATCGATGGTTCACATTGGATTCTGGACCTCCCCCCTCTGTTCTGCCTTTAACGGAGGGGGGGGTCCGAAATTGATATTAAAAAGCGCACAGATATGGACGGCCCTTAGTCCAACGCTCAAATTGGCGGTTCACATTGGATTCCGGACCCCCCCTTCCGTTCTGCCTTTAACAGATGGGGGGGGGGTCCGGAATTGATATTAAAAAGTGCACAGATCTGGACGGCCATCAGACAAGTGCGCAGATCAATGGTTCGGGACTGATTCCGGACCCCCCTGGGTGTTCTGTCTTTAATCAAAAGGGGGGGGTCCATAATGGATATTCCTTCAGGCGGGCCCCTTGTTACACATGGCGTGTTTCCATTGGTCCAAAGGTCAAATCTCTCACCTGCTATCTGACATCCCCTCACCCATGGACGTCATCATCCACTATCCCCACTTGTCCTACTTGCCCCCGGGTCGAAGTCCCATCCTGTTACTACTGTCAGTCCACGGTGTCAGCCCCATAACACCCCTCACTTATGAACTTCCCGCTTGGCGACTTTACCCCCTATCATGAACCTCCACGTTAGTCGTCCGTATACCTTGGTCACCATAACCTGCCGTATCCCCCCAAGTGGCCGGTTGTCCATTAATAATGGGATAATATGTCCGTTGTCATGCTGATCGTTTTCCCGCGTCCGACCGACCCAATTTTAAATAAAAACACCGTTGTGCCCATTTTCATTCTGTATTCATCCCTCGCGCTAGAACCATCCATCGCACCAGAGAACGCGTTTACCTTTTCCCCATTGCTTCCCCGTCGTTTTCTTCCACCGCCAGTAGACCCCACTAACGTTGTTTGTTGCAGGTACAGTTGCTGAGATGGCGTCTAAAACAAAGCAAACGGAAGAGGAAGAGAATCCATTCATTCCTCCTTCGGTGGACCTGGATAAATTTCCCCTGGTCGACAAGGACCGGTTGATAGCTGACACTATATGCAGTTTCGACTTTGCAGATTTGCAGTCATGGATTCAGGAAATCTTCCTGGACCAGAGTGACGAGATTGGGCTCTGGGAGTCCAATTTGCCCTTATATAGTTTCCCCCAAATCTATAATTTCCCTGAGTTTGCCCTCCGCTGCCAGGTCCACTACTTACCCGACCAAAAAGCCATCATGTCTTCCTCCGGAGATGCGCTTTTCTTCATCACCCCTGAGGACATCGACTAGATGTTACAAATCACCAGAGCAGAATCTTTTTCCCCTTTTAACCTGGAAATCCTCACCGATCTTTACCAGAAGATGACTTTCCCACAGAGAGCTCAGATTTTCGAGCTGTTTTTTCCCACTTTTGCTCCTCTCCCGACCACCAGCCCCCCATACCCTTCTTCCATGTTTTTCGTCAAAGGGAATCATATTATCTCGACAGTGTGTGCTCTACTGGGATACTACTCAGATCAATGGGTGCATGAGCCCATCCTGGGTTTTCTGTCCATCTTTTCCAACGACGAACAGCCAACCACGCAGTTCGATTACAGCACATTCCTGGCAAATAACATCCATGAGCAGTTCATCAATTTCGACACCGAAGGAATGTTCAGATACTCTTCCATTCTGGCTTACATGTTCATCTATTTCCAAACCGACAAGTTCAACTTCTCCATGCAGAAGATGGATGCCAACGGGAAGCCTCAGCCTGTCACAGCGTGGACGTCTCTCCTGAGGCGAAATTCCGCCGAATATGTCTTCACGACATTCATAGATCAGTTTTATCACCCAGTGGTAAGTATTTTGAGTGGCATGCCTGAGCCACGGGTAAATGACAAAGTCCGGAGAGTTCTACAACTCTCAGAAAACGCGAAGACAAGAGACTGGTATCTGTACCAGAATCACTCTGAGATCCGAGTCTACGGGTGTGAGCTGGCACCATTCAAGCTTCCGAGATACATACCGGTAAGGGTTTTCGCTTTGGAATACATTAGGCAAATTATGAATTCTGATGATATTCACTTTGTCTCTCTCAGAAAGAAGCAACAATTGCGGATTAAAGGGCAGATAGGCTCTTTCATCTGCAACAGCAGAGGCGCAAGTGATGAAGCAGACAGACTCTTGAGGGAAATGAAATTCATGTCAAGCTTCCCCTGGCATTATGATCCCCATGGCATCATTTCTGAGATGAGAGTCAAGAATAAGAATGCTCCATATGTGCATGAGCCCAGGCCTGAAATTGAAAAATTTGCTAATCAAGTAGAATGGGAGCCCGATACATTGGAGGACGTGGAACTGACTGTCAGGATGGAAGAGCAGGTACCCTCAACAAGTGCACCACCCGCGGCCACACCTCAGAATGTCAAGGAAAAGAGGCCCCGGCAGGAATCATCTTCTCCTGTCATAGAGGTGTCTCTGGAGGAATTTGAATCGCACTCCAAAAGGCCGAGGATAGCTCCAACGACAGGCGTGACAGTGGAGCAAGAGATCCCACTCACCACAGTGACCACCACTGGAGCTAAGCAGCTCAGTTTTCCTTTCGGCTCCAGTCAACATAAGGAGGGTATAAAAGAAATAAAATCCTCAGATTCTCCATTGGATACTCCTCCAAGTAGCACTGGGCCCAAATTGGGCATTTTTGAAAAATATGACATGATCAGAAAGAGGAACCAGTCGCTCACCAATAGAACTTATGCACAGTTCCAGAAGCATTCGTCCACGGCCCGACATAGAATTCTCTCAACATTTGATACAGAGAAGGGTAGGATGCACCTGACGTTCCTCCATGCACAAGTGCCTGATCCTAAGGTGATATTCGACTACAAGAGGTCAATATTCGAGTTTCAAGCAAAAGATGTGCATCCGGCAGATCAAATAGATATGCATAAGCAAACTGGGGAAATGATTTCCCACACTTTAGCCCGCGTTGCAACTTCTGCGGCAAGGTATCGAACAACATTGAGTAACGCCCAGACCCAACTGAAGCTAGAGAAGATGTCTTCCTTCGCGAAAGACAACAAGATAAAGACACTGGAGGAGTTGGTCCTCAAGATCGGCTATGACCCAGCGAATGTCAAGGCTGCCGAAGAAATGATTAAAAAGAAGAATGCTGACATCGCCACATTGAGAAAGAAGCTAAAGCTCCCTCCAACATAAGACCCACAAACGAAAGAAATAGCTGAAAGGGAAGGCGAAAAGGATGAAATGTTGAAATTACTCCTGGAGAAGAGTGCGCAATTAAAGGAGATGGAGGCAGAGATGGAGAGACTGCTCAAGGAGAGAGAAGCAGGTAAGTGAGCAAATCAGGAAGGAGCTAAAACAGCTCAAAAAACAGACTGTGGCAGGTAAGACTCTGGCTGAGGCCAAAGAGGTGATATGGACTGACATTTCCAAGTCCATAAACGAAATATGGCCCATGTTTCAAATAATGTTTGAACAAAACGAGTTGCTCGAAAGGAGAAAACAAGCTGTGGAGAAAATCAGGACAGAGCTGGGAGACATGCCAACTCAAGCTAATGAAATCATAAGGTTCCTAAATTCAAAGACCAGGGAGAAACTAGAAGAATTGAAGATCGAGGACAGGACAGAAACAATATTGGAGGTGAAAAGAGTTCTGACCAAAAGAAGCCTTATGCTCCAGCTTGAAGAGAAAATCCAAGTTATGGATCAAGGAGTGCAAAGGTTTTTCCACAAGATAGATGCTCTGCAAAGAAAGGGCCTGCCTGGTATGAAGGTCATCAATGATAAACTGATGACACTCCCTGATTATAAGAAGAAGTTGGCAGAAGCGTCTGTTTCCAAGTTTGCAGGGGTCCAAGGGAGTATCACGGGAAAAACATTCGTAGAGGCCCTGCAGTTGGATATTGATATCCAACATGAAATTAAGCACATATTCGTCATCAAGCCCACATTTTCCAAGTACACAGATATGGATGAAGTATACAGGAGGTTGCTTAAAGTCACATTGCCAGGTCATATCAGGTGGGAGGAGCTGTGTGATCTGCTGGATTAACAGATGAGCTGTCATGATCAACTCTCCCGTCCAGTCAGAAGAGGTTGAGAGGGCACCTCGCCAACGGCCTACCCAGAAGTTCAGCGAACAGTTGTAATGAGTCACCAAACCATTTTTGATTAGTTGAGTTAGTTATGCTAAAAATAGTATGGACACGTCCGGGTCAGTTATGACAGGAGCGTTTGTATTTTGACTTATAAATACTTGTTTTTTCAATGTATTGAGGGTTGTCGATTTGCACACCCTATTTCTATCAAGCTGTAACATTTTTGAGGAGGTCCACCGTTAATAAAGAAAAGGCATTTTACAGGATTCTTGCGCATGTTTCACTGGTGATGTGATTTTCCTAGTCAAATGTTTCCTTGCTCTGTATTCATCTTGTTTTTCTATAACTAATCTTTACGAATAGCGTTATGTTGCAGGATTTATCTCTGATACCCTGTTTCCGATTCTAAAGGTTTTAATGTTCATCTTCTAAATATCTTCAGTTAAGAGATTCTTAAGTGCTTGTTAATTGGAGTTATTTTCCTTATCTTTTCTTCTGTTCATCACTTAACTTATTAAAGATCCAGTGTGCATGTTATCTCACCTTGTGGAAGGTTTTTCAGCATTTCTGGTTGTATCTCTGGTTCATTAAATTCAGACCCCATAGCCCAATGGATGTGTAATTTGTCTCAACCAAATTTAAAAACCATTTACAACAAAACAAAACTCGTGCCTTTACCTAGCCTAATATTTTTTAAACAAAGCTAAATCTTGTAGAGAGATCCCTCTTTGAAGCTGGAAGGGCTAGATCCCAGCTTTAAAAGTGGTTGGTTAAGGTTACCTTTGTATATTTCTTCTTTTCAACCTCTAGGAAATTTACAGAGCGCTAACATAAATGGCGACTCCGCTGGGGAAGAACTGAAACGGATATCTCACGACTCTTTTTCCCCGAAGAAATTTCGATTCTGAGGAGAAAGGAATGTTTAGAGGTTGATTAACCCTGTACATATTTTTCTCAGTTTTGTCCTTAGAACCTCTTGCTCCTCTATGACTATCCCTGCAGCAGTACAACCAAATATCGAACCCAGGCTAGCGAATGAAAATCACATTGCGTTGAACCTTTTTGACTTAATCCTCAAAACTGCCAATAACCGGGAAGAGCTCGAACGTTCATGGGAAGCCATTGAACGAGACATAGATGCTCAGGAACAATTGGAAGTAAGACGACGTCAACGCATAAACCTCCCATAGTTTCTTTTCATCATAAAATTAACTAAAAAATAAAATATATTTAAAAAGTAAAAAGAGTTCTGGCTCCTAAGAAGGTCCACACTCGATCTCATCCAGATCCAAAACCCTCAGCAGCGGTAGATAATCCCGAGCAGTTGTTGAAACGAAAGACCTTAGCCACCTATTCAGCGAGTCATTCTCCTCTACGCAGGTCTCCTTCTTTTTTCGGAAGACTAAGTGTCTTTCAAAACCCTGACCTTGAGCTCATTTCATCACAAACCCTTAGTAGAACACGGTCTGAAACCTTTGCGTCTGAGCTCGTTTTTTACCCATCTGTGGTGCCACCCCGAACCCCCGAAGTCTTGTCTCCTACGACTAAACTAAATATCAATACCTCAGCACCACACAGTCCTTCATCACCCTCGTCTTCAGTCACTACCCCCCTGCCACCCAGGCCGTCGTTCCACCTCCTCTGCCCATCATGGCAGCTCGATATGCTCCTTTGGTGCTGGCTGCACCACTGCATGCCATGCCCCAAGACTACCAGACTAGACTTCCACAGTTCGATGCAACTGGACCTTTAAACGCACAACAACATGTGGATAAAATGAACGACTACTTAGATTTGCAAGAAGTTGACGAAGTCGACGTTCAGATGAGACTTTTCGCACAGAGTCTGACAGGAGAAGTCAAAAAATGGTTCAAAGATTTACCCGCCGCATCGATCCCTGACCTTGTTGCGTTCCAAAGAAGTTTTCTTGACAGATGGGGGGTAAAGAAAAATCCCCTCCAAATACTGTCAGAACAAAAAAATAAAAAGAAATCAAGGCGAAACTATCCAAGATTACTGTACCCGCTTCAACAATTTGTATAACGCGATTCCAACTGAAATCAAACCTCCCCCAGGTTTGGAATTAATTAAATTTCCTGATGGATTTGATGTTGACATGTCTTATCAATTAAGAGAAAGATATGCTGCCACCCTTGAAGACATGCAGAAAATCGCTATTAGTGTGGAAGCTAATCTGTTGGCAAAACGAGCACGTCAAAGATCTGAAAGGAGAGTCACGTTCAGAGAAGAACCTTCCACGTCTAACAACGACTCCAAAATGGATATGGTAGTCAAAACATTGGCATTATTGCTATAAAGATCGAACATTTCAGACAGGAATCCCCCGAGAGACGACACTCCTGCTCCCCAGATTCGAAACCCTAATTTCAAAAGAAACCCTCCTCAAATCAGGTAAAGGGATCCCAGGGACCAAAGAGATCAGCGAGATCCTAGGGACCAAAGAGAACAAAGAGGTCCAGATCCACCAATTAGACCTCCCCTACAAGAAAACTATGTTGATGATGGAGGGGAAGTAATAGAGGAATTGGAAGACACTCATATCAACCTCATGGGAATACACGACAATGAGGCCATTTTCCTTACTCAAGAAGAGCAGGAACTATTCCTGCTAAACCAAACAAAGGTGAGTGGGGAGACTGAGGGTGCGGGGCAACCAACCTGGGACTATGACATACTGGAAGTACACCGACAGTACAACCTTCGGAGTAATAAGACAGAAGGAAATTCCCCAAGAAAGACGACCGAAACGCAGAAGGTAGCCGAGGTCCAAAAGGCTCCTGAAAAAATCACTGCTGGGAAGTCTTCTGAGAAAGGTAAAACTGACGCTCCGGTGAAGAAAAACATCACCGTACTGAAAAGAACAGATCAGCTTGAAGTCTCACCCAATAGCCCACCCAGTACTTCATAGCAGAAGAACACGGGGGACCAGACAGAATCAGTGAGTCAGACTAAAACTCCGGCACCTTTTAGCCTAGAAGCAGAATTGGCCAAAATCAAAATTTCCTTCCCACTGACAGAGTTGGTAAGACGAGGCAGTTATCGTTCACAGGTACTAAAGGCATTAGCCATTGAACCTGGCATAGGCACCCAAGCCTTGACTATCGGGTCTGTGACTGACTCCGACACTGTGAACCTCGCTGACGATCGCCCCGAACTCCTTTTCGGACCTGCAGTGGATGGTCGAGATGATACCGGTGATGTAGCTCCCTTTTATATCAGTTTGAACATACATGATTTGATATTGCATAACGCCATGTTGGATTCAGGTGCCTCACACAATCTAATGCCTAAAGCAGTAATGGAAAAGCTGGGATTGGAAGTCACTAGACCTTACAAAGATCTACACTCGTTTGACTCTAGCAAAGTCAAATGTATTGTTCTGATTAAAGATCTATGCATCACCCTGGTTCAGATCCCTTCAAAAAGCATGGTTATGGACGTGGTGGTTGCCGATATTCCACCAAAATATGGTATGTTACTGTCCCAGTCTTGGGGATTTAAGCTCAAAGGAACCTTACAACTGGATATGTCTTACGCCACTGTCCCAGTTTTTGGACAACAGAGGAGATTATATAGAGAAACACTGATGAAGTATATGGTCAGTAGTAAAGAGAAACCTCATAATTACCCCCTTTACTCTACCCATTCAGATTTAGATTCATTCATCTTGTACAATGATGGTGATACTGAGGAACAGGATACTCAGCTGATAGAAGTTATAGATAGTCAAGACGAAAGTCCAAGAAACAATGAGGCAGCAAAAATGGGAGATGAAACCACTAAAGAGTTCCCGACTGACTTCTGGAGCATGGATTTTGACGGAGCAGTGAGTAAAGAAGGAGCAGGAGCCGGTGTCTGGTTGCATAATCATCGAAAAAGGTATTCATAGAACCATTCCTATAAGTTAAATTTCCACTGCACTAACAACGTTGCTGAGTATGAAGCTTTAATGCTCAGTCTGAAGCTGTTGAAAAAGGTTGGTGCTAAGAAAATAATGGTAAGGGGCGATTCCGAATTAATTATTAAACAAGTTAAAGGTGAATATGCTGCTAAACATCCACGTCTTAGAGCCTACATAAATGCTATTCTTGATGCGTTGAAATGTTTTGCAGAGGTGGATTTGCAGGTAATGCCGAGAGGACAGAATATCCTGGCCGACGGGTTAGCTACGTCAGCTGCATCCTGCAAGATCCCTTTCCGCCAAACTCGTCCATACACAGTTGAGGTGATATGCAGACCCATAGTGCCCGATAATATCAGGTACTGGCAAGTGTTTGGAAATGACGATCAGATAGAAGACTTTTTGCACTGCAAGAACGATTTTGAATGTACAAACATAGATTTAGAAAATGAGAATGAGAATGTAAATAACTCTGAATTTGAAGTAGATAGTGTTAATACTGTAAATACAGTGGAGATAGATGATGCAGTAGTTTCAGGAGAGGTAGAAGATGACGAGGCAGATACCGATGTTTTACAACTGAAAAGCAATATTTTACCCAGAGGTCTTGTCCCTTTAGAAGATCTGTTCGATAGTGATGACGTAGCTAAAAAACCAAAAATAGAAGCTCACGGGCAAGAGATAGAAGAATGTAATATAGGAACCGACGAGAAGCCTAAGATGGTCAAACTGTCCAAATCTCTACCCCTAGAACAAAAGCTCAAGTACATTGAATTGTTCAAGGAATATTCAGATGTTTTTGCCTGGGGCTATGAGGATCTGAAAGCCTATGACACAAACATTATACAACACAGGATTCCCATAAAGGAAAATCAGAAACCGTTTAGGCAGAAACTTAGGAGGATAAATCCCAAATTGCTTCCTTTGATAGAAAAGGAAATCAAGAAAATGCATGATGACAAGATCATAGTCCCGCTGCGTTTCTCCAAGTGGGTTTCTAATTTAGTCCCTACACGCAAGAAAACCGGCGAAATCAGACTCTGCATAGATTTCAGGAATCTAAACAAAGCATCCTTGAAGGATAACTACCCCTTGCTTAAAATGGATCACCTCCTACAAAGTGTGGTTGGGTCCAGTCGAATTTCCCTGCTAGATGGCTTCTCAGGCTACAACCAGGTCTTGGTTCACCCAGACGATCAGAAAAAGACCGCTTTCACCACCCCATGGGGCACTTTCATGTACGTGAAGATGCCTTTCGGTCTGATGAACGCAGGAGCAACATTCCAGAGGGCGATGGACATCGCCTTTGTTGAAGAGACAGGTAAGTTCATTTTCGTTTATTTAGATGACGTGACTGTTTTTTCCCAATCTGATGATCAACACTTGCATCACCTCAGACGAGTTTTCGAAAAATGTAGAAGGTTTAGGATTTCATTGAATCTCAAGAAATGTATTTTTGGGTTAGAAGAGGGTAAATTGTTGGGACATATCATCTCTAAAGAAGGCATCAGGATTGACCCCAGCAGGATAGAGGCCATACTAAAGATAGAACACCCCAGAAACCTTAAAGAACTACAGTCATTTATAGGGCAAATTAACTTTCTTCGAAGATTCATTCCTAATCTGGCTGAGCTCCTCCGAAACATTACGAACATGCTTAAAAAGGATGCTAAGGTAAAATGGGACTTTGAAGCTAGACAGTCCTTTGAACAAGTCAAAAAAGCACTCACAAAAGCCCCAGTTTTGATTAGTCCCGATTTCACTAAAGATTTCTATCTTTTTTCTTTTGCTTCCGAACATACAATAGCAGCTGTATTACTGCAGAAGAATAGTGAAGGGTATGAACAACCCATAGCTTTCTTTAGCAAAGCCCTGAGAGACGCTGCACTAAACTACAATATTATGGAGAAACATGATTTCGCCTTGGTGAAGGCTATTAAAGACTTCAGGGTCTACGTTCTCCATTCACATGTCATAGCATATGTTCTGAACGTGGTAGTGAAAGATATCTTGACACAAGACAACCCTGACGGGAGGAGGGAAAGTGGATTGCAGTTATTCTAGAATACGACATAGAAATTAAGCCCACAAAATTGATCAAAGGTCAAGGCCTTGCTAAACTGATGGCTGAATCTAACTTTCAAGCTCTTGACATTAATTTTCTAGATGTGGCAGATGAACAGGGCGAGATGGCGAATCCATACATTAAAGAGGTTTTTCTAAATTCTCCATGGTATGCAGACCTTATTTTTGTTTTACAAAATTTACAAGCTCCCCCTGGTTTAACTAAAACTAAAGCTAGATTCTTAAAGTTGAAAGCTTTGAAATTCTGTATTCTAGAAGGAAATTTGTATTGGAAAGACCCTGCGGGTATTCTTTTAAATTGCTTGCTCAAAGATGAAGCTGACAAAGTGTTGCAGGAGTTCCATGCAGGTGAATGCGGTGGACATATGAACTGGAAGGATACTGCTAACAAAATACTTAGAGCTGGTTTTTACTGGCCCACCCTGTTTGCAGACGTGCATCATAAAGTAACAACATGTCACCAGTGTCAGCTATTTGAGGGTAAAAGGAAGCTCCTTCCTCTACCTCTCAAACCAATTTCAGTTGAGGCTCTGTTCCAGCAATGGGGACTCGATTTCATAGGAGAGATACACCCTACATCTTTGGGCCAACATAAGTGGATTCTCACTGCCACTGATTATTTTACCAAATGGATCGAGGCAGTACCAAGCAGGCAAGCCACTGATGCTGTTATTATTAAATTTCTTGAAAATAATATTTTATCCCGTTTTGGTTGTCCTAGGAAGATCATTACTGACAATGCAGCTGCCTTTCGGTCGAAGAAGATTATTGATTTCTGCAGTCATTACCACATTGTCTTGGGACATTCCACGGCCTATTACCCTCAGGGGAATGGGCTGATGGAATCCTCGAACAAGACCTTGATAAACGTCATCAAGAAAACATTGCAGGAGAATAAAAAATGATGGCATGACAAACTGGTATTTTCTTTATGGGCAGATAGACTGACTACCAAAAGTTCCATTGGTATGTCACCATACCAGCTGGTATATGGTACTGAGGCTGTTTTCCCAACATCGTTAGGAGTCCCTGTCATGAAGTTACTTCAAGAGATGCAAGCCAAACCAAATGATTCTCAGAGACGAATCAATCAAATGATTCATTTGCATCAGACTAGAGAGGATGTTTTCAACAAAACACAGGTCATCCAAGAGAACATTAAGAGGATCTTTGACAAACGAACCAAAGAGGACGATTTCAAGCTAGGAGACCTGGTGCTGAAATGGGATGCGAGGAACGAGAACAAGGGAAAGCATAGGTAATTTGATCACATGTGGACAGGGCCTTACATGATCCAAGCTTTCAAAGGAAACAATGCCTTTTTACTAAACAATGCCGATGGGTCAGATTTGCCAGGAGCACCAGTGAATGGCAGAATGCTGAAGCATTATATTCCCCCCCAGTAAAAGTTTTGAAGAAACCACTCTCCATTGTACATACCGTTTTTAATTTTCAGGAGTTACTTGCATTTTCTGAATGGAGAACGACGGTCAGGTTGTTGAAGCCTGAAGAGAAGGACCTAAGCTGCTGATCATTGTTTTTCAATACCTCTCGTAGAATCAGACCGATGAAGATCACTAGACAGATTGGTTCAAAGATGACAGGAAAACTGGATTCTTGGCACTTAACAGGGCAAGTACCATCCCCATGTGGAGCCACCTGTTATCACCCCATAAATTATGGGTATCAGTTGATGACTTGGATTTTATCTGTATCTGGTGATTTGGTTAACAAATGATATTGCATTCTTCAAATAATTTGTGAAAAAGAAAAAGAAAGAAAAAAGAAAAGAAAAAGAAAGAAAAAGAAAGGAAAAAGAAAAGAAAAGAGGGCCAAAAGAGTTGAAACAAAGGCCCCATGCAATAATAGCAACTTGGTCATACCTTTCAAGCATGACCAAGTTCTTTTAAATTTTCAATGTTGATAGGTTAGTGAATACATCCGATCAGACCATCAAATCCTGATCAGATAGCCCCTAGGTTAGAATTAGTGAATACATCTGATCAGACCATCAAATCCTGATCAGATAGCCCCTAGAAAGAATAAAATCTTAACCCAACTGTTTAATCTGGGTCAACTGCCTCGTGACAATAGGTTAGGATGTAGATTAATTGCCTTGCTCGCCTTGCCAAAATAAAGCCAGATCGATAAAGAGGTTACCATATGACTCCAATGCCTAGTTGTAATTGAAATAATGTCCCCTTGGTGGTGTATATGAGAAATATCCCAGGAAAACCCATGTGAGTGTCCTTATCCTAAGTTTTCCTACATATGACATTTTCCGCCCCCTACCTATGTCTCATTCACTTTTCAAAGGCTCAGATCATGGCGCTTAAATCAACGACTCACATTTGATTTCAGACCCCCCTTAGTGTTCTTCTTTTAACCAAAGGGGGGGGGTCCGAAATCTATGGTAATGTATGCGCAAAGCTGGACGGTCCTGAAAGGGGTGCGCGAATCCACGGCTCATATTGGATTCTGGACACCCCCGCCCGTTCTGCCTTTAACGAAAGGGGGGGGACCGGAATTAGTCATAAAGCAGGTGCAGATCTGGACGGCCCTTAGTCCAGCGCTCAAATTGGTGGTTCACATTGGATTCCGGACCCCCCCCCCC
>ML777612.1:63556-86007 GCA_009831015.1 Picea engelmannii
CCGGAATTGATATTAAAAAGCGCACAGATCTGGACGGCCCTTAGTCCAGCACTCAAATCGGCGGTTCACATTGGATTCCATACCCCCCCCTTTGTTCTGCCTTTAACGGAGGGGGGGGGTCCGGAATTGATATTAAAAAGCGCACAGATCTGGACGACCATCAGACAAGCGCGCAGATCAATGGTTCGGGACTGATTCCGGACCCCCCTGGGTGTTCTGTCTTTAATCAAAAGGGGGGGTCTGGAATGGATATTCCTTCAGGTAGGCCCCTTCTTACACATGGCGCGTTTCCATTGGTCCAAAGGTCAAATCTCTCACCTGCTATCTGACATCCCCTCACCCATGGATGTCATCATCCACTATCCTCACTTGTCCTACTTGCCCCCGGGTCGAAGTCCCATCCCGTTACTACTGTCATTCCATGGTGTCAGCGCCATAACATGCCTCACTTATGAACTGCCCCTTTGGCGACTTTACCCCCTATCATGAACCTCCACGTCAACCGTCTGTATACCTTGGTGACCATCCCCTGCCGTATCACCCCAAGTGGCCCGTTGTCCATTAATAATGGGATAATAAGTCCGTTGTCATGCTGACCATTTTCCCGCGTCCGACCGACCCAGTTTTAAATAAAAACACCGTTGTGCCCATTTGCATTCTTTATTCATCCCTCGCGCTAGAACCATCCATCGCACCAGAGAACGCGTTTACCTTTTCCCCATTGCTTCCCCGTCGTTTTCTTCCACCTCCAGTAGACCCCACTAATGTTGTTTGTTGCAGGTACAGTTGCTGAGATGGCATCTAAAACAAAGCAAACGGAAGAGGAAGAGAATCCATTCGTTCCTCCTCCGGTGGACCTGGATAAATTTCCCCTGGTCGACAAGGACCGGTTGATAGCTGACACTATATGCAGTTTCGACTTCACAGATTTGCAGTCATGGCTTCAGGAAATCTTCCTGGACCAGAGTGACGAGATTGGGCTCTGGGAGTCCAATTTGCCCTTATATCTTTTCCCCCAAATCTATAATTTCCCCGAGTTTGCCCTCCGCTTCCAGGTCCACTACTTACCTGACCAAAAAGCCATCATGTCTTCCTCCGGAGACGCGCTTTTCTTCATCACCCCTGAGGACATCGACCAGATGTTACAAATCACCAGAGCAGAAACTTTTTCCCCTTTTAACCTGAAAATCCTCACCGAGCTTTACCAGAAGATGACTTTCCCGCAGAGAGATCAGATTTTCGAGCTGTTTTTTCCTACTTCCGCTCCTCTCCCGACCACCAGCCCCCCGTACCCTTCTTCCATGTTTTCCGTCAAAGGGAATCAGATTCTCTCGGCTGTTTGTGCTCTACTGGGATACTACTCAGATCAATGGGTGGATGAGCCCATCCTGGGATTTCTGTCCATCTTTTCCAACGACGAACAACCAACCACGCAGTTCGATTACAGCACATTCCTAGCAAATAACATCCATGAGCAGTTCATCAATTTCGACACCGAAGGAATGTTCAGATACTCTTCCATTCTGGCTTACATGTTCATCTATTTCCAAGCCGACAAGTTCAACTTCTCCATGCAGAAGATGGATGTCGATGGGAAGCCTCAACCCGTCACAGCGTGGACGTCTCTCTTGAGGCGAAATTCCGCCGAATATGACTTCACGGCGTTCATAGATCAGTTTTATCACCCAGTGGTAAGTATGTTGAGTGGCATGCCTAAGCCACGGGTAAATGACGAAGTCTGGAGAGTTCTACAAGTCTCGGAAAATGCGAAGACAGGAGACTGGTATCTGTACCAGAATCACTCCGAGATCCGAGTCTACGGGTGCGAGCTGGCACCATTCAAGCTTCCGAGATACATACCGGTAAGGATTTTCGCTTTGGAATACATTAGGAAAATTATGAATTTTGATGATATTCACTTTGTCTCTCTCAAAAAGAAGCAACAATTGTGGATTAAAGGGAAGATAGGCTCTTTCATCTACAACAGTAGAGGCACAGGTGATGAATCAAATAGACTCTTGAGGGAAATGAAATTCATGTCAAGCTTCCCCTGGCATTATGATCCCCATGGCATCATTTCTGAGATGAGAGTCAAGAATAAGAATGCTCCATATGTGCATGAGCCCAGGCCTGAAATCAAAAAATTTGCTAATCAAGTAGAATGGGAGCCCGATACATTGGAGGACATGGAACCGGCTGTCAGGATGGAAGAGAAGGTACCCTCAACAAGTGCGCCACCCGCGGCCACACCTCAGAATGTCAAGGAAAAGAGGCCCCGACAGGAATCATCTTCTCCTGTCACAAAGGTGTCTCTGGAGGAATTTGAATCGCACTCCAAAAGGCCGAGGACAGCTCCAACGACAGGCGTGACAGTGGAGCAAGAGATCCCACTCACCACAGTGACCACCACTGGAGCTAAGCAGCTCAGTTTTCCTTTCGGCTCCAGTCAGCATAAGGAGGGTATAAAAGAAATAAAATCCTCAGATTCTCCATTGGATACTCCTCCAAGTAGCACTGGGCCCAAATTGGGCATTTTTGAAAAATATGACACGATCAGAAAGAGGAACCAGTCGCTCACCAATAGCACTTATGCACAGTTCCAGAAGCAGTCGTCCACGACCCAGCATAGACTTCTCTCAGCATTTGATACAGAGAAGGGTAGGATGCACCTGGCGTTCCTCCATGCACAAGTGCCTGATCCTAAGGTGATATCCAACTACAAGAGGTCAATATTCGAGTTTCAAGCAAAAGATGTGCATCCGGCAGATCAAATGGATATGCATAAGCAAACTGGGGAAATGATTTCCCACACTTTAGCCCGCGTTGCAACTTCTGCGGCAAGGTATCGAACAACATTGAGTAACTCCCAGACCCAACTGAAGCTAGAGAAGATGTCTTCCTTCGCGAAAGACAACAAGATAAAGACACTGGAGGAGATGGTCCTCAAGATCGGCTACGACCCGACGAATGTCAAGGATGCCGAAGAAATGATTAAAAAGAAGAATGCCGACATCACCGCATTGAGAAAGCAGCTAAAGATCCCTCCAACAGAAGACCCACAAACGAAAGAAATAGCTGAAAGGGAAGGCGAAAATGATGAAATGTTGAAATTACTCCTGGAGTAGAGTGCGCAATTAAGGGAGATGGAGGCAGATATGGAGACACTGCTCAAGGAGAGAGAAGCAGGTAAGTGAGAAAATCAGGAAGGAGCTACAATAGCTCGAAAAATAGACTGTGGCAGGTAAGACTCTGGCTGAGGCCAAAGAGGTGATATGGACTGACATTTCCAAGTCCATAAACAAAATATGGCCCATGTTTCAAATAATGTTTGAACAAAACGAGTTGCTCGAAAGGAGAAAACAAGCTATGGAGAAAATCAGGACAGAGCTGGGAGACATGCCAGCGTAAGCTAATGAAATCATAAGGTTCCTAAATTCAAAGACCAGGGAGGAACTAGAAGAATTGAAGATCGAGGACAGGACCAAGACAATATTGGAGGTGAAAAGAGTTCTGACCAAAAGAAGCCTTATGCTCCAGCTTGAAGAGAAAATCCAAGTTATGGATCAAGGAGTGCAAAGGTTTTTCCACAAGATAGATGCTCTCGAAAGAAAGGGCCTGCCTGGTATGAAGGTCATCAATGATAAACCGATGACACTCCCTGATTATAAGAAGAAGTTGGCAGAAGCGTTTGTTTCCAAGTTTGCAGGGGTCCAAGGGAGTATCATGGGAAAAGCATTCGTAGAGGCCCTGCAGTTGGATATTGATATCCACCATGAAATTAAGCACATATTCGTCATCAAGCCCACATTTTCCAAGTACACGGATACGGATGAAGTATACAGGAGGTTGCTTAAAGTCACATTGCCAGGTCATATCAGGTGGGAGGAGCTGTGTGATCTGCTGGATTAACAGATGAGCTGTCACGATCAACTCTCCCGTCCAGTCAGAAGAGGTTGAGAGGGCACCTCGCCAACGACCTACCCAGAAGTTCAGTGAACAGTTGTAATGAGTCACCAAACCATTTTTGATTAGTTGAGTTAGTTATGCTAAAAATAGTATGGACACGTCCGGGTCAGTTATGACAGGAGCGTTTGTATTTTGACTTATAAATACCTTTTTTTTCAATGTATTGAGGGTTGTCGATTTGCACACCCTATTGCTATCAATCTGTAACATTTTTGAGGAGGTCCACCATTAATAAAGAAAAGGCATTTTATAGGATTCTTGCGCATGTTTCACTGGTGATGTGATTTTCCTAGTCAAATGTTTCCTTGCTCTGTATTCATCTTGTTTTTCTATAACTAATCTTTACGAATAACGTTATGTTGCAGGATTTATCTCTGATACCCTGTTTCTGATTCTAAAGGTTTTAATGTTCATCTTCTAAATATCTTCAGTTAAGAGATTCTTAAGTGCTTGTTAATTGGAGTTATTTTCCTTATATTTTATTATGTTCATCACTTAACTTATTAAAGATGCAGTGTGCATGTTATCTCGCCTTGTGGAAGGTTTTTCAGCGTTTCTGGTTGTATCTCTGGTTCATTAAATTCAGACCCCATAGCCCAATGGATGTGTAATTTGTCTCAACCAAATTTAAAAACCCTTTACAACAAAACAAAACTCGTGCCTTTACCTAGCCTAATATTTTTTAAACAAAGATAAATCTTATAGAGAGATCCCTTTCTGAAGATGGAAGGGCTAGATCCCAGCTTTAAAAGTGGTTGGTTAAGGTTACCTTTGTAGATTTCTTCTTTTCAACCTCTAGGAAATTTACAGAGCACTAACAGTTCCAACCAATCCATCCCGATAATCATATCATAAGATCCTAGTGGTAGGATGTTCAGATTGGTCCTTATCTTTTGACGATCTAAGCTAAACTCAAGATCAGAAATAAAGTTAACTACTTTTCTTTTATCACCTGTTGCTAGTTGTACAAGCCAAGATTTTTCGTGCTTTTGTTTCTTAAGTTTATTCAACTATACTACATCGAGAGTAATATAACTTAATGTAGCTCCAGGGTCAATTAAAACAGAAATTCGAGTGTCGTTGATTTTACCTTCGATTTCTACCACCGAGGACTGGTGGGCAGCTTGTCGACCATCTATGGCTGCATTTATCCGATGCAGACTTATGCCCAGGACTCCCACTGTCGAGGTTTCCTACAAATTATGGACAACTGTGCTCTTTGCTGCAATTAAATGTGGATAGTTCCTCCTTAGATGAGGCTCTCCACAATCCCAACACTTTAATGGCTCATGGGAGTTGTCCCCAAACTTCTTCGTTCCCAGGTTTACCAATTTACCGCTACCTTGCGTATTCGAATGATTGGAGTGAAAATCCTTCCTTGGGAAACTTTTTGTTGCATTCCGATAAGGAGCTGGCTGGTATCCCTTCTTTCGTTGGTGCATTCCATCTTGCTTCTTATCCTTCCAGGTCATGGGAAACTCTACCAGCTGTTTAAACTGGTCATAGCACATTCGTGCGTTCCTAAATGCCTCACTCAAGGATTTGGGGTTGTCAAACTTGATTATGTCTCGGTAAGCCTGTGGTAAACAACTTAAGAATCACTGGATCTTTACCTTGTCCTCTCAGATGTACGGTACAAACCTTAATAGTTCTAGAAACTTATTTATAAGGTCATCCATTTTCATTTGTCCGAGTCGTAATTCGTAAAATTATTTCGTCTTCCTTTCATAATAGCTTTCAGAAAGGTATTGTTTCTTGAAATACTTCTTGAAATCGGACCATTCCAACTGTTTATCCTTTAGGCCCTTGGCCAATTTCAGGTCCTGCCACCAAATGATGTCCTTCCCCTTTAGATTGTAGATGGCCATTCTGACCTTCATCTTGTTGGAATAGTTGTAGATTTGGAAGTATTTTTTTATGTCCAACAACCATGCCTCGACTTCTTCTCCTGTCCTGGATTCTCCATCAAAAGTAGTTGGTTTAATCTTTTTAAATTCTCCTTCAAGGTGGTCTGTTTGTTTTCTTTTTTTGTCTGGTATGGTTTTGTCTTCAGTTGAAGGTGTCCCTTCAGACGAACTGTCTCCTTTTTCTGTTTTAGCACTAGAATTATTGGAGGCCCTTTTGCTGACCTCTTCTTCATGGTTATCGTGTTTTGGGATTTTCTTGGTTACTATACTACGCAACAGGACTTCATTTATCTCTTGTTGTTCCTGTTATGCCTTCTTCAATTTTTCATTGTCTGCCTTGAAAACCTGTAGTTCAACAATAAGGTTTCTCATTGTTTCCAACACCTTCATGGGTGAACTTCCATCATTGTTCTGTCTTAGATCCCCAGGAGGTCCTTGTTGCAGATTCCCTCCCATCCTAATTTCTGCACCTTCTTGAGTTGCCATTATTCAACACAAAACAAAAATGCTTTATGTTTGTAATCCATAAGATTTATTAGTTTTTTCATAAATCAGAATATATACTAAGAAATCAAGGTGGCCCTGTCCAGACCCAGTGTTGTAACTTTTTCTCTGATACCATATGTAATGAACCTCAAATTTACCATAAAAAAAATTAAAAAAAAATTCAAAAAAATTCTATGACAAAATTCAACTTTGTTTAAGATTAGAATTTAAGATAAGGTAAGATTCAATTTGATCCATAATGACATTATTACACCAGTCTAGTTTACTTTGAACAGAAAATTGTCAAAGTAATTAGTTATGCACATTTAAGTATCCTTGTGATTGCAAGTTCAGATCTTCAAGACTGCTAGAACAACAAGTAACTTGACTGTCTTCTATGTGCATGTGTAAAGGTGATATTATCATTTTTACTATAGAAAATTTGCTTTAACTCTCTATTAACATCTATACTTATTTCCACCTACAAGTAAGTATATACCTATATCTTTCTCCATATAATAATTTAGGTACTTGTCATGCCCCGTACACAGTGACCTGTAATATGAACTGTTATTATTATACTTCTATCCCGGATGAAGATCCTCCAACGTTTTCTACCAGTCCATTCATTACAGTATTTAAGTTGTTCCTATAACAATAATTCCTACTATGTTCCTACAGTTTTGTGAAGAAACAGAGGTCAATCAGGTTTTGGTGATCACAAGTGCTGAACAAAACAAAGGACTCCGTTGTTTGCCGAAATCCAAAATACAGAAAGACTGTGGGCCATCACTTGAGGGTTTCGGGGTTCGGGGTTTCGTGAGTACAAAAGCCAAACATCAACACAAAACAACTCCCGAAATTGCGAAAAGTGACCAGTGCTTTCGGATTTCAGAGTTCGGGATTTCGCGAGTACAAGTGCCCAATCAACAACACACAACAACTCCCGAAATTGTGAAAGGTGACCAGTACTTCGGGATTTCGCGAGTACAAGTGCCCAAACAAAAACACACAACAACTCCCGAAATTGCAAAGGGTCACCAGTACTTCAGGATTTCGTGAGTACAAGTGCCCAAACAACAACATATACAAACCTTCGAAGTGCGAAAAAGGAAAGGTGGGACCCACATTTCGAGATTTTGGGGTTCGAAACTTTGCGAGTTCCAGTGTCCAAACATCAACATAAACAAAGTTCCGAAAAATGTGAAAAAGGAAAGGTGGGTCCCGCATTTCAGGATTTCGGGGTTTGGAACTTCACGAATTCCAATGTCCAAACATCAACATAAAAAACTTCCGAAATGTGAAACAAAAGAAAGGTGAGACCCACATTTCGAGATTTCGAGATTACTATTGTCCAAATATCAACATAAACAAACTTCTGAAAATGCGAAAAAGGAAAGGTGGGTCCCGCATTTCATAATTTCGAGGTTCGAAACTTCGCGAGTTCTGGTGTCCAAACATCAACATAAACAAACTTTCGAAATGCGAAACAAAATAAAGGTGAGACCCACATTTTGGTATTTCGGGGTTCGGAATTTCGCGAGTTCCAGTGTCCAAATATCAACATAAATAAACTTCCAAAAATGCGAAAAGGGAAAGGTGGGTCCTGCATTTCAGGATTTCGGGGTTCGGAACTTCGCAAGTTCCGGTGCCCAAACATCAATCTAACCAAACTTATGAAATGCGGAAAAAAAAAGGAAAGGTGAGACACGCCTTTCGGGATTTCGGGGTTCCCATAATTCTTTAACTTTCCGAATTTTGTCATTCTATACACATCTAGTATTTTGTTTGCATGTAGTTAGTGCATACGAAAAAAATTCATACAAAGAAAGAAAAGACGCATATGTAGATAAATCCATGAGTGTCCCTTGATCCATTGGTTCTTGCTAGTTCAGATTCTCTTCAATTCTTAAAGTAAGAAACAAGGAATTTCTTTAAGGGACAAGATAGTTTGGAAATATAATTCTAGCGATGCAACTATCTATCTCCTTTTGGCACAAATTTACTCAATTTCGAATTGCTCAATTTTTTATCTGTTAATACTTTTGTCACAGAAATAAACCTATATCTACATGGATTGGTCTTCTTCACACACACAGAGCATCCTAGCATTTTGACTTCAGATTAAACCTAACCTGTAGATGGATCGGCTTTCTTAAACTCAACTCGTATAAAAATAAATTTGCCTAGTACTTCCAGATTTTGAGAGGGACAACTCCAAAGTTTACACTGTGATTGTAAACTTAGTACCATGATAAATGTCATCCATTGAAAGAATTATTTCAAATTTAGAAACAATTAGATGCATAGTATTTGTTACTCACAAAACACCCAAGAACAGAGAGGGAAAGGTTTACATTAACGCAATTAGATATAATCACTCAACAAATACTTGCCATCAATCAAACATAGCCATTCAAATCAGAGAGGGGTAGGTCAACATATTTGAATCCAATCCATGGGAAGACAAAGGGAATAGCCACGTTCCTCCCAACCATAGAACAGGGCATCCAAATCACTTGCCCAGTTCACCCCCTAGCCTAACCATGAATCCATGAGGGCGAACTTGGAGACTCCTTAGCAATATTCCAAAATTTTCAGAAGTTATCCCCTTGCCTCACACTTGCTCGGCAGTGCTCATAACAGCAAGAGGACTCACAATCCTTTCCTAGCGTACTTGGTAGCATCCTGCCTCCTTGCATATGTTATTTATCAATTTTTGCCCAGGTCGTTTTCCCTCCTTTGGGGATTTTCGCAGCTGTTCTTAATCCTTGATTTTCAGGGCTGCCAGTGGCCAAATATCTGATTTTCCACTTGTAATAATCATCCCAGAGGTGGTTCCAACATGTTCTCCACTCATGGATTCATGGTCAACTGATTTTTAACATGGTTGTTCCATTTGTCCTCTTGCAGTTAATATAAATATTCTGTTGTGATACAAGTGTCATAGTCAAATAGTTAGTTGAGTCCAAACAGATCTCTTCCCAACAGTCACAATAATTAAATACAATTATTAATTCCAAATTTCCATAAATGGAAAAAAAATTTCAAATTTGAATTTGACAAAAATGGAAATAAATTTCCAACACACAAAAATAAAAATATTTTATTTTCGGGGGATGTCACACCTCCCCTACATACTGAATGCAACCAAAAATCATGTTCAGACTGGCATAAAATAAAATAAAAAATAGACAAGGCATCAACTGAATCGCAGAGTCAAATAGAAGACTAGAAGAACAAAAACCACCCCATGAAAATGCCAAGAAACGTGTCAACACAGACTTGTATTGCCAGGGATGCATTGAAAACACAAAGTTAAAATTTTAGGGGACGCAGAGTAAAAAAAAAACTTCGCCATCAATCAATAAATTGCAGGGTTAATTAATCGCATCAAGGCACAAGTCAACACACTACTTAGAACAATCAACAGGGCTAGACGGCTGGGAAGGAACATCTGTTGCTCATCATCGACACACAGAAAAGAAGGGCATTGAGATCCATAGGTCTATTAATGTCGAAGCGATGACCGTAGAGCAAGCTCCTGGCCGACTTCTCAGGCATAGACTGATGATCTAGGGATGAAGGAAAAAATAAACTGCAATTATAGCAATAAAAGAAAAACCTTCGGACGGTCAAAACATGCAGGGATCGAACGCTAACGAAAATCAATCAACATCAATCTAAGGCTATGGGAAAATTTCGGTCATCAACTACACTGCTAAGATTATCATATTCTTTACATGATTAAGCATAGAGAACTGAAAGAATACCTCATACTAACAATCTACCACGCAGAAATAAATGAAGCATATCGTTGCCCAATCGCCTACTCTGAGTTGATGTCCTGTGCGCTCCGTGCAACTCCCGCTTGCCGACCAATGAGACTTCACTGGTATCTTGCAGCCAATGCTAGGGGTACTCTTCTTCCCCCATAGCCTCCCAAGCCACAAAGGGGCCATGCACACTAACCAGAGAATCGGCTAGCTCCCAACTTGCCTCGCAATGCCGAGCTACCACTCCTCACCGAGATGGGTATCCCAACTCCCACAAGCTAAGTTAGTCAAGTATAAATTTTTTCAGTGTAACGTTATGCATAACAGAAGAGATCCCTCATCATTTTCCTCCCTCCATTATATATAGTTTCGAAATTTGTTACTTTCCCAAAATCTCATTTTATTTAATGTTTAATAATTTAATTCACAAAAATCCTCCCCATACATGTGTAACCCATCCCCTTCATTCCTCCATAAATTAATTTCATTAATTAATTAATTACCCCTATTTCCCTCACTCACCTAAAGACACTCCTAGAATTTCTCCTAGGTGTCCCCATATCCCCTTACAAGTTTTAATGACTTTCCCCCTTATTAATTTACTAGTTGAGTTAAAATTAGAAAGTTCTTAAATGCTAGATACCTTACTAAGTTAGACTATCTGCTTTTCCCCTTCTGTTTCCCCTTTCTTTTTATGTTTCCCGCTTTTTCCTAGTTTCCTAATTATTTTAGATTTCCCTCTTTCCCCTTTTTATTTAAACTCAAAAAGGCATGCGCAGAAACTTACCCTTTTTCCCCTTTTTATTTTTAATGAATAAATTTTTAATTAGCATAATATAGTAAAACAATTATTTCCATTTTTAAAATTTTATCCCAAAATATTTTTATAAATCAATTTAATTGCTTACCCCCTTCGTGTCACAAGATTAATCATTTATATATATATATATATATATATATATATATTATAAATAGATAAAATTTTATCACAAGTATAATTTAGACCTAGACTTTATTTTCCTAGGCTGGGCGACATTTTATTAGGGGAAAAGTTTCAAATCTTCCTTAACAAATTATTCGTCCTAAATACATCTAGGTTTATCCAATTATTAAATAACAACGTGACGTGCCTTTCAGGACACACTAGGTGCTCCAAGGGTGTCGCTCGCCTCTTCATGTTTCTCTTATGCGACGTGCCCTTCAGGATGCACTACGTGCTCCAAGGGTGCCACTTGCCTCTTGACTGACTTGGTAGACATGAAAAACCCCTAGATTCAATACTATAATAGTTGATATTGTGGGAGACTAAGCGCCTCAAAGGAATAATTCCCCTGCCTTATTGTGCACCCCTTAGAATCATCGTGAACGACTGTCTCAGTCTTCCCTCACAACATCATGGGTTCCTCCGAACTAGGTAATCGTTAACCTAGAGTTCGAGCCACAATGGGAGTGATAATAGGTTGTGGTAGGGTTGTTGTCCACACCTCTCCCTCAACATCTCTAGTAGTCCTGCATGACCCCTCTACTCCATATGTGAGTCTGGTCGGAAAGTTATCATCAGCCTGCATCATCAACGAATCATGTCAAAAGTATATCCATAATCATATCATCTAATCAAATGCAATAATATCACATATAAAACAATCAAACCCCAATAGTTCACTCCTCGACTCGATCTGGAGTCCAAGGGGTTCCATCGATACCTCTACATTCTCGAGGTCCAAAACCCTACACACTCAACAAAACCGAGTCAATAGAACCTATCTATGTCAATGCAGCAAAACAACAGGTCATCAACCCATAATGCCTCATATTCCAAATCAAATGTTTTATAGTATAATAATTTGGATCACTTGCGAGCAAGTGTCCTCAAAGAATAGGTTCGACCAGTTTGTGCAAGAGAGGGATGTTACATACACCCCCTCTTGGTCTAAACTTTGTCCCGAGGTTTCATAGTATAAGTGCCGAAATAATGTGTATCAGAGTATCATAAGTCTATCTATCAAACAAAAATGGAAAGTGTTGGCGCATATCATATGCGTCCTCCTAGGTCACCGAGTGTGGACTATAGTTGTCCCACTAGACCTTGACCTGCTCTACTGCTCGATGTTGTAGTTTTCGAATGCGATGATCCAAGATGCGGATCGGTTCATCCTTGAGCAACCCCTCATCTGATACATGCAAGGAACTCATGTCAATAGCATGTGTAGGATCACTAATATAATGTCTCAAAATAGATATGTGAAAACCATCGTGCATACGCCTCAAGGAATTAGGAAAGGCTAGTCGATAGGCCATGGGCCTCTTTCTTTCCATGATCTTGAAATGTCCCACAAACCTAGGAGAGAGTTTAGCCCCCTTTCCAAACTTGATTGAACTCTTATGTGGTTTTCGCCACAAAAATAGTCGATCGCCACATCGTAACTACAGTCAACATGACGCACATTGACATAACTCTTATGTTGATCCTGCGCTTCCTTGATACTTTGTCTTAGTTTGCATTCAAGTCGATCCCAACTCAAAGTCATCCGACACAGTCTCCCGTAAAGGAACTTGAAAGGTGCCATCTTAAAGGTTCTTTGGTAACTATTGTTATATGCGAATTCTATCAGTGGAAAGAATTCCTCCCAGCCTTTTGTTGGTCCAACACGTACATGCGCAACATGTCTTCCAAGGTTTGGTTTGTTCGTTCGGTCTACCCATCATTCTCTGGGTGATACGCAGTACTAAAGTTAAGTTGTGTTCCCAAGGTCTATTGGAAACTAGTCCAAAATCATCCAGTAAACATCGATCCTCGATCAGATATAATCCTCTTATGCACGCCATGTAGCCTCACAATCTCACTGATGAAACTCTATCTATGTCAAGTGCCTAATATGTCGTATGCATAGGATTAAAATGAGCACTCTTCATCAGAGTGTCGACTACTACGAAAATCGAATCGAGTCTCCTTGTCATTCATGGCAATCCAACAATAAAATCCATCGAAATAACCTCCCATTTCGATCCCGGAATAGCGTGTGGCTATAGTAATCTTTCTAGGTGTCTATGTTCAACCTTTACCTGCTGACATTATAGACATTTGGCCACATAGTTGACTATGTCTGCCTTCATTCCCTTCTAGAAGAATAAGGTTTTAAGGTCTTCCCTCATCTTTGTGACTCCTGTGTGAGCCATGTATACTGCTCTATGAGCCTCACTTAGGATCAAGCTCTTCAACTCGTCGTTCATTGGTATGTAAATCTGATTTTTAAACCTCAATAATCCATCGTCGTCAAACATAAATCCTTCAAATATTTGTACCATCATTGTGTTTTGTCAGATAAAACCCTCGACCTCTTTGTACCAGTCATCGTCACGCTGTAAAGTTAGAATATTTTCACGTAGATTCGTCTAAAGGGACAACACTGAAAAGATGCATGGTCTCCGACTCAATGCATCTGCCACTCAGTTCATTGTTCCTTTTATGTAATTAATATCAAAGTCATACTCACTAAGCAATTCCAACCAACGTCGTTGTCGCGCATTCATGTCGCTTTGCGTAAAGATGTGTTGTAGTCCACAATGGTCCATATTTAGTTCAAATTTTCATCCAAAAAGGTAGTGTCTCCAAACCTTTAAGTCATATACAATGGCTAACAGCTCCAAATCATGCGTCACATAGATATCCTCATGCCTTCTTAGTTTCCTTGAGATGTAAGCGATCACTCGACTATCTTGCATCAAGACTCTGCCTAAGCCTTCCTTCGAAGCGTTAGTGCATACTAAGAAGTCTGCATCCATGTCAGGGACCTTTAGCATCGGTGTTGTTCTTAACAACTCCTTAATCCTCCCAAATGATTTTGCACATTTCTCGGTCCAAACAAACTTCTTGTTATTCTTCTACAATTCCATGATCAGATTTGCTATCTTTAGAAATCCCTCGATGAACTGTCAATAGTATCCTGCTAGACCCATGAAGCTACGTACTTCTGGGACATTCGTTAGCGTAGTCCATTCCATAATAGCCTCGACCTTCACTAGATCCATGATGATAACTTCACCAGAGATGAAATGCCCTAAGTAGTGAATCTTCGATTGATAAAGTGAGCATTTGGAAAACTTCCCATACAATTTGTTCTCTCGCAGACACTGTAGTACCAAGCGCAAGTTCTCATCATGCTCCTCCGTCATCTGAGAGTAAATCAAAATATCGTTAATGAATACTTGGATGAATTTGTCCAAGTACTCGCGGAACACCCTGTTCATCAAACTCATAAATACCCCTGGGGTGTTTGTCAGTCCAAACGCTAAAATAGTAAACTCGTAATGTCCAAACTTCATCTTAAAGGAGTTCTTAGGGACGCCATTTTCCTTGATCTGTATCTAGTGATACCCTGATCGCAAATAGATCTTTGAGAACATCGTATCACCCTTCATATGATCAAATAGATCATCCATCCTTGGCAACGATTACTAATTCTTGATCGTTGCCTTGTCCAATTGACGGTAGTCAATGCAGAGTCTCCACGACCCATCCTTATTTCATAAGAAAATAACAGGCACACCCCACGGTGACCCCTTGGATGTATCAGTCTCAGGTCCAACAATTCCTTTAGTTTCATTCTTAGCTCCTGTAACTCCGAGGTTGAAATCCGATAAGGTGTTCTAGCTATCGGTTCAGTCCCCAGTTTTAGGTCTATGGTAAACTCCAAATCCCTCTATGGCCACATCCTAGTTAACTCCTCTGGGAAGACGTCCACATAATCTCTCACCACATGAAGGTGTTCTAGACCTTCCACTACACCCTTCTTTTTTAACGCAAGGGTCGCATAAAGATTACATCCCGTGTGCATGATCTTCTGTAAATACAAAGAAGAGATAAACCTTAGGGAAACTCCCTAGTTCCGACTTACAATCCTGCATCTCTATCCCTCATTTTTGACCAAGCTCAATGATTTCATCTCACAGTTGAGTATCGCCTCATGCGATTCCAACCAGCTCATATCGATCACGATGTCAGATGTCCTAAGATCGTGACGTACAGGTTGGCCTTGGTGATAACTTTCCCAGGTTAAGGTACAACTTGTAACCCTTCCTCCAAACCTTTGTTTGGATCTCGAATTCATCTCTACAAAAATAAACTCATCATGTTCGATTTTCTTTACCTTAATCCTTTTGAGCAATGCGCCAGCAATGGAAACTCTTGGTAGCACTCAGATCAATCAAATACTAAGGGTCTGGTCTACAATGGTACCTGATGTCTTGAGCATAGTCGACTATTACTCTACCTGGCGGTTATTCACTGCTACAACAATCTAAGGGGCCTTACCCAAATATCCTATGGTAGTGGGTCCGACTGATCCAGATGTTCTAGTCCTGTTCACTAGGCAGTCGCACTGGAAATGTGGCTCCCCACCTTCCAACATACTTTCTTCGGTCTAGTAATCCTAGTACTTGAAGTAGAAGATGAACTCCAAAGATAATGCCAACATAACTTGTTGACCTTAAGTTTCTTTGTGAGGGTGTGGAGCCTACCGAAGCATGATGCAGGAGCATCTCTCCACATCAACCAGCCAGCCATCTAGCCATGTCAGCACATGCATTGAAGGCTGAAGAGAGGCGCAACCCTCATCTTCAATTTTGAATTTGAATGTAATTAATGTTGTAGGATGTTGAGCCATGGAGCCGTGCTATTGTGCAGGAATTAGAGTAGGTAGGCCTTTAATGTTTGTAAGGCTGAGATCTAGATCTGATTCTAGACTGGACAACCCATTCAATGTAATTGAATAGGGTAGGTATATTGGAGGGAAGAGCTCAAAGAGCCCCCTCATGTAAAAGATCAATTTCGATCTCATTTTGATATAGTTAGAGTATGCACAAGAGAGAGTGGAGAAGGAGCCGAGACTTATTGAAGTTCGTGCTCAGAACACCTTGTAAAAAAGAGGCATTTTTATTAATACAAACCAGAGCAGTTTTCCTGCATATTGTCTGTGTTGTGTGAATGTCTTTGTGTGTTCAATGTATGTTGTAGATGTATGTTAGGAGTGCATTTGTAGGGAATTGTTTGATTTTCAGGCTTGAGAGGTTCTTTGTGGTTTCATGCCAGGAGGGCGTGACAAAGTACTCTGGTCTCTGAATACCAGTGCACATAAGCACTTCTGAACTCTGCGGATTTAGACAAAGACGTGCCAGGTGGGCACAGAAGCTGAAACATCAAATAGAGGAAGGTCTGTGAGGTTGCTGAACACCTCAGGAGGCAAGGCTATGGAGAGACACAGTTGCAGACAGAATCTCTGAGGAGTTCTATAAAAGCTCTGCCAGGTGTGCATTGAGCTAGTGCAAGGAGTGCACAGAAGAAGAACTCTGCTGTGAGTTCATTGGAAGCAAGGATCATCTGAGGATTCTTGATACTCTGCTAGGAGGGCATTGAGTAAGTGCTAGAGTGCACATAAGGAACTCTTTGAGTTCAGAGATTGAAGAAGATTCCATAGAAGGATCTTCGCAGGGTTGCTGAACACCCTGAAAGACTCAACAATAGGTTGCTTGAGAAGACAGAGTGCTAGGAGGGCATCATATTTATCCATATGAGGGAGAAGGAAGAAAGAATTATTTTCCTTAGAGGTCTGAGTCTCAGAGACGCTCAGAAGAGACAACACTTTGGGTGTAAAGACTCTGCAGGAGTGTAGAAGTAAGAATCCTTCAAGGATTCGGGACCAAAGCTCGGGAGGAGTAGCGTTTCATATGCGCAGGTGAGGATTCAAGGTTGTGAAGCTCACAGAGAAAAGAAACAAAGGTCTAGGCCTTTGAACATTCAGAATTCTTCCAAGTGTTGGAAGAAAAGCGCTAAAGCTCAGGAGGAGCAACAACTGCCATCGGATCAGCCAAGAAGTTCTAGACCATTGAGGATTTCGCGTCTAGGAAGCAGCAAGAGGAGCGCAAGAGCCGAGGATATTCTGAGCCGTCAGATCTTAAGCTAAAACCCAATAGCCGTTGGATCTGTCGAGAGTTGCATGAGATTTAAACCTCGCAGGCAGAAGCAAAAATCCTGAAGGGGTTGTATCAGGATATCGACGTTCGGGACTTCAGGGGTCCGGAGGACGAGAATCCGAGCACTCGACATCAAAAATCGTGAAAAGGAGAAGTAGATCTAAGCCGTCTGTCTGTGGGAGGACGTGTGTCGCAGAATCATCCATTTCGGAGATTCGGGCACCGAGACTCACAGAGGTGAGCGCCTATACTTGGCGAGTAGCGAAGTCCCGAGGAAATTTGAGCCGTTAGTCTAAGAGAGGACACGTGTCGCGAGATCACCCATATCGGAGATTCGGACAGAGAGTCATAGAGGGAAGTCTTTCCACATCGCGAGCGGTGAATTTGCGAGAGAATCAGGACCGTCCATCTGAGGAGGACAGGTGGCAGAGATCTAGGGATCTCACGAACTCGGAGGTTTGCAAGGTGAGAGCCCAAGAATTGGGTACTCTAAGTCGCAAAGTAGCGAAATCACAAGGAGCAAAGGCAACCGTTGGATCCAAAGAACGGGAAGATCGTTGGATCAGGAACCCCATCGCCTATCGCGCATTTGGGGTTTCGAAGGTTGAGAGGGGTCACTTTCGACATCAGAAGTCGCAAAGTGCTGAGAGCGGAGGCTTGTCTAGACAAGTGGCAGAGCCATAAGGTGGGGCATGCATGATAGATAGGCAGGCACGCGTCGCCTGGAGAAGGGAGTCAACGCTCCGTTGACTTCTCACGTCTCGCGGATTCGCGGGATAAGAGCATGAGACCTCAACCCTTTGACTTGCAAAGTCATGAGTAGTGAGAACGTGAGAGGTAAAATAAATATCGCTTCTCAAGGTTTCGTGAAGGGAAGGTGCCAAGATTGGATGCTACAACTCGCGAAGTGGTGAGTTGCGAGAAGTATGGAAGGAAAGTCAACCTTCACTGACTTTCAAGTCTCGGAGGATTGCACAAGGAAGGAATGAGAGTTCAACCTTTGAACTCATGAAGCGGCGAGTAGCGAGAGGAGCTAGCGCTTAGCCTAGCCGGCGGTCACGCAAGGAGGGTGATGATAGGGGAAGAGCCATACCCGTATCGGCATTTGGGGTGTCGCGAGATTGGAAAGGAAGAGTCGGGAGCCACGACTCATGAACTCGCGAGTTGCGACTTGCGACAAGCGCCTTTGGAATTGGGCCTTGATCATAGCATTGTGGTCGCACATAGAAGGCGGAGCTCGCGCCTAGTACTGTTCGTAGAGGGGATCTTCCTAAAGGACCTGTGGATCAATAATTCGTGATTCCAGCAGGGAATCGAAAGAGCCAATTCGGCTAGAGAGAGATAAAGAACAATCCTGTGAGTAGATCTCGGCCCGAGGGCCGATAGGTCTATGTCAAAGCAGCTCCATAAACGGGCCTCATACTCGGGCACCGTACGGTCACCCTGTCGCAAGGCGTTGAACTCGTTGAGATGACGCTCAATGAATTCCTCAGAAAGCTACCTCTTCTAGAATCGTTCCTCAAGCATTTCCTATGACATGTCATCGACAGTCATGTTCAAAGTGGTTGGAGCATCTCCTTCCATAGAAGAGAATTCCCCTTCAGTGGAAAGGCCACCATGCGGACCTTCATGTTGTAGGTCGTAATCATGAAGCATGAAGCATAATTCCTTTCTCTACAACCGTGCCTCGACGACACAACTATCTGCAACACTCATGGACTCGAGAACTCAACTCTCTCGAGTCCTCAATGGATGCTAATGGTACTATATAGGGTGCATTGTGGACCCTTAGGGGTACAGGTGTCCCGACCTCATCTCAGTACTGATGGTGAATCAAGGCCCTTTGACCTTACCTGGAAGGGCCTTGTTAGACCTTCATCATCCCTTACAACAAGTGAATCCAACCCAAGGACTTGTTATTCCCCTTGGGGATTTGACTCCGAGGGTGCGGGAAATTTTGGAGGCCCCACACCTCCTTCAATGGCACCACGCTGCGACCTCTAAGGCATCCTCTAAATGCGTCCACCACAAGGACACGTTAAGGTTTTTAATTAACGCAAGGGTTAATACTCACAGGTTTACTATAGTGGAAATCCTGGCGATTCACAGTCACAGGGTTGAACCTTCTCTGATACCATATGTAACATCCCCGTCATTGTGACTACAAGAGAGGCATAAAGTCTAAAATTTTTGTTTTTTTTTAAGCCGGAAGGCAACAAACAACAACGACTCAACACACTAGCGCATTAGCAACTGGGCGGAACCTACAAATTCAAGGGTAGATAAAATCGGCTACCTGACCGACACAATGACTTCGACGACCAGTTAAAGAAACCTCTACGGTGTGCCACCAATGCATTGAGGTGTTACAGAGTCAAGTACCAAAATCCAAATACAACAACCACTTCACCCTACACGGGAAGTGCACGACCTAGACAGGTTCCATAAGCACTTCTCTATCAACGCGCACAAGCTCTACAATTAATCAAGGTTAGAAGCAATAATCTAAGTAAGGGAATCGATCACCTAACATCACATGAAGGAGGCAAAAAGGAATCATAAGAAGGCAATGAACTTTATTCAAAAATCTAAGTGGCAAAGAGGATCTAAAAAGCATGATCTGCGGTACGATGAGCCCTAACTAGAGACTTCGATTTGCTCTGACCAGATTATCAATAACTTAGAGTTACAAACGATACCATGGATCCTTAGCCACAATGTGGTCAAGGAAACCACTACAATACCACCCTATCAGCTTCTACAATTCTATGGAACAGTTTAACTCACTTGAAGAGCCATCTAAGTTCTCATATACTCAAGACAATTCTGATTAATAAATGAGGTCATATGTCATAAATCAGTTACCATCCTCTACTTAAATTCTACTTGTACTTAACTGAAAGCTTGATGTTGAAACTATGACAATTAATAATTAAGAGACAAAGTAAAACACATTTAGGACGGTTTTAAAACACATTAAAGAACTACGGTAATAGACCATTAATAATAAAGAAATGGTTAAAAACAATTAAAGCAACTGATATAAAAACATTTGAGGAACAACTGTAATAACCATCTAAGGATATGCTATAATAATAATAATGTCCATAAACAAATGATAAGACTATCTATTAACCAATGCTAAGGCTATCTATTATCAGGTGCCTGTCTAGCATTGATAAGGCAGAGTTACATCCGAACTCGATCGCTGCTATAACTATAAATCAATCGACGACTAATAGTCTAAGTCTGACCATGGAGGCCTTGATAACTCTGTATTCGCTGTCTAAACCATACAGTATGGCTAATGTGATAACTCTGACCAACCGAGAAGGTGATATTGCTCAGTAAATTACACAGGATTACTGCCAATTAATCCTTAATACAACCGCTGTCATACCCAGCACGAAGACGCAGCCACTAAATGGTAAACATGTTGGCCCAGTTATAGTTGCAAAAAGATGTCAATAGTTTTAAAAAAAACGCTGAGAAATAAACATTCAAGGCGCGTTTGGTCAAGACAATGGCATCAACTATTTTACACAATGACATAAGTGCACTTAACTTAAGAGAGTAGGGCAGCAATTTTATCCATACAAAGTCTAGTTCACGTCGTTTCCAGAGGACGATTCTAGAGTACAGGTGGTTTACATTCCACCCATACATGATTCCTATTATCCTGCTTGTTGTCTTAACAGGTTTGAATATAATCCAAACTATGCAATTTCTGATGGGCATACTCGACCCAATCTCTGGCTAATCTGAATGACAGCCTGCTCTTGTCTCTTTCTCCTGAGATAGAATTCAAGGCATTTCATCTTGGCACCATGATAGTGTGCCTGCAATTCTGCACATGATGTCAAATCCACAAGCATACTTTGGATGCAAGTTTTGGCCATAAATAGCAGATTTTACCCTTGCCAAGCTAACGACTGCTTTTGATTTTCATCTCGCCATGTTGAGTGTTCCTGAATCCTCGGTTACGTTGTTGCACGATGAATATTACAGAGAAGAGTGAAGCATACAGTAGCCAGGTATAAGTGCAGTGGAATCGCCATTAGGTTATGGATTGTGTGTTGTAGAAGGGGTCAAACGAATGACGTGAAGATGTGAACCACTCTTGTACATTTCGAACTCAAGGCTCAGGGGAATTCCTCATCCGTGGACATCATAGACGTCCGGAATAGCCATGTTTTGTGCTTAATTCCGCGCCAGGAGAAAGGCCAACAGGAGTTCTATGAGAATGCAGCCTTCAGCCACGTTTTTGTTGGACAAGGAAGCATGAAAATGGTGGAGAAAAGACATCAAACGCAGAACCCCAGGGGCCTCGAATGCATCAAAAACGAATATGAATTTGCAGTCCACCCAGCGTGTAAATTAGTAGGAAAGGAGTATTAAATAATCCATCACGAAATACAATCAAGGATTTCTAAATTAAATTGAATGTCACAGGTAAGCAGTCGTGATTCATCCATCTTGAAATGCCAATCAAATGAATCGATACGCACTGATAATATATCGCTGTAACTGCCATTGGAACTAAATCCATTCGATATTATTACAGTTAAAACAAATGACACTGAGGGTCTATTAATTTCCGAGGTGGAGCATGCTAAAAATAAACAAACGCTAACCATAAATCAATCAGAACACAACGCCTCCCCTACATACTCAATGCAACCAAAAATCGTGGTCAGACAAGGCAGCGACCAAATCGCAAAGTCAAACGACAGACTGGAAGAACAAAAACCACACCGTGAAAATGCCAGGAAAGGTGTCAACGTAGACTTGCAATGTCAGGGATGTATTGAAAACAGAGAGTTAAAATTTAAGGGGACGCAGATTAAAAAAAAAACTTCTCCATCAATCAATAAATTGCAGGCTTAACTAATCGCATCAAGGCGCAAGTCAACACACTACTTGGAACAATCAACAGGGCTAGACGGTTGGCCGGGAACATCCGTTGCTCATCATCCACACACAGAAAGGCGGTTGGTGATCTAGGTACGAAGGAAAAAATAAACCGCAATCATCGCAATAAAAAAAAAACCTTCGGACGGTCAAATCATTCAAGGATCAAAGGCCAAGGAAATCAATTAACATCAAGCTAAGGCTATGGGGAAATTTCGGTCATCAACTAGACTGCTAAGACTATCATATTCTGTACCTAATTAAGCATACAGAACTGAAAGCATATGTCATACTAACAATCTACCGTGCAGAAATAAAGGAAGCGTACCGTTGCCCAATTGCCCACTCTGAGTTGATGTCCCGCGCACTCCGTGCAACTCCCGCTTGTCGACCGATGAGACTTCATCGGTACCTTCCAGCCAACGCTAGGGGTACT
>ML777612.1:86074-107937 GCA_009831015.1 Picea engelmannii
ACCACTCATCACCGAGATGGGTATCCCAACTCCCACAAGCCAAGTCAGTCAAGTATAAATTTATGCAGCGTAACGTTACACATAACAGAAGAGATCCCTCATCATTTTCCTCCCTCCATTATATAGAGTTTCGAAGTCCATTAATTTCCCAAAATATCATTTTATTTAATGTTTAATAATTTAATTCATAAAAATCCTCCCCATACATGTGTCACCCATCCCCTTCATTCCTCCATAAATTAATTTTATTAATTAATTAATTACCCCTATTTCCTTCACTCACCTAAAGGCACTCCTAGAATCACTCCTAGGTGTCCCCATATCCCCTTACAAGTTTTAATGACTTTCCCCCTTATTAATTTACTACTTGAGTTAAAATTAGAAAGTTCTTAAATGTTAGATACCTTACTAAGTGAGACTATTTGCTTTTTCCCTTGTGTTTCGCCTTTCTTTTTATGTTTCCCATTTTTTCATAGTTTCCTAATTAAACTTACCCTTTTTCCCCTTTTTATTTTTAATAAATACATTTTTAATTAGAATAATATAGTATAACAATTATTTCCCCCTTTTAAATTTTATCCCAAAAGATTTTTATAAATCAATTTAATTGCTTACCCCCTTCTTGTCACAACTTTAATCATTTTTATTTATTTTATATATATATATATATATATATATATATATATATTATAAATAGATAAAATTTTATCATGAGTATAATTTAGACCTAGACTTTATTTTCCTAGTTTGGGCGACATTTTATTAGGGGGAAAATATTAAATCTTCCTTAACACGTTATTCGTCCTAAAGCCATCTAGGTTTATCCAATTATTAAATAACAACACGACGTGCCCTTCAGGATGCACTAGGTGCTCCAAGGGTGCCACTCGCCTATTTATGTTTATCTTGCGCGAGGTGCCCTTCATAACGCACTACGTTCTCCAAATGTGCCACTCGCCTCTTGACTGACTTGGTAGGCATAAAAAACTCCTCGAGTCAATACTCTGCCAGGTGATCTTATGGGAGATTAAGGGCCTCTAAAGAATAAGGCCCCTGACTTATTGCGCACCCCTTAGAATCATCATGTGCGACTGTCTCAGTCTGCCCTCACGACATCGTTGGTCCTCTCGAACTAGGTAATCGTTAACCTACAGTTCGAGCCACGACGAGAGTGCTAGTAGGTTGTGGCAGGGTTGTTGTCCACACCTCCTCCTCAACATCTCTAGTAGTCCTGCATGACCCCTCTACTCTACATGTGAGTCTAGTCGACAAGCTATCGTCAGCCTGCATCATCAACGAATCATGTCAGAAGTATATCCATAATCATATCATCTAATCAAATGCACTAATATCACATATAAAATAATCAAACCCCAATAGTTCACTCCTCGACTCGATCCGAAGTTCAAGGGGTTCCATCGATGTCTCTGCATCCTCGAGGTCCAAAACCCTACACACTCAGTAAAATCGAGTCAATAGCACCTGTCTATGTCAATTCAACAAAACAACATGGCATCAACCCATAAGGCCTCATAATCCAAATCAAATGTTTAATAGTATAATAATCTGGATCACTTGTGAGCAAGTGTCCTAAAAGAATAGGTTCACTCAGTGTGCACAAGAGCGGGTTGTTAGAATAACAATTTCATCTATCCACTTGATATTTTTGACTTTTATAAACATATTTACTTGCATAGTACGTGGAACTGTAACTCGATCAGGAAGGGATACGTAGGGTTATGGAACCTACCTAGCCAAGGTATGCAGCGGGCTCTGGTTCTCGGACTATAAGGGATGTTGTTGTTGGATCCACTATAGGCTTTTCTACTGCTAGCTTAGTTATTAAGGAATTCCTCCAGTTAGTACAGAATTACTAAAGAACGCATAGTATGTGTCATAATATTTAAATATTAAACTAAACTCATCTAAGCACATGTACTAATTATGGAACAATCTTTTCTTTGCTAGGTCCTTTTATATATTGGATATGGAAAAGAAATAAAGTAACTAGTAACTATGAAAATCACTTTTTAACATCTATTCATTTAAATTATCTCTTCGAATTTTTATTTTATTTTAATGCATAATAAAGTGATCATAATTCAATGTAATTTATAAATTATTTGAAAATATTTATATATGAATATTTAGTTATAAGTGGGTCAATTTTACTAGTTTACTAATTTAAGGCATTTGCTAGCTTTTTTACTAAATTGATTTTTTTGCTTGAATCTAGCCATATAAATTTACACGAATCACTATTTTTTGTTGTTCAAAATTTATTTTTGAATAAAAAAATGGATTCACCATGCTGAAACATTTACACGAATCACTATTTTTTATTGTTCAAAATTTATTTTTGAATAAATAACTGGATTCAACATGCTGAAAAATTCCCAAGACAATTGGAGACTCGTTTCTAGATGCATATCCATGCTAAGTAAACCATGTCCTAAACCATGTGCTATATTGTCCTTGGTCGAAGCATTTACTTACCCCGTCACCAATTGGTCGAAGCATTTACTTACCCTGTCACCAAAAGTGTGGGAGTGTCAGAAAATAGTTCATCATTGGTACAACGGCTATTTTTACTCTCCTCACAGTCTGATAGTAGTGCTAACTCTACCCCCATGTCGATTTTCGCATTTAGATACTATAGATATTGGGGAGAAAACAATTGGAATTGCAGCTTATGTTCGAGAACTCGTTTTTGTAGCATGGTCGACGACATCAGGGATATCATCGACCACCTTGTCAATTCGATGCCTCGTCTCTGAATCTGTGGGCTCTCTCACAGGGCAATATTTTCAGGAGGAAGAATGGCTTGTCCTCCTAGTGTTGTGGAGTATTTATCTAGTTCTCTGGACAACAACACTGCATCTTTTCTTTCTCGTATTCGCGCAGATCATAATTTGATGAATTGGAAGGAAGCGGTCTCAATCTGGGGTTGTAAAGTTGAATGGGAAGACGAACCTCAAGTAGAAAAGGGTCAGGGGAGTCGTCCAAGCTCCATTCCCCGAGCTACCTCTGCAACGAAGAATGATTTCACTCCTACCGGTCTACAAAATTCTTCGTGTGCTACAACATAAATCCCCCTACTCGAGTGCTCTTTTACAAACACTCTTGGACATCTGATGGAATTGGTGTTTGAAATTCAACAAGATATAACAAATTTGAAGTTCAATTGGGAATTGATGAATCGACAAATGTCATGGATGATATCCTTGCATGCCAACGAAGAGCTCAAGTGCCCAACCTCTGGAATATCGGCTCAGGATGCCATGTTGCTGCAAGTTCTTGTTCCCCTGTCGATGAGCGAATAGTTTCCTCCACCGAATGACCAAGTTTTGTCAAATGATTTCTGATGGATTTAGTTATTGATACTATCTCCTTTTTGTCTACATATTTAAATATATAGTAGGATATATGATAGAATAGGTCTTGTGAGGGACAGGGATATGTTTCTTTCTTATCTGTTGTATTATTTTTTGAATATTGAGGATAATATGTATTATTTTTTGAATATTGAGGATAGTATTGAGTGTAGATATTAGTTATGGTGGGTTGGTTTCATGTAATACAATCTAGATATCAATAGAGATATTGTTTGCATACAAATATGTTTTCTCTATTATTCCCCCACCCCTCCCCCACTTATATAGAGATATTGTTTGTATACAAATATGTTTTCTCTATTATTCATCCACCCAACCCTCGCCTATATAATGTTTTCTCTATTATTACCCCAACCCCACCCTCACCCATTACCCCCACCCTCACCCTCACCCTCATGTATATAAAAATATGTTTTCTCTATTATTCCCCCACCTCCACCCTCACATTTATGAGGGTGTGGGTAATAATAGAGAAAACGTTTGCATATAAATCATGACAACATATAATACAATCTTCTTTCTCAAAATAAAAATAATGGTTCTAGATTTTCATATTTTTGCAATGATATGCCACGTAAACATTACTGCACCTCTCCTTGACATGTTGGGTGCTATTCTCAAGTGATTGAGGTTCCATGAAATTTTGTGTTTTTTAGTCGTTAATGCTAATATGTGAAGTAACTTTTAGACGAATCTTTTGTAAACTAGATATAAAACTATTTATGAAATAATGAAGGACATGCAAGTTTCTTTTGGGATTCTATATTAACATCAACTAAATTCTTTAGGTGATGCCTCAAGAAATACATATAAAAATTTTAAGGATGGCAAAGTTTATGACCTTATATTTGGTCAAGTCCATCTCCACCCAGTTCTCCATGGAAATGAAAATATTTAACAAGTTAGTTTGAACAAAGGTTTTTCATGTGGTTCACCTTTTTAAGCTCGATAATGACACCTAGGTGCTACCCCATCCACTATGTATTCATTACATGAAAAAATTGGCGATGTCTTTGAACTTTTAGAACGATTTTCCTTTCTATATCCTATCCAAAGTTAAATTGATTTAGTCTTAGGTGATACTCATTTCAACATCATGGCCTATTACCTATCCGCTCTTTAGGTTGATAAGATTGGATGTCAAGTTACCTCTTTTCATGAGTCTATATATATTTAACCTATCTCTTCTCCTTGGGAGCCTTTAGAAGGACTTCTTCCTCTACATCCTATCCAAAGTTAAAGTTACAGTGTATTAGTTCTAGGTGTTACTCTTTCTAACATAATGGCCTACTACCTAACCCCTCTTAAGGTTAATGATATTGAATTACATATTACCTTTCTTCATGAATAAGGACATATTAAACCTATCTCTTCTCCTTCTGTCCTCCCACCCCGTGACATTCATTATCTCTTGGAAGGAAGAAAATAAGTGGAGTCTTGTCATGGAATATTGTGATCTCAATAAGATCATTGTTAAAATCCACTATCCCCTACCATGGATTGATAATTTGTTGAACCACCTCAAGGGTGCCAAATATTTTACCAAACTATACTTGACAACAAGCTATCATTAAGATTTCAAGACCATCAATGATACTTAAAACCCCACTTTCAAGACCAAGATTGGTTTAGATGAATGGTTGGTGATGATTATTTTCTCACCAATAGCCTTGCTACATTCCATCACCTTCTTAATGATACTTCAATCCACACTTATGTTGTTTGTAACAACCCCTTCGTTACGGCCATGGACGAATAATTTTTTGTTTTGTTTATTTTTTAAGAATTAAGAGGCAAGAAGGCGACGACGAAAACAGTTTAACCACACCACAAATGACGAACACAAGCACACAACCCAGGCAACAAGGAACTATGACTCCACTCACGGGCACAAGGGAAACTAGGCCAAGCATGCGTAGGACAACAAGGAGGAACGACTACCCGCCCGATGCAACAAGACACTCATATAAGCTAAGGGACAACTTCCCCTTCCCGACACAACGACGTTGACGAACAAGAATAGAACCTCAAGGCGCACGAACCAAGCTCATGAAGGAGTTCCACCCATGCACCCAAGAAACTTACCACACTTGATGACACTCCACAACATGCATAGACTCTGGCCAAGTTTCGTTCTCCACTATCCCATAGAGCATGCCATGATCCCCTCATGAGGAATCATGTCATCCCCAAGTGATAGACGCTTCGACAACCTTGGAACCACACATCCTATCAGGATAGAGGACTCTAGATAAATCTGACACGCTAGGAACCAAATACCGAAAGGAAAAACCATGCCCATACCCCAAAAACAGATCGAAAAAATGCCAGATGACGAAGACAAGGGATAACACAACCAATACCTGACATCATCCATGACCCGACCAATCACCCAGTCTAAACTAGTCAATACTGACCATCTAAATTAACATCGATTACCCATCTAAAAGTAAGTCAAAATTCAATTAGTCCACCCATTAGAATTATATATTAACATTAAATTCAACAAGTCTAAATTGCAAGTAAGTCCATACAAACCAATCCAATTTAACGAGTCTAATTTACCAAGTTAGACAATAACTACATGTCAATTTAACTTTTATTACATATCTAATTTAGCAATCCTAAATGATTACTAGTCAATAACCTTGCGAATCTAAGTAACCTTAAGTATAAATGTAATGAACCTCAAATTCACCATAAAAAAAAAAATTCTATGACATAATTCTATTTCATTTAAGCTTAGAATTTAAGCGAAGGTAAGACTCATTTTTTTCCATAGTGACATTATTACGCCAGTCTAGTTTTACTTCAAACTGAAAAGATTATGTGGATAAATTCTTTCCATAATTCTATCACTTCCCTTAACTCTCAAACTACTCCAACATACTCATATGTATATAGGAAACATCTAAACTTAGGTCGAACGAACCTTTGAGGTTCAGAGAAATAAAGCTCAGGGGGAGGGACAACTATAGTTAGATCAAAAGGATCTGGACGCACAAAGTTTAACCTCTGAGAGGTTGCGCAAGAGAGCAACTGAATGAATGGTGGATACACTTTGGGGAGAAGTGCCGAAATTTGCGAGACTCATAATAGTAGAAGGAAGAGGACTTGTCAAGTCCTGAAAGCATCGAGACCGTCCAATTTGGAGGACAGAGTTCAAAGATCCAAGCCCATCGGGGATTTGGACACCGGGGAAACGGGAGTGAAGACTCTCCCAAATTCTTGAAAGGAGAAAGATAGGATTGATCGCGACCATCGATATCCCGAAAATATCACAAATGTTGATCGTGGCTAAAAGATTGCAGTCGTCCATCGGAGGGACATGTGGCTGCCAGTTGGTGTTTCAGCACACGGGAAACCAAAGGGCGAGACCCCTTGTTTTCGTATGTCACAAAATCCTAGTATACGAAAACCCCAAATCGGTTTAGCGTGAAAAAGGTTTTTGGAGTTTTGGCACCTGGGAAACCAAAGGGAAAGATCCCTTGTCTACGCAAGTCATGAAATTCTAGTACACGAAACCCCAAATCAGTTTAGCGTGAAAAAAGTTTTCGGTGTTTCGACACCTGGAAAACCAAAGGGAAAGATCCCTTGTCTCCGCAAGTCAAGAAATTTCGGTACACGAAACCCCGAATCAATTTATCGTGAAAAAGGTTTTTGGCGTTTCGGCACCTGGGAAACCAAAGGGCAAGATCCCTTGTCTCCACAAGTCGCGAAAATCCGGTACACGAAACCCCGAAACATGAAAGGTGTAAGTGTTGGTTTAGGACAGAGGAGAGCAAGGTTATAGTTAAAGAGCTGTAAAATCCTTTGGGGTGGCAAAAAAATGAAACATCATTCTTGTCAAGTAAGGGTCTGTTATTGAATGACTCTTCAAAAAAGGAATTCAACCATCATATCTTTTGTCATTACGAATTCCAGAAATTTTACTAAGGTTTAGTTAGAATGTTGTTCTCTACTATTTTTCCATAGTTGTTGTCTATACAGTCCGAGTTCTTATGAATTGTATGGAATCTATGCATTTCCAAAGGCCCACATCTTTTGAATCACATCTCAACAAAAGAAAAGGGGCTCTAGAATATTAATCTGTTGTACAGATATCAAGCAAGATACAAATATATGCGTATAATCCTATTAAATGTGTGTCCTGGTCATGCATCGATACTTTAGTGATGTTATTGCTTTGCATAGATTATTACCGAAATATACAAGTACTCAGTCATTGTCGTTCCTATTTATACATCGACATTTCTTAGATCATTATCATCATCTAAGGGAATCTATACAGAGAAATGAAAAGGAAGAATGGAGTCTGAGTTTGTCAAAGTAATCAGTTCTGCACATTTAATTGTGCTTTTAATTGCAAGGTTGATATTTCATCATTCAGGATTTTCTTGTTACATATACACGAAGTTCCTTTTCTCTATTAAACTCTGAAATATCGAACCCCGAGACCCCGAAAATGAAGGGCCACAGTCTTTTCACATTTCGCAATTCAACATTCCTTATTTCATTTTGTTTGCGTGTTAGGTGTTTGTAAACCCCGAAATCCCGAACCCCGAAACCCCGAAACGTTGGGCCACAGTCTTTTCACATTTCACAATTCGGCATACAAAGTGGTCTTTGTCTTTTGTGTTCAACATGTGTAATCGTCAAAACTCGATTGACCTCTGTTTTCTCACACCATTTTGTTCTCTACGGTTTATGCCATTAAACAAAAGTCTAAGTTATTTTATCGGTAAAGGTCCTAAATAAACATCTCCGAACCCTTATGCTTATGGAGCATTATACTTCTGTAACTCTTACTTATTACCAGAATATATATATATATATATATATATATATATATATATATATATATATATATATATAGATTGAACATCTATCTGTCTTCTAGTTGTATGTGAACCCTGTTGGGATTAAGCTCTAAAAGGAAAAATTTGTAGACATATCGATGGAAATCACTTACAACTTTTGTACTCGTAATTTTGTCCCATTCCATTGTAATACTTAGGCATATATATATAGGTAAAAGAAAATATTGATTGTGATTCCTGTCGTACTTGGATATTATTTTGTTTTTGGACTATTAGGTACCCAAAAAAAACTCAATCATTATTGTAACTTGGTGCATGATTTTATTACCGAAGTATAAATACCCTATGTAAAGTTCTCAAGTTCAATTCCATTTACAATAGATCAATTTTGTACACTGGAGTTTCAAAATACTGGTAATTACCCTACAACTACCTCCATGGTAATAACCTAGTTTATAAAGGGACTATTCCATAATTTAACCATATAATTTACTTCTGATTATCCTTGAACAGATTTCACCCAGGTTATTGTATCCATACCGATTTAAATAGATGCATTACAAATGTTCCTAAATAATTCAAAGAGATGGAACATAATTTCAATTCATATTTAATGAATACACTGCATCAGATATATGATCATTTAAACAAAAAATGGAAAGCATTTCAGTTCAGATTTAACAAATACGTTTCATCATATATAAAATCATTTAGACAGAGGGGAATATAGAAACATATCTGAAACATCTTGCGGGAAGACAAATGGAACAACCACGTTCCTCCCAACCGTAGAACAGGGTAGTCAAAACACTTGCCCAATTCACCCCCTAGCCTAACCATGAATCCCTGAAGGAAAACTTGGAATCTCCTCCTCAACAAATGTCTTTTCGTTCCAGCAGACTCCTCTTGCCTCACACTCAATCTGTAGTGTTCATAACATCAAGAGAACTCAAAATATTTTTTCCCAGCATACTTGGCAGCGTCCTGCCTGCTCAGATATGCTATTTATCCATTTTGCCCAGGTCTTTTTCCCTCCCTTGGGAATTTTCGCAACTTTCTAAATTCCTTATTTTTAGGGGCTGCCAATGGACAAATATCTGATTTGCCACTTGTAATAATCAACCCAGAGGTAGTTCCAAAATGTTCCCCACTCATGGAGTCATGGTCGACTGATTTTAACATGGTTGTTCCATTTGTCCTCCTGCAATTAATATAATTATTATGTTTTTATACAAGTGTCATAATCAAATAGTTAGTTGAGTTAAATCACATCTCTACCCAACAATCATAATAATTAATTACAAATATCAAATTCGAAATTCATAATTTCCATAAATGGCAAAAATTTTCCAAATTTGAATTTACTAAAAACGGAATAAATTTCCAACAAATTTAAATTTCAAAAAATATTTTATTTTTGGGGATGTCACATTGTTTCCCCCTTTAGTAAAACACTATCCTCAGTGTTCGTTCCTTTCCCGGAACAGGATTGGATGAGATTTCCGCAAATCTCCCTCCAACTCCCAAGTAGCCTCCTTAGGACTAAAGTGCTTCCATTGCACCTTTACTTGAGCGACGACTATGTTCCAAAGTGTTATTTCTCTTTGGTCTAGAATGAACAGGGGTTCCACCTAGAACTCTCCTTCAGGTTCCACCTGAACCAAGTTCCAATCAATCTTATGAGTAGGGTCATGAATATACTTTTTCAGGAACGAAACATGAAATACATTATGAATTCTTAGATTAGCTAGAAGTGCAAGTTGATATGCTACAGGTCCAATTCAAGCTAGTATCTCGAAGGGACCACAAAACCTAGGTGCCATCTTGGAATAGTTACCTAGCTTCAACGAGATTTTTCGGGCTTTGACCTTCAGGTAAACATGGTCTCCCACTTGAAATTCCAAGTGCCTTCTTTTTTTATCTACATAGCTCTTATGTCTGTCCTGTGCTTCTTTCAAGTTTTGTTGTACCTTTCTTACCATGTTCTCCATTTATTGGAGCATCTCTGGTCCAACCATGAGTTTGTCAGTCAGGTTATCCCAGCTAATTGGAGTTGTACACTTTATGCCATACAGTATTTTGAAAGGGCTCAACTTAGCCGAAGTTTGGTACCCATTGTTATATGCAAATTCTACCAAGTGTAGGTAGTCTTCCCACTTGTTCGGTTTTGTTCTTACATACATGCATAGCATATCCTCTATGATTTGATTTGTCCTTTCGGTCTATCCATCCGTTTGTGGATGATAACTCGTACTGAAATTCAAATTAGTATTTAACCCTGCAAACAATTCCTTCCAAAAAGAGGATGTGAATTTTACGTCTCTATCTGAAATCACCATTTTAGGAATACCATGCAGTCTAAAAATTTCTTTCATGAATATTCCAGCAATGTTTATAGCTTTAAAAGTAGACTTTATAGGAATAAAGTGTACATACTTACTGAGTTTATCGATTACAACCATGATAGAATCATTATGTTTCTGAGTTTTAGGAAAACCTGTTATAAAGTCCAGTGATATGGTCTCCCATTTCCATTCTGGTACTGGTAATGGTTATAATAGGCCGGCTGGATGCTGGTGTTTGGCCTTAACTTGCTGACAATCCTGGCACCTATCCAAGTATTTTGTTTTTTCACCTTTCATATTAGGCCAGTAAAACAATTTTCTAAGTGTTGTTATCGTTTTTTGGTAACCTGGATGACCAAAATATGGTTTCTTATGCACTTCATCCAAAACTGTTAATTTTAACTCTGTTGAATTTGGTATGTAAAGTCTATTTTTAAATCATAATAATCCCTTCTTGTCGACACTTAGATCTGGTTTATCTAAGTCTGTGGTACTATTTTGTAATTCTGCCATCATCTTAGTGTAATTTTCGTCGCTAATACCGGTCGTCCTTACCTTTTGTTCCACATCACTTTCTTCCCTACTAATATTTACCTCAAATAATCCGTGGACTCTTCTTCTTAAAGCGTCTGCTACTTTATTTTCTTTTCCCTTGATATGTCTGACTTCGAAGTCGAATTCGCTCAAGAAGGATAACCATCTGGCTTGCCGTGCATTGAGCTCTGGTTGACTAAAAAGATATTTCACACCACTATTATCCATCAAATTTAGGAATTTCCTTCCCATTATGTAGTGTCACCACATTTTTAATGCGTGTATTACCACTGCCAATTCTAAGTCGTGAGTGACATAATTTCGCTCATGTTCCTTTAATTTCTAAGACTCATAACAAATAACATGTCCTTCTTGAGTTAGGACACCACCTAACCCCCCTTTACTTGTATCAACACATACTGTGAAGTCTTTATCTAGGTCTGCTACATTCAAAATGGGCGCTGATGTCAATAATTCTTTCAGCTTGTTAAAACTGTCTTGACACTTTTGCGACCAGTTAAACTTGGTCCCTTTCTTTTCTAATGATGTGATAGGGTAGGATATCTTGGAAAATCCTTCTATAAACCTAAGGTAATATCCGGTGATTCCCATGAATGACCAGATATCTTTTACATCCTTAGGTACTGGCCATTCCATAATGGATTTTGTCTTCTTCGGGTCTACGACAATGCCTTCTGCTGAAATTACATGTCCTAGATATTGTATTTCGTTTTGATAAAATTCATACTTGTCAAATTTGGCATACAGTTTGTGTTTTCTCAATGTTTGCAACACTATCCTTAAGTGTTCATCATGTTCTTCCTCCGTTTTTTAATAGACCAGAATATCGTCGATAAATACTACCACGAACTTGTCTAAGTATTGACTGAAAATACTGTTCATCACGCACATAAAGGTGGTTGGCGCGTTAGTGAGTCCAAAAGGTATGACTACGAATTCGTAGTGTCCATATCTTGTCCAAAAAGATGTTTTGTTTATGTCCTCATCTTTTATCCTAATTTGATGATAATCGAATCATAAATCCAACTTTGAAAAGATCTTGGCCCCACCCACTTGATCGAACAGATCATTTATCCTTTGTAAAGGGTATTTGTTCTTAATAGTCATTTTGTTCAGTTGTCTATAATCAATACATAGTCTTAGAGTACCATCTTTCTTTTTCACAAAGAGGATTGGTGCTCCCCATGGCGAGACACTCGGTGTGATGTACTCTTTTTCCAACAATTCCTATAATTGTATTTTTAATTATGTTAGTTCTGGTAGACTCATTCAGTAGGGTTCTTTTGAGATAGGGTCTGATCCGGGTAGTAAGTCTATGGAGAAATCTATTTCCCTTCTAGGAGGTAATTCGGGTATCTCATCCACAAACATGTCTCTGAATTCACGTAGGACAACAAAGTCTTCTAACTTGGGCTTCTCTTCTTTTTCTAATAGATTCGTCACTTAGATGGCGTAAACTTGACATCCCTTTCTAATACATTTCTTGAGTTGCATCGCTGAAACTTGTTTGACTGATACAGGTTTTGGTATGCCTTTGGCTTGTCTAACAGTGCCAAAACTATCTTTATAGCTAAGTATCTTTGTATAATAGTCTAGTATTGTTTTGTGTTGTTCCAACCAATCCATCCCGATAATCATATCATAAGATCCTAGTGGTAGGATGTTCAGATTGGTCCTTATCTTTTGACCATCTAAGTTGAACTCAAGATCGGAAATAAAGTCAACTACTTTCCTTTTAGTGCATGTTGCTAGTTGTGCCATGATTTTTAGTGCTTCAATTTCTTAAGTTTATTTGACTCTACTACATCAAGAGTAATATAAATTAACATAGCTCCAGGGTCAATTAAAACAGAAATTCGAGTGTCATTGATTTTACCTTCGATTTCTACCACTGAGGACTGGTGGTCAGCTTGTCGACCATCTATGGATGCATTTATCCGATGCATACTTCTTCCCACGTCTCCCACTGTCGAGGCTTCCTGTAAATTGTGAACAACAGTTCTGTTTGCTGCAATTAAACATGAACAATTCATCCTTATATGAGGCTCTCTACACTCCCAACACTTTAATGGCTCGCAGGAGTTGTCCCCAAACTTTTTCATTCCCAGGTTTACCAATTTACCGCTACCTTGCATATTCGGATGATTGGAGTGAAAATCCTTCCTTGGGAAACCTTTTGCTGCATTCTGATAAGGCGTTGGCTAGTATCCCTTCTTCTGCTGGTTCATTCGATCTTGCTTCTTATCCTTCCAGGTCTTGGGAAACTCTACCTACTGTTTATAATGGTCATAACACATTCGTGCTTTCTTGAATACCTCACTCAAGTATTTGGGTTGTCAAACTTAATTCTTTCCCAATAGACCTGTGGTAAACAACTTAAGAATCACTTGATTTTACCTTATCCTCCCAGATGTATGGTACGAACCTTAGTAGTTCTAGAAATTTATTTATAAGCTCTTCCATCATCATCTGTCCGAGTCGTAACTCATAAAATTCTTTCGTCTTCCTTTCATAATAGATTTCAAAAAGGTATTGTTTCTCATTTAGGCCCTTGGCCAATTTCAAGTCCTGCCACCAAATGTTGGCCTTCCCCTTCAGATTGTAGATGGCCATTCTGACCTTCATGTTGCTGGAATAGTTGTAGATCTGGAAGTATTTTTTGATGTCCAACAACCATGCCTCAACTTCTTCTCCTATCCTAGATTCTCCATCAAAGGTAGCTGGTTTAATATTTTTAAATTCTCCTTCAAGGTGGTCTACTTGTTTTCTTTTTATGTCTGGTATAGTCTTGTCCTCGGCTGAAGGTGTTCCTTCAGACGAATTGTCTCTTTTTTATGTTTCTAGTCCAGAATTCTTAGAGGCCCTTTTGCTGATTTATTCATCATGGTTATCATCTTTTGGGATTTTCTTGGTTACTATACTACACAACAAAACTTCATTTATCTCTTGTTGTTCCTGCTGTGCTTTCTTCAATTTTTCATTGTCGGCCTTGAAAACCTGTAGTTCAACAATAAGATTCCTCATTGTTTCCAACACCTCCATGGGTGAGCTTCCATCACTGTTCTGTCTTGGATCTCCCGGAGGTCCTTGCTGCAGATTTCCTTCCATTCTGATTTCTGCACCTTCTTGAGCTACCATAATCAACACAAAATAGAAAGGCTTTCTGTTTGTAACCACAAGATTTATTAGTTTTTTTTTTTCATATATCGGAATATATAATAAGAAATTAATGTGGCCCTGTTCAGGCCCAGTGTTGTAGCTTTTTCTCTGATATCATATGTAATGAACCTCAAATTCACCATAAAAAAAAATCTATGACATAATTCTATTTCGTTTAAGCTTAGAATTTAAGTGAAGGTAAGACTCATTTCTGTCCATAATGACGTTATTACACCAGTCCAGTTTTACTTCGAACCAAAAATCTTATGTGGATAAATTCTATCCATAATTCTATCACTTACCTTAACTCTCAAACTACTCCAACATACTCATATGTATATAGGCAACATCTAAACTTAGGTCGAAGGAACCTTTGAGGTTCAGAGAAATAAAGCTCAGGGGGAAGCATGACTGTCGTTAGATCAAAAGGATCTAGACACACAGATTTTAACCTCTGAGAGGTCGCGCAGGAGAGCAGCTGAATGAACGGTGGAGACACTTCGGGGAGAAGTGCCAAAATTTCCGAGAGTCGCCGGATCTAGAAAAGGTGCGTGAGGTTTAAACCTCATAACAACAAAAGGAAGATGACTCATCAAGTCCCGAAAGCATTGGACCATCCAATTTGGAGGACAGGTGTAAAAGATCCAAGCCCGTCGGGGATTTGGACACCGGGGAAATGAGAGTGAAGACTCTCCCAAATTCTCGAAAGGAGAAAGCCAGGATTGATTGCGACCATTGATCATCCCGAAAAGATCACAACTATTGATCGTGGCTAAAATATCACAACCATCCATCGGAGGGACACGTGGATTCCAGTTAGCATTTTGACACCTGGGAAACCAAAGGGCGAGACCCCTCATTTTCGTAAGTCGCAAAATCCTGGTATATAAAAACCCCGAATTGGTTTAGCGTGAAAAATGTTTTCGACGTTTCGGAACCCGGGAAACCAAAGGGTAAGATCTCTTGTCTCCACAAGTCGTGAAATTCTGGTACATGAAACCACGAATCGGTTTAGCATGAAAAACAATTTTGGCATTTCGACACCCGAGAAACCAAAGGGAAAGATCCCTTGTCTTCGCAAGTCAAGAAATTCTAGTACACGAAACCCTGAGTCGGTTTAGCGTGAAGAAGGTTTTTGGCGTTTCGGCACCTGGGAAACCAAAGGGAAAGATCCCTTGTCTTCGCAAGTCACGAAAATATGGTACACGAAACCTCGAAAAGCAAAAGGTGTAAGTGTTGGTTCATGACAGAAGAGAGAAAGGTTATAGTTTAAGACTTGCAAAATCCTTTTGGGTGGAAAAAAAACTAAACTGTCATTCTTGTCGAGTAAGGGTCTATTATTGAATGACTCCTCAAAAAAGGAATTCAACCATCATATCTTTTGTTGTTATGAATTCCAAAATTTTTACAAAGGTTTAGTTAGAATGTTGTTCTCTACTATTTTTCCGTAGTTGTTGTCTGTACAGCCTGAGTTCTTATGCATTGTATGGAATCTATGCATTTCCAAAGGTCCACATCTTTTGAATCACATCTCAAAAAAAGAAAAGGGGCTCTAGAATATTAATTTGTTGTACATATATCAAGCAAGATACAAAAATATGCATATAATCCTATTAAATGCGTATCCTAGTCATGCTTCAATACTTTAGTGATGTTATTGCTTTGCATAGCTTATTACTGAAATATACGAGTACTTAGTCATTGTTGTTTCTGTTTATACATCGACATTTCTTAGATCATTATCATCATCTAAGGGAATCTATACAGAGAAATGAAAAGGAAGAATGGAGTCTGCGTTTGTCAAAGTAATCAGTTCTGCACATTTAATTGTGCTTTTAATTGCAAGGTTGATATTTCTGCATTCAGGACTCACTTGTTACATATATGCGGAGTTCCTTTGCTGTATTAAACTCCGAAATCCTGAACCCCAAATCCCCGAAAACACTAGGCCAGGGTCTTTTCACCTTTTGCGATTCGACATTCCTTATTTCATTTTGTTTGCATGTCGGGTGTTCGTAAACCCCAAAATCCCGAAACCTGAAACACTGAAACACTGGGCCACAGTCTTTTCACATTTCATGATTCAGCATACAACGTGGTCTTTGTCTTTTGTGTTCAGCGTGTGTAATCACCAAAACCCGATTGACCTCTGTTTTCTCACACCATTTTGTTCTCTACTGTTTATGCCATTAAACAAAAGTCTAAGTTATTGTATCGGTAATGGTCCTGAATAAACATCTTCAAACCCTTATGCTTACGGAGCATTATAGTTCTGTAACTCCTACTTATTACCAATATATATATATATATATATATATATATATATATATATATATAGATTGAACATCTATCTGTCTTCCAGTTGTATGTGAACCCTATTGGGATTAAGCTCTAAAAGGAAAAATTTGTAGACATATTGGCGGAAATCACTTACAACTTCTATACTCGTAATTTTGTCCATTTCCACTGTAATACTTAGGCACACACACACACACACACACACACACACACACACACATATATATATATGTAAAACAAAATATTGATTGTGATTCATGTTGTACTTGGATTTTATTTGTTTTTGGACTATTAGGTACCCAAAAATCCCAAACCATTATTGTAACTTGGTGCATGATTTTCTTACAGAAGTATAAATACCCTATGTAAAGTTCTCAGGTTCAATTCTATTTACAATAGAAAAAATTTGTACACCGGAGTTTCGAAATACTGGTAATTACCCTACAACTGCCTTCGTGGTAATAACCTAGTTTATAAAGGGACTATTCTAGAATTTAACCATATAATTTACTTTCGATTATCCTTAAACAAATTTTGCCCAGGTTATTGTATCCATACTGAATTAAATAGATGCATTACAACTGTGCCTAAATAATTCAAAGAAATGGAACATAATTTCAATTCATATTTAACGAATACACTGCACCATATATATGAGCATTTAAATAGAAAATGGAAAGCATTTCAGTTCAGATTTAACAAATACATTGCATCATATATAAAATCATTCAGACAAAGGGGGATATAGAAACATATTTGAACCATCTTGCGGGAAGATAAAGGGAACAACCACGTTCCTCCCAACCATAGAACAGGGCAGTCAGAACACTTGCCTGATTCACCCCCTAGCCTGACCATGATTCACCCCCTAACAGTAAGAGAACTCAAAATCGTTTTCCCCAACATACTTGGCAGCGTCCTGCCTCCTCACATATGCTATTTATCCATTTTGCCTAGGTCTTTTTCCCTCCCTTGGGAATTTTCGCAACTTTCTAAATCCTTGATTTTCAGGGGCTGCCAATGGCCAAATCTCTAATTTTCCACTTGTAATAATCAGCCCAGAGGTTGTTCCAACATGTTCCCCACTCATGGATTCATGGTCAACTGATTTTAACATGGTTGTTCCATTTGTCCTCCTGCAATTAATATAATTATTCTATTTATATACAAGTGTCATAGTCAAATATTTAGTTGAGTTAAATCATATCTCTGCCCAACAGTCATAATAATTAATTACAAATATCAAATTCGAAATTCGGAATTACCATAAATGGCAAAAATTTTCCAAATTCGAATTTACTAAAAATTAAAAAAATTTCCATCAAATTTAAATTTCAAAAAATATTTTATTTTTGGGGATGTCACAACAAATCTAAAACATAAATAGCCTTAAGGAATACATAAATACTGCGCATTCAACGCAACAATACATGATTTAAATAACAATTAATTTGAAATAATAAAAACAAGGCATTTACGCAGGAATAGTTATAAAATTTCAATCTACTTAACCCTTCAGAATACATAGATTCGACTCATTCAAGGCCAGAATACATGACTGAAATGATAAAATTTTGCAATAATAATTACGAGGCATTCAACGTAGGAATACATCATTAAACTATAAATGAATTAGAATAATAAATAAAATGCATTCAAACTAAAACGAAGAGCAGTAATTTGCAAGGGATACACATCAATGAGTAAATAGTTGAGCAAGATATCTGGGGATACACATCAATACATAAATAGTTGAGCAAGAGATTAGGCAACAAACATGCCTTCAGAAGTCTCAGGGAAAAATAAATGCAACTGATCTGAATATAGAAGGCTGACTTGTTATGCTATGCAAGCACCCTCTACTTCATTAAAATAAACTTTACAGGAGCTTGCTTCATGTGTATAAATATGCAAAATAAACTTATGTGTTAAGTTCATGCTTCTTCCTTTAAATGCTTATGTGTGAGCAAATGTTCTTTTAAATGGTTATATATGTACTTGCAATAAATACATAGCAACACAACTTGCAACAAACAAACCATCAAACTCAGAACAATCACAACATGATAAAGGAGTTCATGCCCCTCCGGGCTACATCTCCTTGAGCCTCCATAATGGACTTGGCTCTCTGGGATTAATTTTTCAAAATTTCTTTTACAAGATGCTTCTCAACTCCAACGGAAAAAAATACCATACCATTGAGATCAGAACACATAAAAACCCCCAAAATGACTAATAGAACTCTGCAAACAGATTATGGCTCATCCGGGCATGACCTCTTCTACATGTGGCCATAAGCTTCCTTGAGCTTCTCTTTGGAAAAAACACCTGTAAAAGTCCTCAAAATCCTCTGAAACCTGTCCCAATGTGTTCAGAGCATATCAATTATCCAAACATGATTATTCAATCACAGAAAACAAACATAGGCTCACCAAACCATGTCCTCCATCAAAGAGGGCTTCAAGCTCCCTAGAGCTTGCTGAAACTTCAATGGTGAAAAACTTGTATAAGAAGTCTTCAAATGGTTGTGAAAATGGCACCAATGGATCTAGCACGTCCACAAACCCTTAGTTGGGCTTTTACGGCACCTCAATCGACCAAACGATGAAGAAGTTAGGCCTCCTCCATTTTCCTCCTTCAAGCTTTGCTGGAACTGGTTCGCCAAAACGCACCTCTGTGTGCATGAACCCAGAACACGCTCCCAAAATGCGTTAAAACCTGGGACCAGGTGCAACCGCGCCAACGGTGCAAACCATAGAACAGTTAGGGTGCCTCCAGTCCCTAACCGCCTCGGCACTTGGGCACATGGCGCACATGACCTCGGGCTTGGCTGAAAGGTGGTTAAATTCGTTGTAACGGGCATAACCTCTCGCGCGCCCGGATTAGGGTCATATGGAAAATATATACAAACCCCCGCGATCAAAGGCTATACACCAACCGTTCAACGGTGCGTATAACACATATGTTATGGCCACATATATCAAAGGACCGTGGGCTATGTCCGTGTAAATTTTCCCGCGCATACAATACATATGTTTTAACATTGCACGAGCTTTGGGTTTAGCACTATGGCATGGTCACATATGTTTACAATGAAACCACGGGTCGGGGCTAGGCCCCGACCCGTGCCCCTTTCCAATTACAACAACACACCACATTAAATAAATGCGTGTTGGTATATGAAACAAGGAACAAGGGTCGACATAATGGTTAGCGGAAATTGTAAAGTCATTATGTGGAGGAGAGGCCGGGGGTCAAACCCTGCGGCCTCCAACATTTTATACATAGACTCCTTAGCCAACCAGTGAGCGACACGTGGCGCCCTTGGATTGGGCCACATGTCCTCCTATTATTGGCCACCCAATGACACGTGTCAAAACTTGATTCGCCCAACTGTCAACCAGTAAACGTCTGCCACGTCAACTGCCATGTGTGAGTCATACATACTCTGCCATGTCACTGTATGGATGGTATGGCCCTGCCACGTCAGTCGATGACATCACCCATGCCACGTGTCACCCTTCCAGTGGTGACACGTGTCACCTTCGGATTGGCCCAACTGTGTGCCAACAAGTCCAAAACTGCATGCCACATGTCACTCCCTGGAGCCACCATGTGTCCTGTATGAACCTGCCACGTGTCCTGTACGGACTGTACGAACAGGTATAATCAGCATCAAATTTTTGCCTGTTTGGCTCAGCGAACAGATCGTGATATCTTCTCCATACGGACTCTGTTTGAGAAAGTAAATATACCGCCGGAATCAGGAAGACGAGACAGACGCAATGGAACCGTTTTCATCGCATTCCGAGCACTTTGAAAATTTAGCAAAATTTGATCCCTTGATCCAGATTTTGATCACACCTTCCTACTGAAAGGCTTTTGGACCCACAAAAGCTTACTATCATCAAACTGCTTTAAAGTTATATCAAAATATTTTTGACAATCACCTGAACACTTTGACATGCCGTGCACTGCAACTAGCTATGTCCTTCAACCACTGCTCTTTGGTTGCTGCTGACCCACTGCTCTCTCTGTGCTTAGAAGACTGCCAACCTTCCCACTGAGAATCAAGTCCCTTTTTCGAACTCTTCGGCGTCAACAAAATCAACTCTCCAATGGATGCAAAAACCTTCCTACGACATCTTGTCACAAGTCAAGAAAACCATCAATCTTGAAAAACAAATCATACAAGATTGAAAATGATGCCAACAAAACCTTTTGTTCTTCAAACAAACTGTCGCATCTCGTACTTTATCAAAGAACATGGCGTTTTCAAAATCAACTTTCAAGTCAATAAACACCATCGACTAAACACAAGTCGAACAACACGATTGACACAACATAGTCGTCAGAAAATCATCAACACTAGTCGAGACTCATTGAAACATCAACCTTCCCAAACTGACAAGTCGACAAACATGATACATAATCATGTAACAATCATGAATCACTCATAATGAACCATCACCAGGTTCACTGCTTACACATACATAAAAACAAATGCATGTTCATGTCTCTTCAACTCTCCTTCTAGTACAAACATAAGTACAACCCCAAAACATATGGGTACTTAAGAGTTGAATACAAAAAATATAAATGGCTGCAACTTATCATGCTTCCCATAAATGCACACATAACACTGAAAAGTGCATTTACAACAGACAAAACGCAAGCCTCACTTGCTCAAGAGATCCAACCATTTCTTACCAAGCCAACTCAACGGTGACTTTTTCTGCTGGACATCGTCCTCTTGTGAATCATCTTCACTCACATCGATGATGGAATCTCCTCTTCCATTCTTTCCAAACTCTTTATCCAACTGCTTCCTGTGCTGTGGATGAGTGGTTGGATGCAACGTCCAACATTGGTCAACAAGATGACCTCGCTTCTGACAATGAGTGCAAACCTTTTGCATCCTCCTTTCACGCTGTCTTTACTTAGAAAGTTTCCTGAAAGCGGCCAATCTTTTCCAACACTTTGAAACATGATGGCTATACAAACCACAATATGTACAAGGATTCTTACTTCCAAATTTATCATGCTTAACATAATCAAATGCAACTGAATGATAAGCAGAATTATACCTTGAACATTCACCTTTATCGCCTCTTTGAGGAGGTGAATCTGAAGAGTTACAAGCTCTCTTTTGAAGACCATCAACAATGTTCTTGTCCTCATCACTGTCACAACTCTCACATTTGCATTCATCCTGAACACAAGCCTTGCATGCTGAAGGGATTGAACTTTCAACAAAAGTTCTTGAACTTTCACCTTTAAAGCCTTCTTGA
>ML777612.1:124133-136555 GCA_009831015.1 Picea engelmannii
TATATATATATAGGTAAGTGTTAAGATTTCACTTAAGGGTTACAAAATTGAATGTGCTAAGATTTATATATATGTGTTGAGACTTTTGGTAAACCACTTATATAGATATATAATTATATGAATAGTATCCAATTATGATATGGATACCATAGTTGCTAAATAGATACAGTAGGTAATTGCAGACATTATATTTGATAAAACAAACGTGATTGAGCAAACTATAAGCTATTCTATTGACCATAGTTATTACGCACTGTAACCCTATGATAGGATGACTTACTTAGACAAGATAGCTATCTTAACCGCAGTTGTCTAAATTACAAATAGGTACATGTTTAACTCCAATAGAAATGACAATAAAGTTATGCTCGAACAAGTATTGAAAAGTCAATGAGTTTGAATGCACCTAACAACTTTTTATTATTATTTGGTAAATTTGCGGTAGTTTACGCTCATCATCTCTCTTATCATCTCAATTTCTATGTCTAGATGGCCCTTTGGCTGGTACATATTCTGTCATTTGTTGATTCCTTCTCTTTTTTGAATCTTGTTGTTGTCGTTGTCCACTAATTATTGTATCATGTCCTGAATTATATCTTCAAGATTTTTTCTCTGATTTCCTTCTTCTCTGCCACCTCTAATTGACACATTCATTTTCTCTTTTACTTGAATTAAGTCTTCATATTCTCTGCAGTCTTCATCTTTAATCATCCATATTTCCATAAAATTTATTTTTTCCCCAATATTCAACACTTGAGGACTACCTTCTTCCTTAGGAAATAGTCTAGATGCTATTCCCATGTCAAGTGCATCTTCTGTTGGTATGTCTGCAATTTCTTGATCAAAATTAAAATTAAAAATTACCTCCTTTTCTTTACATGCAATAAACATTTCTTTTTCACTACTAGACATATGTGACCATGTCCTTTCATTGGTTGTACTTTATTCTTTTTCTAATTTAGTTTTTAAGATCATTTTCTCCAACCACTCTATCTCTTCATTCCACTTGATAAGCATTTCATTAGACTTCTTCTCTACAAGTTCATGTTGGTTATTTTCATGAGCCAATTCCCCTTTACTTGCAACAACAAATCCTTTTTATTGTTTGTCAGTCCCTTCATCATCCAAATGTGCATGTGCTCCCTCTTGGTTGTCTTCATGAGACAACATAACCCCATTCTCCATTATAATGAAATTCTTATATTTCCCTTTCAAAATGTCTTTGTACATTTCCTTTTCCTCCTCCATCTTCATGACAACTTCAAGTGATTGTTTATCACCTTCTTTACCTGCAAACATGCAAAAATCATTAGTTTTAAAAACATTAAGGAAATCATCCTCTCTTGATTCCTTTGTCAGCATATCTTCATCAAGATGATTTGAACTCTCCAAAGAGCTCATGAGACTGTCAACTAGTCTCCTCTCCACATCATCCTCTCCAAGGATGTATCCCTTCTTTGGTTCACAATAGAGAACTTCTTCTTCTATTTTCAATGGAATCTATCTAAACTCATCACCTCCAAGTTTCTCCTTCTGCATTAAATCATTCATCCCCTGCTTCGATTCTTGCAATATTTTCCAAAGCTTCTCCTCATATAACTTCATTACTAGCCATTGGACTTTCCTCTTCATACTCCATCCATGTCTCTGGTTATATTGCATCTCTTCCTCTTGTAGTATCTTCATCATGTAACTGATTTTACCTTTTATCTCAGTCATCTCTCTATCAAACTCGTCCCTACTCATATTATCTATGCCCTTTACCTTTGCATATTTCCTTTTGTTATGGCTTTCCTCTGAACCTCTCCAATGACCGTCAACGATCATTGTCTTCCCCTCCTTTGTGAACTTCATATGTTCATGTGTGGACTGCCTCTAAGCCTTCTCTTGACAAGTCTCCATACCTAACTTCATACCAATTCAAGATTCCTTGTGTGCTTGACCTCTTGGTACCTAATTGGTTCTCTATCTCTGGAACCACCTTTTGAGCAACTCCTTTGGTCCTCTTGGGCTTCTGTAGTACTCCACTTCTTCAGAGAACATTTGAATTTGTCCTCCTTGCCCAAATTTCAATTGGATCCTCAAGGTTCCTTGCCACTTTCTTTCTTCAAGAACACGATTGTTCTTTTCACACAACCTCATTTGTCTGCTGCTATTACCCTCTTTTTTATGCTACCTACAATCTGAAAAAAAACTCAAAACCAGAGTTAACCATAAAAAACATCATCAATTTTCAATATCTCTACATGATCTTGTCCCACCATTCTTCTTCATTTGAATGGACTATTATTTTCCTTTGCCTTGTTCTATTAGATTTACCTAAATCTGAATTACTCTATGTAGAATAACCTTGACCCCCCTATGCATTATCCTATGCATATTTTCTTCTTATCTGATTTCCAATCTGAACTCCACCTTCACATTCTGTTTCTGTAACTCTACAATTCCATGTTAAAGAGAATTCCTTTGCTTTGATACCAACTGATGGTATTAGAAAAACACCTTTCTTTTCCTATTGCCTACAGGAAAATTTCAATTTCCAATGCTTCGATACCAAGCTAATGTAAGTTAGATATGAACCCGACCAAATCTACCTCTAATCTTGGACTAGATCCAAATCCAAACTCTCATATCCCACAATTAAGAACTAATTCTTCTTAGAGTGCTCTAAACCCACATAGGGGTGTCTTAGCATCACTCTTCTCCTTCTCTGATCTGATTTGATCACTAATAGGATCGAATTATACCAAATTGTCACAATTATATTCACTTCGTCTATTGCGCCTTTTCCGATAGGACCATTCTTGTGGCCACAGTCTAATGCAGGGGCGTTAACCCTTGTTCTCCTCAACTAGCACGAGGGAACTATGTCTTCTCTTCATGCAACAGGGCCTATGACCTTGACTTAATCCTTAATTCCTCCTTTAATCTACGACGTAGATCCGTCTTCCCTAGATCTGATGGCTACAATGGATTACAGAGCCACAACATGCTCATTGTTTAATCCTGATCCTCAATTCCTCAATGGAAGTTGCTTATCGGTAACGGAATCAACATCCACCATTGATCTTCTTCCTGATGGATATATACGGCCCCGATTGATTCAAGGACATGAAGTAGCTCACCAACTAATTTTGCCTTCACGATCCGCAATGATCCTTGTCCGTTGATATGTCTTCAGCTTGATCTAACAGTCACGACTAAATCAGTCGATGACCAATGATCCTCCTCTACAGTCTCTCAGATCTGATGGTTTTTGTTCATTGCTTATCGGTTTACTCCTTCCTCGTGATATGACAGTGTGCAACATTCCTAGCCAGATGAGGAATGATTGACATTCATTCCTTCCCCTTCGTTACACAATTGTGATCTAATGACTACTATTTAGTTGTGAAGTGATCTAATGGTTGTCCTGCCTTCCTCTGTGATCACGAAAAGTATTTCACTTTATCATTCTGTAGGATCATCGATCCTTCCTATGATCAATGATCAATAGAAAAACCATTATCGACCTCACATAGGGTACAATATTGCACCATATCTCCTTTTCAGAGTTCTCCTTCTCGTCCCTACAACATAAACCCTATACCTGCAGTTACACAATCTCAGCTATATGCACATACTTACCCTTCCTCCTCATAGAGGTATATAATACATAGATAAACAGATCCGAATATAGAGGCCTATCAGTGATACTCAAACATAGTATTTTATTTGTATTCATATACATATGATTACACACAATTTCATAGGATCACAAGCCTTCTTGTCTTTCATTGAACAAACTCTTTTCCCCTCTATTGCCTAATTAACATTAATTTGGCCACCCTTCAATGTCCAGCACTAATATTATATGTCTTTCTAGCTCTCATTATGCCTCTAAGGCTTACAATAATATACAAAAGGGATTATGAACTATTTTTGGTTCAGATCCAACAAATCCTCAACAGATTCCTAAGGATCCTCTCTGATCCACTTTTCACTCAACTAAACCCCTATTCTAAGATCTCCTAATCCCTAAGATCCTCATGAGATCTTCACAAGCCCAATATCTCTCATATTATCACATATTCAAGAACATTTACAATAAAAAACTCACACACATATTCCTCACTCAAACTACTCAAAATGTACATATTTCCTATTAAGAAATCAAACCCTTAGCAAACATAAGACCCCCTAGGTTAACCAAATATACAATGATATTTTGAGTAGGATGCTCCTGCATCAGAAGTGATTGAACCCTGTGCAATTTTGTTTATTTTTTTGAGTGGTTAATACTGAGTATGTGAAAAAATCTTAAATGAATCCTTTATAAACTAGATATAAAACTATTGGTGAAGTAATGAAGGATATGAATTTTTCTTTTGGAATTCCATATTAACATTAACTAAATACCTTAGGTGATGTTTGAAGAAATACATATAAAAATTTTATATCATATGAAGTGACATTTTCTCCAGTCCATCTCTACATATTTCTCCATGGAAATATTAGTATTTATCAAGTTAGTTTGAAAAAATATTTATCACTTTGTGTTGTTCACCTTTTCAGGTTGGATAATGACATCAAGGCCTCTCTCACCCACTATGAAACCATTACATGAATAAATTGTTGATTTATTCCAACCTCTAGAAGGACTTCCCATTCTACAACCTATCCAAGTTTTAAGTGATTTAGTCTTGGGTACCACTCTTTCCAACATCATTTTCTACTACCTATCCCCTCTTGAGGATGATGAGATTGGATGGCAATTTACCTCTTGCCTCTATAAGGACTTACCCCTCTATAACCTATCCAAAGTTACATTGATTTATATGTTTTTATGTTACTCTTTTGAACATCATGGCCTACTACCTATCCCCTCTTGAGGCTAATGAGATTGAATGCCAAATTACCTTTCTTCATGAGTCTAGACATATTCAACATATATTTTCCCCTCGTTCCCCCCCACCCCCCAGCATTCATTATCTCTAAAAAGGAAGAAAACAAATGAATTCTTGTCATGGACTATTCTGCTCTCAATAAGATCATTGTTAAAATACATTAACCCCTACCATGGGTACATGATTTTTTGAACCACCTCAAGGGTGGCAAGTATTTTTCCAAACTTGACTTGAAAACATGATATCATTAGGTTTGCATGACCTTCAATGACACTTGAAAAACCTCTTTCAGGACCAATATCATATTATATGAATGGTTGGTGATGCCTATGGTCTCATGAACACCCTTGCTACATTCCATTATGTTATTAATTATACTTCAATCAACACTTAGGGCATTTTATTATGATCTAGTTGGATGATATTATTATTTTCAATAACACATAAGATGAGAACCTCCATCATGTGTGGTTGGTTCCATAACTTCTTGGCACCCATAAAATGCGAGTGAAGCATATTAAATCTTATTTTGGGAAAACCTCCAATCTTTTTTTCGATTTTTTACTAATAAATTGGTAATCTATGTAGATATTACAAAGTTCCAAGCTCTTGTATCTTGTCTCTTTCCTACTATAGTAGCTTCCTTAAAGGTTTCCTTGAGGGCCTAAAATTTTATAGGAATTGTATCTCTCACCAAGCCCACCCCCTACATCAATAAGCTAGTCAACCCATTTTCAAATGGACCAAGTAAAACAAGGAGATATTTCACAAACTAAAAGGGGCATTGTATCCCAACCCCATTCTACATTTTCTAAATTTGTAAAAACCCTTTGATATTGAGACTTATGCTTCTCAATATGCCATCAATGTTGTTCGAAAGTAGGGAGGTCAACTTTTGACTTATCATTCTCAGTAACCAAGATAATCCTATAGTAAAACATCTATGATAAAGTATTTTTTTCTCTGATGTAGGATGTGAAGCAGTACAACCATTAACTTCTATGGAGGGAAACCATTTTGCATATTGATCACCATCCCTTAATTATTATTAATTCCTAGTCAAAGCTCCATGACTAATGTCATTTCAAGTGGGATTCCTACATACAACAGTTTCATTTGGTCATCAAATATAAATAGGGCAGTTCCAATAAGGTGGCTAATACGTTGAGTCATCCTCCAGCTAATGTCTTGCATATATTGAATTTTTGTTTTGCTTCTTATGAAAATTTGAAGAACTTGTATGCTAAATATTCTTTATTTGGTCCCATGTGGCAAGCCCTCCATCATCCCACCAAGGTTAATTAGACTCCTCTCTTTGACTATAAAAATGAAGATGGGTGGTTGTATGACCTTAACCAATTTTGTTTCATATGAGATTAACTCCCTCTCACCCTTTAGCATTCATCCTCCTCAAACCAACTCAGATAACAATATAGTGCATCCTCTCTTTTTTAGGGACTAGCCTAGATTAATTTCCAAGTAATTTCTTCTCTCAAAGAGTCTTAAGTGCATTATAAGGATTTCAAATATCATCATTCCATGCCCACATAGTTTTATCCTGGTGATCACATGTGTTTGTACATGTACAAGCAGAGGGATAACGACATCGCAAGATCAAGTCTTACGGACCATATATCATTTTCTACATATAAATGATTTTCCATCTCAACTAAAGATAAGATTCAAGTGTCTCATCCTATCAATAACTTTCCAAACTTTCACCCTCCTTTTGACATAATTACCCTACTAGTTGTGTTCACTCAATGCACTAACAACAACATTTTATCTTGTTGATCATAAGAAACAACATCTCAATGAAGCAAAATGGATTTCCCTATAAGCCATTTAGGCCAATTTTACACATTTTGTTAAGAAAGTGGAAAATTTTTCTATTTAAAAAATGGAGAGCTACCAACTCTCCTTGACATCTTAGGCACTATTCTCTACTAGATTAAATAACCAAGTAATATATATAAATAAATGCACTAAAACCTTTAATATTAATGCAATCTTGTTTAGTTATGGATCTTTTATAAGCTATAAAAATATTTATTAAGTAATAAATTTATTTATGAATAAATGCACCATAACCATTTATCTTAGTACTTATTTATTTATGGATATTTTATAATCCATAAAACTATTTATTTAGTAATAAAATTATATCTTACTATACTCTCGTTTATTTATGGATATTTAATAAGCCAGTAATAAAGTTATTTTGGGATGTTTTATATAGGTAATAAAAGGAATCCGAAATATGTTTTGGTTAATTTATATAAAAACAAAATTAATGCCTTTTCTAAAAGGCTAAGCAGTTACTTTCCATTAATCTTCAATATATTTTGTAATAAAGTTATTTATGGATGTTTTATATAAGTAATAAAAAGAAGAATCCTAAATATGTTTTGGTTAATTTATATATAAAAAAAAAAAAAATGCTTTTCTAAAAGGCTAAACCGTTACTTTCCATTAATCTTCAATATATTTTGTGGAGACAATTAATCTTCAATATATAATAATTATTATATTAATAAAATCACTTTTAAAAAGTAATGATTTTTACTTTTTATATTTATAATCTTTATATTTTCAATATATTTATTATAATTATTATGCCACTAAAATTATTTTTAAAAAATTGTGATTTCATTAATATAATTATTCAAAAAATGGAAACATACCATAATGCATATCATTTTTTAATTCTTATATTTATATTCTTTGTATTTCTAATATACAATAATTATTATATTAATAAAATCATTTTTGAAAATGGCCACTTTAATTAATATAATGACTAAAAGAATTGAAACATACTATAATTCATATAAAATTTTACTTCTTATTTTTATATATATTTTTTTATAAAATCACTTTTAGAAAATAATTACTTCAATTAACATAATCATAATGATTAAAAGTTACAGTTTCAATGAACATAATAATTAAAAAACTTGAAATATATCATAATTCATATAAACTTTTATTTTGTATTTTTCAATATGTAATAAAATTATTATATCAATAAAATCTTTTTAAAAAATGGTGATTTTAATTAATATAATCACAATGAGTGATGACTTCAATTAACATATTAATCTATTGAATTAAAATTTTTAAATATATCATAATCCACTTTAACTTTTACCTTTTACTTCTTATTAGTCCCTTCCAAGGGAATATAATAATGAATTTGCTATTAATTTGACATTAATTTGTCCGGTATTTTAAATTTATGTGTGTAGTGTAATGTTTAACTTAATAAAACAAATATATATTTGTTGATATAATAAAAATATGTGTTTTTCTCATTTGTCATTGGTTGATATGTTCCAAGTCTTATTGTTGCCTTCACTTATTTCAATATTTGAAATTAATTACATAATCAATAAACTTGGTTATAAGTACCTAGTACATTTTATATAAAAAAATTAAGAAAAAATGTAAAAGTGCCATGTGTTCTCTCATTATTACTATCCATTTATTTCATTATTATTGCATTTCAATAAACTTGGTTATAAGTACCTAGTACCTTTTATATAAAAAATTAAGAAAAAATAAATAAAAATGCTATGTGTTTTGTCATTATTACTATCCATTTATTTCCGTATTATTGCATTTATACTTTTCTTATCATTAATACAAAGTGTACTACTAGATTAATACAAAATGATATACATATAATTATGTATGATGACATATGTGTAATTTTTTTTTAATAGTAATTTTGATTTTTTTTTTAAATGAAAATAAATTAGTAAAATATAGTTAAAGATGAAAACAAAATGATATAGACAAATTATATATAATGATTTTGAATTTTTCTTTAATAAAGACAAATAATAATTATAGCAAATTGAAAATGGTTTTATAGTAAATTAACAAGTGTTGGGACACTCTATCTAGGTACACTCCATTTCTAAATTTACTTGGTAGGGACTATACAACCCTTGTTTTTATAGTTTTCAATTTTTCTAATCATTCAATTGGTGTTACCTTTATACATTTTTATTTTTATAATCATTCAAATAGTGTTACTTATGCTTCTTATCTTTATACTTTTTTAATTTTTGTAATCATTCAAATGGTATTATTTATGCTTCTTATCTTTATGTTTTTTAATTTTTGTAATCATTCAAATTCAAATAGTGTTATTTATCATTCTTATCTCTGTAATCATTAAAATGGTGTTCAGTTTGTTTCTATATGAAAACTGAAAACTTGGTTTCTTTGATTTAGAATTAAGATAAAAGAAATGACTTTCATTTGAGATTGACTTATTAACTTTTGTTATCATTTGTGTTACTTACGCTTTTCAATTTTTGTAATCATTCAATTTATTTTATTTTATTTTTGTAATTATTCAAATTCAAATTGTGTTACTTATGATTCTGATCTTTGTAATCATTCCAATGGTGTTATCATTTGTGTTACTTACGCTTTTCAATTTTTGTAATCATTCAATTTGATTTAGAATTAAGATAAAAGAAATGACTTTCATTTGAGATTGACTTATTAACTTTTGTTATCATTTGTGTTACTTACGCTTTTCAATTTTTGTAATCATTCAATTTTTTTTATTTTATTTTTGTAATTATTCAAATTCAAATTGTGTTACTTATGATTCTGATGTTTGTAATCATTCCAATGGTGTTATCATTTGTGTTACTTACGCTTTTCAATTTTTGTAATCATTCAATTTTTTTTTTTAATTTTTGTAATTATTCAAATTCAAATTGTGTTACTTATGATTCTGATCTTTGTAATCATTCCAATGGTGTTAGTAAACATGGTTTCTTTGCTTTAGGACTAAGATAAAGAAAATGACAATTTTTTTTTTAATTTTTGTAATTATTCAGATTCAATTCTGATCTTTGTAATCCTTCCAATGGTGTTAGTAAACATGGTTTCTTTGCTTTAGGATCAAGATAAAGGAAATGACTTTCCTTTGGGATAGACTTATTTGATTTTAAACAAGGATAAGCGAAACTGGAATAACATTCCGTCATTGTTATTTACTACCCAAGGCCATGAAATTCTTTGACATGGCACCATCCATTTTTGGAATGCTGTAAAGAAAATCAGTTTGATAGTGACAGTAAAAATCACCCAGATAACCATTGATATTGATTGATATTGACAGTATATGTAGAATTTATGCGAATATATAAAGTACACAGTACGATTTATGTGCAAAATATATGAAATGCACTGATGAAAATGACAAGTATGGATAACTTTAAATTAGTGGCCTCACCAATATGCTTCATTTTCAGCACTAAAATATGACTAAAATATGACGAACACATTTAAGTAAATTTCCAATTTGTTATATTTCTTCACGTTTTTTCTTTACTATGCAAGTTATTACAAATGACCTTCATATGCACTATTTGACCTACATAGCAATAGAGTGTTGAGCTTTTTCTCTAATAGGTAATATTTTTTCTTAGCCAATGAACGGTAATCAACTGCACATCCACTTGCCCACAAATTTTCATACACTCACTGATTCGGCGAGTCTAACATCATTGAAAATATGCGTGAGATGATAAGATTATAATCTCCAGAATCTCACTGACGATTATTGTCAGTTGAAGATAAATTTTTATGACCACATCGGATTTCGAAGTTCCGTGACCTTTTAATTACGTGCAGAGCTTACATTTATCACTGTAAAAAACGCCCAGTTATTTCATTCGCTCTCTGCGTGTAAGCAAACTTAATAGTAATCTCCATATGAAATATGACAATCATATATCTTGAATCTATTGTTTGAGTATGAGTGGACGGGGTAGATTGATTAGTGTTGGGTGTAATTGGCCCATTTAGCCCAAAGAATCTGTACTGTAATGGACTGTACCATAGATGTGGAAAAAGGAGTGGGGAACAAAGTATTCGAGGTGTGGCCCGGGGATTAAGTCTCGCGTGAAGTTATTCGATAGTTTTTCCATTAAATACTTTTTTCGGTCGGCTGCTTTTTCTGTGGTTGAATTGTATAACAGGAATTGTGTATAAAAGGCTACGAGCATAGCCCATTCCGTCAAAAGAGTTCACCTGAGGGTTCTGATTCCAGATGAACGGATGTTTCATTTGTCCATTGTCACAATTGGTCTTACATACCAGTTTATAAGCCATAAGCCTAGATAGAGTTAACTCTAAATTCGCGTACAGCCTAATTGTACGTTGAACAGCAATATCATGACGAGGAACGCTATTATATCATGGAGGTTTCTTGCATTATTGTTCATCAATATCAACATTTGGTGTAAATTTGAAGCCGCTGTCGAATTACATGATATCGCTGATCAGAACAATACAGACTGCTTGAGCTGGAGGCTGAACGTAGAATTGAATAATTTCAGGAATTGGTGGACAGTTCCCGAAGATTGCTTGCCATACGTTCAGCAGTACATGCTATATGGACAGTACGAAAGAGATCTGGCAACGGCAGTCGACTGTATCGTTACTTACACAGCAGAAATTAGCCCGATCGGCGATGGTAAGGATGCGTGGGTGTTGGATGTAGATGACACCGCCTTGTCCAATCTCGAATATTATGTGGGGCGAAAATTTGGGTAAACCCTCTATCGATTTTATTTAGATCTTACTAGTAGTTTTTATATTACACCATTGCGACAGAGAAGCCAGCTAACATTAGACCGTTGATTCTTGTATGTCTCTTTATTCATTTAAAACATGACGAGGTTGACAACTGAGCTTTCTCTAATCCCTGCGTGCTGAATAGATTAGAAGTTAAAAATATAAATATATCAATGGTCATATTAATATTGCCGCGAAAAGAAATCCATCCTTACCACCCGTAAGCAAAAATCGTTTTTTCTGAAAGGTATAAGCACTGAACCGGCCAAACTTGTATGCCCATCTCAATCTTAGCATCTCTAGGTTGATATTGGAATCTCAAGTTTTTATACATCGCTTGACATGAAAGATATGGACTCGTGCTACGGTATTTGCAGCATGGTAATATCATTCCTATTTTGAAATAGCGCTCATAGATATATTACAGCTCTTTCAGTCCGGAAAGAATAACGTAGATAAAAAAAAATAATATGCGAAACAAATTTTAGTACTTTTAACGCTTCGAATGTTTATTGAAGAATTCGATGTTAGTTTATCCCGAAGGAAAAAATTAATTTTTCTGGATTTGGACTGATTGTACAGTGGAATGCCCTTTGACCCTGTTTCCTTTAACAACTGGGCAGTAAGTGGTAAATCCGTTGCTCTACCTGCTATTTTGGGTCTGTACAAGCATCTCAATACCTCCGGATACCAGATTTTCTTTCTCACAGGAAGGGATGAATCTCAACGTAACATTACCAACGAAAATCTCATTTCGCAGGGGTATACTGTCTATGCTGGACTTATTTTGAGGTATATTTATTTTCTTGTTCCGCCATTTTCATTCCTGATTTACGTATGTTATGAAATGAGACTAATGTTGAAGGTTTTCGTGGATGATATATGAATGTAGAGAGCATGCCGAGAAAGGCAAGAGCGCGGCAGTATTCA
>ML777612.1:143676-154995 GCA_009831015.1 Picea engelmannii
ACAGAAGGTATAAAGATACCAGTGCATTTAGTATTGCATACCAACTACATTAGAAGAAATTTAATAAAGGAAATAGAAAAACCCACGCAGGGACCTGTTGTCATAATATTCAATAAAATTTTAGAAGCTCGTTGCCCTAGTATAAGGTATTACAGAAGTGTAATTCTCTGTAAGCATAAGGGTTCGAAGACTTTTATTCAGGACCTTTACCAATAAAATGACTTAGGCTTTGTTTTTTATTCACACTGAATAAAATATTTCCAACTAAGAAATACTTACAGCATGAGGAAATCTACAATTATTAAATGATTAATATACATGCGAAATCGTTCACTCGGGGTTTGTGAGAGGGGAAATATAGATATGGAAAATATATTCCTACAGTTTTGTCTTTTATTCTAAGCAATTGAAAAATCCTACTAGTCTTTTGAAAACCCCCCCTTATACAGTCTAAAAGATGATAGTCATATAGGAATCTAGATGTAAATATAACACTTCTCTTATGGTTAACCGTTCTGGAATTTAAACTACTAAACCGTAAACTTGCTCTATCCTTATATTTGACAACGCAGATCATCATTAACTACTCCTCTTGGGTCCATTTTTAACTTTTATCAATTCAGATAAAAACATACCGGAAGTACCATAGAAGATGTTGAAATTAAATAAAACAATACATTGTGAGCCAATATCAGAGTTTAAAGAAGGGCGTGTATCCAAAAACAAGAATCTCTGTAATTAAATTCAGAATAGGGTGAATCCCGAATGATGAGGAGAACCGACTTAATTCAATAATCTTTTACATACTTCATTTATATAGGATAACCCTGTAGTGGATTCGTTGAAAGATTCATACTGTCATAACCCAATCCCAAACTTTAAAGTTACATGGGGAAATTTTTCCCTTTTCCGAGTCGATAGGAAATTGAGGAAAACTATTTACAATGACTACTTTTCAACTTGCAACCAGGACTGTTCGAGACCTAGAAGAGCACAGAAGGGAACTCGAATACCTGTTGCATTTTGTGCGCGTATAAACCCGAGATCCTTGGTGAATACAACAACCTGGAGAAATCATCATACAAAGATTAGAAAATTATATATATATATATATATATATATATATATATATATATGAATTAAGAAGTACACCAATAGAGTAAGATGGGTTATTAACAGAATATTACTTAACTTCCGATTTGTGATTCACATGCCTTCCTTGTCCTTATCTTTTTCCAGTCTAGACAGAAATCTAGGGCCGAGGTGAAAGGTGCAGCAAAACACTGATGGCTACCCTCGCATCAAATGGGGCCCATCGTTAGTGATACATTTCTACTCTTGAAATGATTTAAGTAACATAAGGAAAGATATTACACAATATTGTAGATAATGAAAATACAACAGACGTATATACCAAGCCCCTTGCATAAATGATTGACATATAACATTTTAAGTGTAAACAGAGTCTAAATCTTCCTTTTAACCTGGAGTACACCTAACTGGTTGCGTCTAGTTTACCCGCACACCAGTCTGCACAGAAAGGTATAAGTCTACTTTCAATGCAGTTAGGTTCTGACCCTTTTTCCTTTCCGTGGAGGAGGTTTCTTTAATAAAAAGGGGAAAGAAAAAAATGTGGGTGAATACTTGTTTAAGCCAGTTGGGCACCTTGGAAGTAAGGTCTCCCTGTACTAGTCAAGTAAACAAACCCACGGTAGGTTTTACACCCAGACCCATGGCTATTTCGGCTAAGAATTCTCGATTTGCGATAAGGAGTTTTTTTTTCTTTTAAAACCTTGGGATCCCGGTTTCGAGTAAACAAGGCTCGCCTTCCCTCTCCCTAACAGAAGAGAAACATCGATGAAACTTAAGAAAAAGAAAAGAATCATTCCTCCAGGATGGATGTAGGATGACTCTGAAAAATACAGGGAAGTTACACGCAAATAGGAACTCTTTAGAAATGAAATAGACATGATGGGATTACCGAATGACAATTTGTTTTTACTCATCGTTTCTCCGAAAAACACACTATCTTATTTAATCAATATGGGTTATATGTTTTAGGAAAACTTACCCGGGAGGAAGACCATGCCGTATGTTGCAACTATGAAGCGACCACCATGGAATTGGGTTGCGCCTCAAACAAACCTTGTGATACAGAGCCACTCCGCAGAAAAAAAAAATTGATAAATGGAAAACCTACTCTAACCCTAAGCGATGCATTGATGACTAGGATTAAATGTCAAGAATGCAGAGGATGGATATTCATGTGACGATGGCAGAATCAGCCTGGTAAATACATTGGAACTCGCAGGATTGTCATTAATGGAGTTACGGTGCCTTAATTTTTATGACAGAGAACCGTCTCTTCCACTTGAATATGGAGTGATTTGACACCTTATTAACGCGATGAAAGGTAAATTCCATTCACACCCTGTATATCAGTAAAGACAATACCTCGATCCTAGTTGTCAAAATTCCAATGGTTGTCGAATTTAATTCTTCATTACAATCAGCCATCGGCTCGAAGAACCACTAAATAACCATGAATTAGCAGTTATGTTAAGTTGTCTGGTGTACAACTCGACCCCCAGACTATTATGGTTAAAGATCTAGAGAAAGTGTTCCTAGGGTTAAAAATATCCATAAGTGGACTGGTGCGCGGATATGGAACCTTTGTTAAACAAATATATAAACGAGTTGTAGTATGAACACTTACATACATAACCCTATTAACATATGGGTAAAGAATAAAGGTTAAAAAAGGAATTGCTAAAGCCTTGGAAGTACTCCCTTATAATCCTTCTATTCGCGACTTAGTAAGATGAGATAAATTGGATACTTTGTGGTAAGTAGAAACTTAGAAATTTGTGAAAAGATATTTATAATAAAGTTTTGTCTTTGTTTAACAAGGTATTATTACAGTTTTTCATAACTGAATTGACGATAAAGTTGTAAAACTAGGACCCCTCCCTCTATCAAGAAATTAAATAGAGGGTAGATAAACAAAAAGATTTTTTTTTTCATTTGGTAAATATGAGGTCCATTACATATGGTATCAGAGAAAAAGTTACAACACTGGGCCTAAACAGGGCCACATTAGTTTCTTAGTATATATTTCGATTTATGTAAAACTAATAAATCTTATGGTTATAAACGGAAAGCCCTTTCTGGTTTTTTGTTAATTATGGCAGCTCAGGATGATGCAGAAATCAGGATAGAAGGAAATCCACAGCAAAGACCTCTCGGAGATCCAAGATAGAACAGTGACGGAAGCTCACCCACTGAGGTGTTGGAAACAATGATGAATCTTATTATTGAACTACAGGTCTTCAAAGTCGACAATGAAAAACTGAAGAAAGCTCAGCAGGAACAACAAGAAATAAATGAAGTCCTGCTGCACAATATAGTGACCAAGAAAAGCCCAAAGGATGATAATAACGATGAAGAAGTTAGCAAGAGAACTTCCAAGAAATCCGAACCAGAAATAGAAAAAGGAGACAGTTTGTCTGAAGGAACACCTTCAGCTGAAGATAGAACTAAAACAGACAGAAAAAGAAAACAAGTAGACCACCTTGAAGGAGAATTTAAAAAGATTAAGCCAACTACCTTTGATGGAGAATCCAAGATGGGTGAAGAAGCAGAGGCATGGTTGTTGGACATCAAAAAATATTTCCAGATCTACAACTATTCCAGCAACATGAAGGTCAGAATGGCCATCTACAATCTGAAAGGGAAGGCCAATATTTGGTGGCAAGACCCGAAATTGGCCAAAGGCCTAAAAGAGAAACAGTTGGAATGGTCTGAATTTAAAAAGTATTTCAAGAAAGAATACCTTTATGAAAGCTATTATGAAAGGAAGACGAAAGAATTTTATGAGTTACGACTTGGAAAGATGACAATGGAAGACCTTATAAATAAATTTCTATAACTACTAAGGTTCGTACCGTACATCTGGGAGGATAAGGTAAAAATCCTGTGATTCTTAAGCTATTTACCACAGTCCTACAGGGACAGAATTGAGTTTGACAACCCCAAATACTTGAGTGAAGTATTCAGGAAAGCACGAATGTGCTATGACCAGTATAAACAACGGGTAGAGTTTCCCAAAGACTGGAAGGATAAGAAGCAAGATCGAATGAACCAGTGGAAGAAGGGATACCAGCCAACTCCTTATCGGAATGCAGCAAAAAGTTTTCCGAGAAAGGATTTTCACTCCAATCATCTAAATACGCAAAGTAGTGGTAAACCAGTAAACCTGGGAACGAAGAAGTTTGGGGAAAGCTCCCGCGAGCCATTAAAGTGTTGGGAATGTGGAGAGCCTCATCTAAGGAGGAACCATCCATGTTTAATTTCAGCAAACAAAACTGTTGTTCATAATTTTCACGAAGCCTTGATGGTCGGAGATGTGGGCATAAGCCTACATCGAATAAATGCATCCATAGATGGTCGACAAGCTGACCACCAGTCCTCGGTGGTAGAAATCGAAGGTAAAATCAATAACACTCGAATTTATGTTCTAATTGACCCTGGAGCTACGTTAAGTTATATTACGCCTGACGTAGTAGAGTCAAATAAAATTAAGAAACTGAAGCACGCAAAATCATGGCTTGTACAACTAGCAACAAGGAAAGTAGTTGACTTTATCTCTGATTTTGAGTTTAGCTTAGATGGTCAAATTATAAGAAAAAATCTGAACATCCTACCACTAGGATCTTATGATATGATTATCAGGATGGATTGGTTAGAACAACACAAAGAAGTACTAGATTGTTATACAAAGATACATAGCTATAAAGACGATTTTGGCACTGCTAGAACAACCCAAGGTATACCAAAACCGGTATCAGTTAGACAAGTCTCAGTGATGCAACTGAAGAAGTGTATGAGGAAAGGATGTCAAGTTTATGCCATCCAAGTGATGAATCTATTAGAAAAAGAAGGTAAGCCGAAGTTAGAAGACTTTTCTATCCTACGTGAATTCAGAGACATGTTTGTGGATGAGATACCAAAATTACCTCCTAGAAGGGAAATAGACTTCTCCGTAGACCTACTACCCAGTTCAGCCCCTATCTCAAAAGAACCTTACCGAATGAGTCTACCAGAACTGACAGAATTAAAATTACAATTACAGGAATTGTTGGACAAAGAGTATATTAGACTAAGTGTCTCACCATAGGGGGCACTAGTCCTCTTTGTGAAAAAGAAAGACGGTACTCTAAGACTATGTATCGATTATAGAAAACTGAACAAAATGACTATTAGGAACAAATACCCCTTACCAAGGATAAATGATCTGTTCGATCAAGTAGGCGGGGCTGAGATATTTTCAAAATTGGATCTACGATTTGGTTATCATCAATTTAGGATAAAAGACAAGGACATAAGAAAAAAAAAACTTTCAGAAAAGATATGGACACTATAAATTCGTAGTCATAACTTTCGGACTCACTAACGCACCAGCCACATTTATGTGCCTGATGAACAGTATTTTCAGTCAATACTTGGACAAGTTCGTGGTAGTATTTATCGACAACATTCTGGTCTATTCAATAATGGAAGAAGAACATAATGAACACTTAAGGATAGTTCTACAAACGTTGAGGAAACACAAACTGTACGCCAAATTTGACAAGTGTGACATTTATGAAAAAGAAATACAATATCTAGGACATGTAATTTCAGCAAAAGGCATTGTCGTAGACTTGGAAAAGATAAAAGCCCTTATGGAATGGCTAGTACCTAAGGATGTAGCGAATATCTGGTCATTCATGGGAATCACCGGATATTATCGCAGATTTATAGAAGGGTTTTCCAAGATAGCCTACCCTATCACATCATTACAAAAGAAAGGGACCAAGTAGAACTGGTCAGAGAAGTGTCAAGACAATTTTAACAAGCTGAAGGGATTATTGACAACTGCACCCATATTGAAGGTAGCAGACCTAGATAAAGACTTCACTGTATGTGTTGATGCAAGTAAAGAAGGACTAGGTGGTATCCTAACTCAGGAAGGACACGTTATTTGTTATGAGTCTGGTAAATTAAAAGAACACAAGCAAAATTATGTCACTCATGACTTAGAATTGGCAGCAGTAAGACACACCTTAAAAATGTGGCAACACTACATAATGGGCAGGAAATTTCTACTATTGACGGATAATAGCGGGGTGAAATATTTTTTTAGTCAACCAGATCTTAATGCAAGACAAGCAAGATGGCTAGCCTTCTTGAGCGAATTCGACTTCTAGGTCAGACACATCAAGGGTAAGGAAAATAAAGTAGGAGATGCTTTACGTAAAAGAGTCCATGGGTTATTTGAGATAAATATCAATAGGGCAGAAAGTGATCTGGAATAAAGGATAAGGATGGCAGGTATTAACGACGGAGATTGCACTAAGATAATGATAGAATTACAAAACAATACCACAAACTCAGACAAACTAGATCTAATCATCGACAAGAAGGGACTATTATGATTGAAAAACAGGCTTTACATACCAGATTCAGCAGAGTTAAAATTAACAGTTTTGGACGAAGTACATAAGAAACCATATTTTGGCCATCCAGGTTACCATAAAACAATAATAACACTTAGAAAATTGTTTTACTAGCCTAATATGAAGGGTGAAACAGAAGAGTACTTGGCTAGGTGCCAAGATTGTCAACAGGTTAAGGCCGAACACAAGCATCTAGCCGACCTATTACAACCATTACCAGTACCAGAATGGAAATGGGAGACCATATCGCTGGACTTTATAACAGGTTTGCCTAAAACTCAGAAACAAAATGATTCTATCATGGTTGTAATCGATAAACTCAATAAGTCTGCACACTTTATCTTTGTAAAGTCTACTTTTAAAGTTATAAACATTGCGGAAATATTCATGAAAGAAAATTTTACATTGCATGGTATTCCTATAATGGTGATTTCAGATAGAGACGTAAAATTTACATCTTCTTTTTGGAAGGAATTGTTTGGAGGACTGAATACTAACTTGAATTTCAGTATGATTTATCATCCACAAACTGATGGACAGACCGAAAGGACAAACCAAATCATAGAGGATATGCTCCACATGTACATAAGAACAAAACCAAGCAAGTGGGAAGACTACCTACACTTGGTAGAATTTGCATATAACAATGGGTACCAAACCTCAACTAAGTTGAGCCCTTTCGAAGTACTGTACGACAGAAAGTGTATGACTCCGATTAGCTGGGATAACTTGGCTGACAGACTCATGTTTGGACCAGAGATGCTCCAAGAAATGGAGAACATGGTAAGAAAGGTACAATAGGACTTGAGAGAGGCATAGGACATACAAAAGAGCTATGCAGATCATAAAAGAAGACACTTGGAATTTCAAGTGGGAGACCATGTTTATTTGAAGTTCAAAGCCCGAAAAAGCTCATTGAAGTTAGGGAATTGTGCCAAGTTGGCACCCAGGTTTTGTGGGCCCTTCAATATACTAGTTTGAATTGGACCCGTAGCATATCAACTTGCACTTCCAGTTAATCTAATAATTCATAATGTATTTCATGTTTCTTTGTTGAAAAAGTATATCCATGACCCTACTTATATGATTCATTGGAACTTGGTGTAGGTGGAACCTGAAGGCGAGTTCCATGTGGAACCCCTGCGCATTCTGGACCCAAGAGAAATAGCACTTTGGAACAAAGTCGTCACTCAGGTAAAGGTGCAATGGAAGCACATTAGTCCTGAGGAGGCCACTTGGGAGTTGGAGGGAGATTTGCGGAAATCTCATCCAATCCTGTTCCAAGAAATGAACGAACACTGAGGACAGTGTTTTACTTTAGGGGGAAAGGATGTGACATTCCCAAAAATAAAATATTTTTGAAATTTAAAGTTGCTGGAAATTTATTCTGTTTTTAGTAAATTCGAATTTGGAATTTTTTTTCCATTTATGGCAATTCTGAATTTTGAATTTGATAATTGTAATTAATTATTATGACTGTTGGGAAAAGACCTGATTTGACCCAACTAACTATTTGACTATGACACTTGTATGAAAACATAATATTTTATATTGATTGCAGGAGGACAAATGGAACAACCATGTTAAATTTAGCTGACCATGACTCCATGAGTGGGGGACATGTTGGAACTATCTTTGGCATGATTATTAAAAGTGGAAAATTAGTGATTTGGCCATTGGTAGCCCCTGAAAATCAGGGATTTAGAAAGCTGTGAAAATTCCCAAGGAAGGGAAAAGACCTAGGCTATTGATAAATAACATATGTGAGGAGGCAGGACGCTGCCAAGTATGATGGGGAAAGAGACTATTGATTTTTTTTTCCTTGTTGTTATGAACACTACTAAATGAGAGTGAGGCAAGAAGAACCTATTGGAATTGAAGGACATTACTGAGGAGGAGTTTCCAAGTTCACCCTCATGGATTCATGGTCAGGCTAGGGGGTGAATCAGGAAAGTGGATGTGGCTGCCCTATTCTACGGTTGGGAGGAATGTGGCTATTCCTTTTTTCTTCTCATGAATTGGTTAAGATATGTAAATCTTCTCCTTATTTGTTTTAATGATTCATGTATCTGATATTATGCATCTAATTGTGCTAAATTGAAATAATTTTCATGGATGACATATGCTCGTTGTAAGAATTTTATGATCAAAGACTAAATTCTAGGAATGGTTCCTCCTGAAACTAAAACGCTAGACAAAACTATCTACAAATGAACTTGAAAGAATAGATCCACCTACAGGAGCATATCTAACTCTGAAATCAAAATTCTAGGTAGGATTGTCTATGCAGAGATGAACTTGAAAGGTACAGATCTATTTATAGGTATATGTTTACTTCTGTAATAGAAGTTCTAGCAGATCTATCTTTGANATATATATATATATATATATATATAGAAGGTATACAGATACCAGTGCAGTTAGTACTGCGTACCAACTACATTAAAAGAAATTTAATAAATGAAATAGAAAAAACCCATGCAGAGACCTGTTATCATAATATTCAATAAAATTTCAGAAGTTCGTTGCCCTAGTATAAGGTATTACAGAAGTATAATGCTTTGTAAGTATAAGGGTTCAGACACTTTTATTTAGGACCTTTACCGATAAAATGACTTCGGCTTTGTTTTTTATTCACATCGAATAAAAGATTTCCAACTAAGAAATACTTATGACATGAGGAAATCTACAATTATTAAATGATGAATATACATGCAAAACCGTTCACTCGGGGTTCGTGACAGGGGTGATATAGATATGGAAAATATATTCATACAGTTCTGTATTTTATTCTAAGCAATTGAAAAATCCTACTAGTCTTTTGAAACCCCCTCCCCCCCCCCTTATATAGTCTAAAAGATGATAGTCATACATGAATATAGATGTAAATATAACACTTCTCTTATGGTTAAGCGTTCTGGAATTTTAAACTGTTGAATCGTAAAATTGCTCTATCCTTATATTTGACAACGCAGATCATTGTTAACTACTCCTGTTGGGTCCATTTTAACTTTTATCAATTCAGAGAAAAACATACCCGCAATACCATAAGAGATGTCAAAATTAAATAAAACGATACATTGTGAGCCAACATCAGAGTTTAAAGCAGGGCGTGTACCCAAAAACAATAATCTTAGTAATTAAATTCAAAATAGGGTGAATCACGAATGATGAGGAGAACCGACTTAATTCAATAATCTTTTACATGCTTCATTTGTATAGGATAATCCTGTATTGGATTCATTGAAAGATTCGTACTGTCATAACCCAATCCCAAACTTTAAAATTACATGGGGAAATTTTTCCCTTTTCCGAGTCGATAGGAAACTGAGGAAAACTGTTTACAATGACTACTTTTCAACTTGCAACCAAGACTATTCGAACCATGGAAGAGCACAGAAGGGAACTCAAATACCTGTTGCATTTTTCATGCATATAAACCCTGGATCCTTGGCGAATACAACAACCTAGAGAAATCATCATACGAAGATTACAAAATTATATTTTGTTAAGCCCTAGTATTGGCTCATTACCCCTTAATTGGGGCATATTAGATTAGTAATGCTATTTTATTTATGTCGGCTTAGGCCATTAGTTGTAATTTAGATTAGTAATGTTATTTTAATTATGTCAGCTTTAGGCCATTATTTGTAATTATACCTCCTCGTCTCCTATATATACCAAGGAGACATTTTCATTTTGAATCATCTTGTACTTGAACATTTAAGTGGGGTAAAAGGAGGTTGCGCCCTCAAGGAGGCTTATTATCTGAAATTATCTCTTTTTCAAGGCGTTGAGTACTTTTCCTGAGGTTTTTATATGCTATATTGATGTTTGGTTCTTAACATATGGTATCAGAGCTCAAGGTCTTGGGGTTTCGCTGCTACATCTGAGACACCGTGGCATTTTCGCTATAACATTTTTTCTACGATGTTTCAAAAGGAACAGCTTGGAGGATATTTAGAAGACGGATCAAGGTACGTTGGGTTCAAAATTAAGCCCATGATGCCTTATACTTTCAGAGATACAGCCTGTACAAGATAGGGTTCTAGAATCATCCTGAAATGAGTCATTGCGGAATTGTTGCTATAAAAAATTTTCTGTAATGTTTCAGACCCTGACCTCTGGCGGACATTTACAGAAATTGGTAATGCATCTTTGGTAAAAATTTCAGCTTCTGGGTCATCTTAAATTTGTAGATACACCATGTGTAAAATAGGGTATCTGACTAGTCCTATTGACTAGTCTCAAGAAGGTGTTCTAGGTAAAAAAATCATAACTTCTTCCTAGAGTATCCAAATTGTGTGGGACTAGATGCATTGGATCGTGGACATTCTGTAGTATGTTGGGTGAGATTTTCAGAATTTTATATCAAATATTTTGTGCGGGGCACACTATGCAAGTGAGATCTCCTATAAAGGCCAAAAATCGGCAAGTTGTGGGGAAGCTACCGTAAATTCCACTTGGCACATCCAATTTTGATCAGACCTATGGCATTGTAGAGAAGAAATATCAAGGAAATACATAAGAGAAAGTTTCATACCCAGAAAGGCCAAAAATTGGGAGATACAACAGAAGAAATATTGTCTAGCAGAACCACCTCAAAATCAAGGTTCAAAAGTGATATTTGGCCAACATGCCACCCAAAAAGGGAACTTCTACACCAAATAAGCCTCCAAAAAATCCTACTTGGAATCTTGATGAAGGTGAAGAAATGCGTAGGGACATAAATGAACTACAAAATAAGATGGATTCAATGGAAGCTAAGATGGATTCAATGGAAACTAAGATGGATTCAATGGAAGCTAAGTTGGATACTAAG
>ML777612.1:188883-234025 GCA_009831015.1 Picea engelmannii
TTAAAGAACCTGTATCATATACTATATTATACAAAATAAAAACATATAAAGATCATATAAAAGATATAAACACATACCTCTTCTTTTCAACAATTAAATATCAATAATCTTCTTCTTCATCCAGCTCAACATTTGTATCAGGATCTGGTTCAAAATCGATATTGGTAAAAGTTGCATTCATATCAACATCATCATCAACGTCATTTTCGCTACTATAGTTATCGATATCATTAATGAGATCCTCGTATCCTGAATTTGGATGATAAACTTCTTCAACTTATTCGTCTGACACATCAACTACATGAGCCACCTGCTCCTGATCTTCATAATCATGATCTTCTTCCCCATTATTATCTTCATCCTCGACTACATGATTGTACTTTGCTGGTCTTCCTCTTGGATCATATCTAACAATGTATGACCAACCTGCTTTACCAGGTACCTCTAAGTAAAATACTTGCTCACATTGACTTGGAAGAACATAAGGCTCTATACCCGATTCAAATGACCTTGTATTAACCATGGTAAATCCATTATCATGCTCAATAACAGTTCTTTCAAGATCACGGTCATGCATCCATAGCCTGTACCATTTAACCTCAAACAAAACTATTTTAAAGGAATTAAAATCACGCTCAATTATATCCTCCAAATGGCCATAGTACCTATTCTCAATTTCTTCCATATTTCTGTCACTTCTAGAGGAAATGTTGTTGACCTTAAACACTGTAGTTATCCCACAATATGAGGTTTTCATCTTATAATCCAACATTTTGATACAAAATTTACCATCACTACACCACATAGCCTTGTGATGTTTCAAATGCAACATGGCAAACAAGTAAAAAATAAATTGTGAATTAATAATCCTCATATAAAACTTACTAAATATATATTTCAATAATTAAACAAACCAAATACATTGAAAAATTGGGAAAAAAATAGGAAAATGTGGGTAACAAATTTAACTTGCCTGTTTATCTTTTAAACCAAAGGATAAATCAACTTCCCTTGATGTAAGATCAAGAAATTGATCTCGATGATGATGCATTGTTTTAATTATCTTACTCACCCCTTCCCATGATAACCTATCGAAGTATTCTTCAGTATATTCTATCCAATGCTCGATCCAATCAAGGTTGTTTGTAATGTATAAATGTAGAGCATCCCACTCTCAAGCAACTATATGATAGCATAACAATTTAATATCATTAATTAGTTATTGTTAATAAATGAATAATTTAATAGATGTGTAATATATTAAATGTACATCAACATCTAATAATTACCTTTCACAGTCCTCATTTTACCTTTCCCCAATAGGACCTCCCCTTCAAATTTGTTGTTGTAGTCAAGATGCCAAATGCGAGGCACAATCATATTTTCTACTAATTTAGGTAGATATTGACTAATATACACCATGCATTGATATACCATATGTCCCTCAACCATAGAACCCTCCAAACGTTCTCTTTGTCTGACAAAATCCTTCAGTGACTTCAACTGCCTCTCCACCATCCACATCGATCTTGTGTGTACTGGTCCACATAATTCAATCTCCTTAACTTGGTGTATGAGGTAGTGTTCTTGTGCATTGAAAAATGATGGAGGTAGATACTGTTGCACTTGACACATTAGTCAGGGAATTTCTCTCTTTCAATACCTTATATCTTCTTTATGGATTTCTTATGATGATAGCCACCTACAAATGTTGATGCAATAAAATAATATCAAGGCATACATAAATTTGCAGATAAAATATAATATGTCAATAAGTTCCAATACAAATCACATAAGAAGTACATTTTCCTTATAAAATAATACTTACCTCATGTATTTTCCAAGTACATAAATAATTTGTTTTATGTTGTTGTCAAATTCGTCTAGGAGAGATAAAGGTAGAACATACTGTAACAAAAAACAAATAATTATCATTTGTTTCCAAAAAATGTGTACCAATAACCAAATATATTATAACCTACTAATTACCTTAATGAATGTATGTCAGTCATGTGTTTTAACCCTGCCAAAATCACCTTTTTTAGTTAAGATATTTTGTATGTTCGACAAAAACCCCGTCGGAAACCTAATTTTTCAAATGACCTCTTTTACAATATTGCTCTGTTGCTCTGTCAATAACCAAGGAAGGCTAATATTTTGTTCATGACCATCGCCATTAGAATTAATAATAACACTTTGCAAGGTGTGATTAGCTTCTCGGATGTCACAACAAATATTTCCAACTCTCTCTTTGTCAGTCCTTCCATCTAATATTCGCCATAACAATTATGTTATGTTCGTCCCGATATGCATTGTATCAAACAAATGAATTATTTGTAGGTTCTCGTAGTATGACAATCTACTAAATTGCATTGGGTAAATTTTCATTTCTCGTGGAAGCCCATTCGTGCCTTAATGACATTCATGAAACATCAACAAATTGAAATTAACACTAATTAATGGGTCAAAATGAAATTAATACTATTGAAATTAACCAAAGATTTATGTAATAGGTCATACATAAATAATTTGCGTACCTTGATGATTTCTAATATATTCCAACTTCCATAGGCGAGGTGTCATTCTTCATGGTTTTTTTCCATTTTCTCATGTACCATTGAACTTTTCTTTGTTTGTAGTTCGATAACTATGGTTCTTAGGCAGAAAGTGTCTATACTCACCAAAAACTTCCTTTGCTAAACTCATTGAACAATGAGATTTTATCATAGGACCACAAACTAGGCATGCAAATTTACCCTTTGTTTGAAGACCTACAAGATATATGAATAAATGTGACGTCAAATTAGAGTTACAATTTAAAAGAATGCATGATTTTTTCAATAAATATAAATAATATTAAATCACAAAAATAAAGTAACAATATACCACAAAAATGTGTTAACCCGAGAGCATGATGAATTGTCCATGATAGTATTCCATGGAATTGAAATCGTCTTTGGCCTATTGGTCTAGAGATGTTATACATAGTGACGCCAACCCATAAATTCAACAACTCATCAATGAGAGGATCAATATATATGTTCATATATTTAACCTGGTACCTACCTAATTGGTTCAACCTACTACATGATTAATTATACTTATCTAGATGTCGTGATATATAAAAGAAATAATTACCATGCACGAAACAATGAAATGAAATATTTTGTCATGCTTTAAAGAAAATAAAATATAATTAAATACTTGGAACAATCATTGCCAACATTGTGTTCTCTCTCTTGATCAACATACAATGAGGAAGGGTATTGTTTATAACAAAAACATGCCACACTAAGTACATAGAACGAAGCTCTCCAAATGGATTGACACCATCAACTGCCAACAAATATCTAACATTACAAGGTTATTCTTTAAAAAATGGCCACTTTTCTTCGATGTAGTTCAATGCAGAACCATCTACAAGAATTCAAAGAACATTGTCTCGAATTTTGTTCTTTGCATGGAAATCCATAAACTGTGCTATACTTTGGCACCTGAACAACTGCTGAAAACATGGAATTATCGAAATATAACGAAGAACTTTGTGAGGCATCTTCTTTGATGCTTTATCGGTTCGATATCTACTTATTTGACATTGTGGGAATTCATTTTCTAATGCATATTGTCCATAATATATATGATATAATCATTAGGACATGCATCAATAGCCTGATAGTCCATTCCAATTTCTTTCATAATCATGGATATTTCTCGATATGTGCATGGAAAAATATTTGACGTCGTTAATAGAACATCACCTAACAATATACAAAATTCTAAACAACAAGTCAATGTAAACAATATTAATCATCAATATATCATCCAATATACTAATTTACAAATTAGAAAACAATAGCAATATAGGGAAAAATTAAACCTTTTAAGTATTTGTGAACATGCAGACATAAATAATTAACAAATTAAATACCTTAGTATCTGTGTGAGACATGTTTTTGATAAACCATTCAAAACCTTCAAGTTCACCAACAACAATATAGCAGATAAAAGATTTATTTTTGAGCCTTCATAAAGAGGTTGACGTGACTTCTCGAGTAGAGGATCAACATCATGACTATCATCCTGGTTGTCCTCATCCATTGGAGAAAATGTGTCTTGGATCAATCGATGTATCTCATCTTCCTTATTTGAATCACTAACGTTATCTCCATCCATATCATCATTAATAACTTGATCAGGAGCTTCAATATTTTGATCTCGAAGTTCATCTCCATGTAAAGTAGTATTTCTACTATTACTTGGAAAATAAATCTCTGGAGGTCGACACTTTGGGGGCATCATCTATATATTTAAAAACAACATAGAAAAGTTTGTGTGTATAGAAAATATAAAAATCCTGATAAGAAATATTACTAAAATTCATGACATACTGATTATTGCAGAGAATACATTAAATATTGAATCCTCTTACCAAGGGATGATATTCATAACCCCCTTCCACGTGCCCCTTCTCCCTACAATGTGACACAGACCTATCGGCCCTCGAGCCGAGATCCACTCATAGGATCGTTCTTTATCTCCCTCGAGTCGAATCATCTCTTTCAATTCCCTGTTGGAATCTCCTTCCAATCGATCCATAGGTCCTTCGGGAACTCCCCTGTGTGAACAACACTAGGCATGAGCTCCACCTTTCCCAAGTCACCACAGCGCTATGACCAAGGCCCAATCCAAAGGCGCTCGTTGCAACTCGCAATCTTGCGAGTTCACGAGTCGAAACTCCCAACTCTTCCTTCTCAATACTGCGATACCTAAGATCACAAAATGGGTATAGATCCTCTTTTGTCAGCGCCTTCTGCGCGTGACCAGCAGCTAAGCTTAATGCCATCTCCTCTCACTATTCGCCGCTTCAAGAGTTCAAGGGTTGAACTCTCGTTCCCTCCTTGTGCAATCCTCTGAAACTTAAAAGTCAGCGAAGGTTGACCTTCCTTTCGCACTTCTCGCAACTAGCCCCTTCGCGAGTTGTAGCATCCAACCTTGGCACCTTCCCTTCATGAACCCCTGAGAAGCGATATTTAATTTCCCTCTTGTGTTCTCACTACTTGTGACTCGCAAGTTTCAATGTCGATCTCTTGTGCTCTTATCTCGCGAATCCTTGAGACGCGAGAAGTCAACAGAGTGTTGACTCCTTTCCTCCCGGCGATGCGTATTCACCTGTCAATCACCTAGGCCCACCTTGTGGTTCTACCATGTATCCTCTCGTGCTCGACTCTCAACACTTCACTACTCATGAAGTCGGAAGCGACTCCTTTCAACCCTCGAACCCCCGAACGCGCGATAGGTGATGGGTTTCTTGATCCAACGGTCCTCCCGTTCTCCGGATCCAATGGTTGTCTCTGCTCCTCGTGATTTCATGACTTCGCGACTTGGAGCACCTAACTCTTGGGCCCTCACCCTGTGAACTTTCGAGTTCGTGAGAAGCGAATCCTAGATCTCTTCGACACTTCATCAACTCTGCGATTGCTGCCACCTCTCCTCCTTAGATGGATGGTTGCGATTCTCTCGCAACTTTGCCACTCACGAAGTCAAGAGAGTTCTGTCTCTGACTCCCGATGTTTGAATCCACAACATGGGTGATCTCATGACACGCGTCTGCTCTCAGACGAATGACTCGGATTTCCTCAGGACTTTTCTACTCGCGAAGTCAAGATGCTCACCTCTGTGAGTCTTGGTGCCCAAATCTCTGAAATGGATGATTTTTCAACACACATCCTCCCTCAGACAGATGGCTCAAATTCTTTCACCTTTTCATGATTTATGATGTTGAGTGCCCAGACTCTCGTCCTCCAGACTCCTAAACTCCCGAATGCCGATATCCCAATCTCCAACCTTTTTCGGGACTTCGCTTTTACTTATCTATGTGTGAGGGTTTAAACCTCGTGCAACTCCTGACAAATCCAATGGCTGTCGGGTTCTTCACTTAAGATCTGATGGCTCAGAATCTCCTTGGCTCTTGCGCTCCTCCTGATGCTCCCTAGACATGAAATCTTCAATGGTCTAGATCTTCTCGGTTGATCCAATGACAACTATTGCTTCTGTTGAGCCTTGGCACTTTTCTTCCAGAATTGGAAGAATTTCAAATTCTCAAAGGCCTCGACCTTTGTTTCTTTTATCTGTAATCTTCACAACTTTGAATCCTCACCTACGTGTATGAATGCTACTCCTCCTAAGCTTCTCCTTCGAATCCTCAAGGGATTCTACGACTTTTGCACCTCTGCAGAGTCCTTGCACACAAAGGTGCTATCTCTTCTAAGCTTCTCAAATACTCAAACCCCTAAGGAAAATAATTCTTTATTGTTTCTCCCTTAGATGGAGAAATATGATGCCCTCCTGGCACTCTGTCTACTCAAGCAACCTATTTCTGAGTCTTTCAGGGTGTTCAACAACCCTGTGAAGATCCTTCTATGGACTCTTCTTCAATATTTGAACTCAAAGAGTTCCTTCTGTGCGCTCTAGCACTTACTCAATGCCCTCTTGGCAGAGTATCAAGAATTCTTAGATGATTCTTGCTTCTAATGAACTCACAGAAGAGCTCTTCTTCTATGTACTCCTTGCACTGGCTCAATGCCCACCTGGCAGAGCTTTACAGAACTCCTCAGAGATTCTGTCTTCTTATGAACTCACATATGATTTCCTCTGTGCACTCCCTTGCACCTGCTCAATTCCCACCTGGCAGAGCGTCACAGAACTCCTTAGAGATTCTGTCTACAATTGTGTTATTCTCCACAGCCTTGCCTCCTGAGGTGTTCAACAACCTCACAGGTCTTCCTTTGAAATGATGATTCCATTTTCTGTGCTCACCTGACTCGTCTTTGTCTGAATCCACAGAGTTCAGAAGTGCATCTATGCACTAGTATTCAAAGACCGCAGTACTCTATCACTCCCTCCTGGCATGAAACCACAAAGAACCTTTCAAGCTTGAAAATCAAACAACTCCCTACAAATGTCTAACATACATCTATAGCATAAAAGAACACAATGAAGCATCCACATAACACAAAAAACATGCAGGAAAATATGCTCTAGTTTATATTAACGTAAATGCCTCTTTACAAATGTGTCCCTGAGCTCATACTTTAATAGAGTCTCAGATATTTCTCTTCTTCTCTCTCCTTCCGAAAAACTATCTATTAAAAAATGAGATCGAAATTGATCTTTTACAAGAGGGGCTCTTCGAGCTCTTCCCTCCAGTCTACCTACCTTATTCAATAGCATTGAATGGGTTGTCTAGTCCACAAATTGGATCTAGATCTTAGCCTTACAAAAATTAAAGGCCTACCTACTCTAATGCCTGTGCAAAGGCACGACCTCATGGCTCAACAGCCTAAACATTAAATTACATTCAAATTCAAAATGGAAAACGAGGGTTGTGCCTCTCTTCAGCTTTGAATGCACGCGCTGATGTGGTTCATTGGTTGGCTGGCTAATGTGGAGAGATGCTCCTGCATCATACTCTTGAACTGCAAAATTCATGAGCTCCTACTCATGAGATTCCCATCTCAGCTATTAAAATCCTCCTGGATCCCAAACAAATTTCTGGAGCTGTTCATCTGCTCCATCTCCCTGCTGCTGCTGCTGCTGCGCTATTGCTTTTTCTTCTGCTTCTCTTCTCAGATTATCCCCACTGGAAATCTCTGCTTACCTGATCATCAGTTCTATGATCTCCTCGATCACTTCGCCCAGCTGCTCTAGTGGCTAGCTCTACTCATGCAGTCTCCTCAGTTGCAAAAATTGACTGAAATTGTGCAGATCACCATGATCTCCCATGCCGACTTCTTCATCTTCTTTTTTGGCACTAAGTGTCCATTCTGCTGCAGACTTCAGCTCTGCAGTATCCCCTTGACTGACCTGTTATTCAGTCACCTTCTCTGACAACTCAACTTCTTCTAGTTCTCCTGCTGGCTCTAGATTGTTCAGCCAATCCTCTAGCATCTCCAGCTCCATCTCCCATGGAGTAAGAAATCTATCTACCTACTCTTTGGCTTCTTCTGCTACCAGCTTCAGTGTTGAAGCTTCCTTCTTTTTAGCTTCATGGCTGAAAGCATTGAGCCACTCCTCAAAATGCTCATTTTCTTCTTCTTGGGCAACCTCATATATCTGCTCCAATGCTTCTCTGACAGTCTCTTCTAGCTATCCTGCTTCTGTTGTTGCTGCAACTGCAACACAAATTTCTGCCTCCTCTTGGGAAAATGGTAGGAATGTTTCGATTTCCCCAATCATTAGAATATTCCTCGGATCCTCATCTTCTATCATCTCCTCAAGCTAATCCAAACTCACCTCTAACTTTATGAGACCCTCAGATAGTCTCATCGGCTCATCCCTAACCACCTAGCAATATGGGATTTTTCTGCTACCCTTTTGGCAGTCTATGGAATCAACTGATCCCATATCTATTCCCTTGCCCACCTGGCAGTCTATGAGATCCTGTAGCGATCTCAATCCATTGCCCACCTGGCAAGGTGAAATTACCTAGCTGTCCTCATGACAGTCTGTTAGATCCTCAACTGATGTCAACTCTTTGCCCACCTGGAAATTAGGGATTTCTTCTCTGCCCTCTTGGTAGTGCTTGATATCTTTAGTCGATCCCATTTCATATTCCACATCACTGAGACCTCTCCTAGTCTTTGGCTCACATACCAGAACCCTTTTCTCTTGTCTGTTGAGGTTTTCAACAAGCCTCAACCACCATCTTAGCATCTTACACTGTCCTTTGACCATCAACTCTAGGATTTTCTTTCCAGCATATCTTCGGCCTTCAGTAGCCATCTTGCTGTCCCTGTCTGCTCTCCTGGAAAACCTATTGCTACCACTCTGCACCCCTAAGTGTTTCAGCTTCATCCACAGTCTTCCTGACTATCTTCTTCTCCTCTTCGCTTCACCTGAAATCTATAGATGAAGCCTCGCTCTGATACCAAAATTTGACGTAGTGTATCAGAGTGATTCTTTTATCTCCTCTCTTAGCCTGCAATATACAGAAAAAGTATGGCTCTGATACCACTTTGACACAGACCTATTATCCCTATGGCTGAGATCCACTCACAGGATCATTCTTTATCTCCCTTGAACCGAATCGGCTCTTTCGATTCCCTGCTGGAATCTCCTTACAATCGATCCACAAGTCCTTCGGGAACTCCCCTGTACGAATAACACTAGGTGTGAGATCCACCTTTTCCAAGAAACCACAGTGATATGACCAAGGCCCAATCCAAAGGCGCTCGTCGCAACTCACAATCTCGCGAGTTCGCGAGTCGAAACTCCCGACTCTTCCTTCTCAATCCTGCGATACCCGAGATCATGAAATGGGTATAGCTTCTCTTTTGTTAGCACCTTCCGTGCATGACCACCAGCTAAGATTAATGCTAGCTACTCTTGCTATTCACCACTTCAAGAGTTCAAGGGTTGAACTCTTGTTCCCTCCTTGTGCACTCCTCCGAAACATAAAAGTTAGCGAAGGTTGACCTTCCTTTCATACTTCTCGCAACTCGCCCCTTCGCGAGTTGTAGCATCCAACCTTGGCACCTTCCCTTCACGAACCCCCAAGAAGCAATATTTAATTTCCCTCTTGCATTCTCACTACTCGTGACTCGCAAGTTTCAATGTCGAGCTCTCGTGCTCTTATCTTGTGAATCCCCAAGATGGAGAAGTTAATGGAGTGTTGACTCCTTTCCTCCTGGCGATGCATATTCACCTGTCAATCACTCGGGCCCACCTTGTGGTTCTTCCACGTATCCTCTCATGCCCGGCTCTCGGCACTTTGCTACTCGTGAAGTCGGAAATGACTCCTTTCAACCCTCAAACCTCTAAATGCGTGATAGGTGATGGGGTTCCTGATCCAACGGTTCGCTGTCTCCGCTCCTCGCAATTTCACGACTTCACGACTTGGACCACCCAACTCTTGGGCCCTCACCCTACAAACTTTTGAGTTCGTGAGACCTGAATCATGGATCTCTTCAGCACTTCGATGACTCCGCAATTTCTACCACTTTTCCTCCTCAGATGGACGGCTACGATTCTCACATGACTTCTTTCCTTCCGAAGTAAAGAGACTTCCTTCTCTGACTCTCGATGTCCGAATCCCTGATATGGGTGATCTCTTGACACGCATCCACTCTCAGATGAATGGCTCATATTTCCTCAAGACTTCGCTACTCACGAATTCAAGATGCTCACCTCTGTGAGTCCCTATGCTCGAATCTCTAAAATGGATGATTCCACGACAAGCATCCTCCCTCAGATGGATAGCTCATATTCTTTTGTCTTTTCGTGATTTATGATGTCAAGTGCTCAGACTCTCATCCTCTGGACTCCCGAACTCCCGAACACCGATATCCCGATCTCCAACCTTTTCGAGACTTCTCTTCTGCTGCTCTATGCATGAGGTTTTAAACCTCGTGTAGCTCCAGATAGATCCAATGGCTGTCAGGTTCTTTGCTTAAGATCTGATAGCTCAGAATCTCCTTGGCTCTTGTGCTCCTCCTGCTACTCCCTGGACACGAAATCTTCAATGGTCCAGATCTTCTCGGTTGATCCAATGGCAGCTATTGCTCCTACTGAGCCTTGGAACTTTTCTTCCGGACTTGGAAGAATTTCAAATTCTCAAAGGCCTCGACCTTTGTTTCTTTTCTCTATGAGCTTCACAACTTTGAATCCTTTCCTGCGCATATGAACGCTACTCCTCCAGAGCTTATCCTTCGAATCCTCAAGGGATTCTACGACTTCTGCACCTCTGTAGAGTCCTTTCACGTAAAAGTGCTATCTCTTTTGAGCTTCTCAAATACTCAGACCCCTAAGGAAAATATTTCCTGCTTCCTTCTTCCTCAAATGGAGAAATATGATGCCCTCCTGGCACTTTGTCTGCTCAAGTAACCTATTGCTGAGTCTTTCAGGGTGTTCAACAACCCTGTGAAGATCCTTCTATGGACTCTTCTTCAATATCTGAACTCAAAGAGTTCCTTCTGTATGCTCTAGCAGTTACTCAATGCCCTCCTGCCAGAGTATCAAGAATTCTCAGATGATTCTTGGTTCTAATGAACTCACAACAGAGTTCTTCTTCTGTGTACTCCTTGCACTGGCTCAATGCCCACCTGAAAGAGCTTTACAGAACTCCTCAGAGATTATGTCTTCTTATGAACTCACAACAGAGTTCCTCTATGCACTCCCTTGCACCTGCTCAATGCCCACCTGGCAGAGCTTCATAGAACTCCTTAGAGATTCTGTCTACAACTATGTTCTTCTCCACAACCTTGCCTCCCGAGGTGTTCAACAACCTCACAAGTCTTCCTCTGAATTGATGATTCGAGTTTTTGTTCCCACCTAGCATGTCTTTGTCTGAATCCACAGAGTTTAGAAGTGCATCTATGCACTGGTATTCAGAGACCGTAGTACTCTATCACGCCCTCCTGGCATGAAACCACAAATAACCTTTCAAGCCTAAAAATCAAACAAATCCTTGCAAATGTCTAACATACATCTACAGCATTAAAGAACACAATGAAGCATCCACATAACACAGAAAACATGCAAGAAAATCTTCTCGGCTTTATATTATTGTAAATGCCTCTTTACAAAGGTGTCCTTGAGTTCAGACTTTAACAGAGTCTCAACTCTTTCTCTTTTGCTCTCTCCTTCCTAAAAAATATCTATTACAAAATGAGATCGAAATTGATCTTTTACAAGAGGGGCTCTTCGATCTCTTCCCTCCAATCTACCTACCCTATTCAATAGCATTGAATGGGTTGTCTAGTCTGCAAATTGGATCTAGATCTCAGCCTTACAAACATTAAAGGCCTACCTACTCTAATGCCTGTGCAAAGGCACAACCTCATGGCTCAACAGCCTAAACAATAAATTACATTCAAATTCAAAATGGAAGATGAGGGATGTGCCTCTCTTCAGCCTTGAATGCATGCACTGATGTGGTTGGATGGATGGTTGGCTGGATGACGTGGAGAGATGCTCCTGCATCACAATGTCTTTGGGGTGATGTTATTAAAGGTATTCTATTTTTCAAGCCTCTGCAATCATAGCAAGGGAAATAACATTCTCCATCGCCCCTCACCTCTAATGCCGCTCTTAAATGAGCAAGCTTCCTGTCATTTTCGTTCATTGTGACAAATCCTTGTCCTGACAAGTAATTTCCTTACCTACACCATACCAAGCATTAAGTTCTCAATTTTTTATATTTTGGCTACTCCTTTCAATTATGATATGTTTATTTACAGTGACCTACATCTTTATAATAAGGTGATCATATGTGTAGAGGATCAACATCATGACGACATATATAACATCTTTATAATAAGGTCATATGTGTACACATGTTTTATTTATATAATAACAACATATATACCTAACATAATTTTAGGGTTAGTGTTTATGTATCTTATTAGTCCCTGCTAAAGAAGGGAATATAACAATCAATTACTATCATTTCACCGATCAAGGTTGAGTTTCAAGAGCAATTCCATATCTTTATCAATGAAAAGAGAGAGAGATTATAGCTACAATTGAAGGCAAAAGGGTATGTGGATTCCATAAACATAGAATATTATGGAATCCACATACCCTTTTCCATAGAATATACTGTAACATCCCAAAAGATAAAGTATTTTTGAAATTTAAATTTGTTGGAAAATTATTCCATTTTTAGTAAATTCGAAATTGGAAAATTTTTTCCATTTATGGCAATTCCAAATTTCGAATTTGATAATTGTAATTAATTATTATGACTGTTGGGTAGAGATTTGATTTGACCCAACTAACTATTTGCCTATGACACTTGTATGAAAACAAAATATTTTATATTGATTACAGGAGGACAAATGGAACAATCATGTTAAAATCAGCTGACTATGACTCCATGAGTGGGGAACATGTTGGAACTACCTTTGAGTTGATTGTCACAAGTGGAAAATCAAGGATTTGGCCATTGGCAGCCCCTGAAAATCAGGGATTTAGAAAGCTGCGAAAATTCCCAAGGGAGGGAAAAAGACCTAGGCAAAAAGATTTTTATTGATAAATAACATATGTGAGGAGGTAGGATGCTGCCAAGTATGATAGGGAAGGAGACTATTGACTTTCTTATTGTTATGAACACTACAGATTGAGTGTGAGGCAAGAGGAATTTGCTGGAACAGAAAGACATTACTGAGGATGTTTTCAAAGTTTGCCCTCATGGACTCATGGTAAGGCTAGGGGGTGAATTGGGCAAGTGATTTGGCTGTCCTGTTCTACGGTTGGGAGGAACATGGTTTTTCCCTTTATCTTCCCACCCACTGGTTCAAATATGTTAAATCTTACCCTCCTTTGTTTATATGATTATAAGTATTAGATGTAATGTAATTGTTTGTGTTGTAGTGAAATATTTCAGGGATAAAAACTAGTTGAATATTGTTGCACTTGATATCTGATCAAAAGAAAATGCCTAGATTAAATCAAGTGAATGTTGCTTCCATTTGAGTATGCTAATTCAAAAAGGGCATGCTGGTTTTGATATGGTGAAATAAAAACTGTAGAATAAGCCCCATTTTATAACCGTAAATTCTGAGAAGATGAATTACAAGTGAAATATGAATGGAATCGAACCCCAGAGATAGATATAAGTCTGCTTATACGCGTGTAGGTAATCTTATACAAAATCGTGGTAATAAGTGGGATTTCTTTCATGTATCAATTAAAAACTAGAATTTGAATAAAAGTTATGTATCATGAGAATTTAAGACCTGTACACACTATATACAGAATTATAAATTCATAATTGCATACATAGATATATTTAGAGACATAAATATCTATATTTCAGTTGGAACCGAATAGATTATATATATGTGTGTGTGTGTGTGTGTGTGTGTGTGTGTGTGTGTGTGTGTGTAATCAGGAAAAAGAGAGCTATTAAATTTAGTAACCATACGTAAAGCTGTGCAATTAAAAATATCAAGGGGCAACTTTTATAGAGATCCGTGAGTAAATACTAGGGGCGTGAGGGATGAACTCAAATACTATTCAGGGATTCCGTAAGAAGAGTATACAATATCTGGAAATATCATAAGCCTATTGAACAAGAAGTATAAAAGCCCGATAGTAATAAAATAAATAGCTAATTAATAGTTCGATTCCGTTGTAAAAACCCTGGAAATGCAGAATGGCATGTAAAATCTTGAATTTCCATAAATGCACAATCTGGAAATTAATTACAAAAGCATTCATGTATCTGATAATAATCCAGGGCCTTGTATTCAGTCTAAAATCCTAAATCATATCTTACACAATGTACCAATAGAAATGGACATACTGGTCGCCTACATTAAGATCGACTTCAAATATTTTTCCACAGATCTATACAACCATTAGGGCTCCTCTGTAAATTGCAAAATCAAGTATAAAATTAAATCGTGCATCATAAAGATATGGCGTTTCTACCCACATTGACTAGATCAGAAGAAAAGCACTCAATGAAAGTTGTAAGAAGCAAAAAACACTAAAATAGAACCTGATTACCTTTCTTTGCATGGAACGACTCTAGGCTGAAAGCTTGCGAGCAAGTAACCCGTATGAGAAAACACAAGAGTAAGTAAATGAGACATCATTGGAACTCTGAACATAATAGATTGAAGAAATTCTAAGACAGTATTATTTTTCCACATAAAAACTTTGAGATCCCTGTATATGCATACTGACTTAACTTCCGGTAAGAGTCCAACAGACCGTCGCGCGGTCGAGGAGGACGCCCACAGAACTGGGAAGGGAAGTCGGTCGAAGTCAAACTGATGGGTACCTCACAAAACAACATGAGGTCCCATAATTAGGTGAATCCATATAATTCGTTAACAAATTACTCGGGGAACTGTAAAAATTTAAATGACTTAAAAAAAACCATACATGGGTCCTACCCTACCTAATTACTTTGAAATGACAAAACTGTGTGAATATGAGACTTCACCCTTGAACTGTAAATGTCATTATGGCCGAACGACTGACACTATAAACTGAATGAGGGAGTAAATAAAATTTTGAGATACTGGGAAGCCAAGTATCGTGTAACGCTCAGAGAATAACCCTAATATTTGAATGGTAAAGAACAACCCAGTTATATTACAGAAAGATCTCATGAGGGATGAGAAACTAAAGACTCAGGACCTTGAAGATTTTACGATGTTGGTTATAACTAAATGACTGATGTTCCCTTTTATTTAAGCATTGAGTTATAGTGTTGGTCAGAATGCTAATACTCAAAAAAAAAAAAACCCTATTTACATTAAATCTCTTAGGGTTTAAAGGGAAGTCTTCAGAGAAGATGGAAGAAAAGAATTTGTGAAATGACAGGTTTGACCTCAACTTGAAATACCACCCCAAAACCTTATAAACAAGTGTTGAGCCTGTACCCAGGGTTTCGATAGTCGAAGAGATACAGTTAAAAGAATTCTTATATACTGCTAGATAAGGCAACTTCACAGGTTAACAAAGTAATGGGAATGGAAAAATGCTTACCTTTCGAAGTCTACAACCCGAGTCTTTGGATGCATTCCAGTATTGATGAGAGTCTAGTTTTTCCATGACAGACTGTTCTTTTGGGCCGATAATCATAGAAGGAATGCGACCAAACCCTTCATTCACCCAAGAACTAGGATGCGACCCAGAAACAATATCGAAAAGAAGGCATCCCTGATGGTCCTAATTACAGATGAGTAAAGAACATGGGCCGAGACCATGTTACTAGCCTGAGGTGGCGATAACACAATGGGCACAGAGACCAAACAGTGACCTGGGGAGTACACCACCAACCCTCTAATAAATATCGCAGGGAGCCTTTAAGCCTTGTCAGTATGTTCCTGCCACTTTATTTTAAATGCTTGGTATGGAGGGAATTAAATACGAATGAATTAGGTTGAGACCATGCTCTTGGGTCATTATGGTTGTGATGGTACCTTTAATCCTAGACCCTTAGTTACCTATACACTATTAGTTAGTTTATGACCCTCCAAACTAATAACTGATGTAGGAGCATCACCCATGTCAAGCGAGCCAGCGCGGAAGCAATAGGGCAGCTGGACAAGCCCAGCCAAGATTTTTGAATTTTCATTAAATTTGATGCGCCAATGTATAAATGAAACCATTTATGAAGAAGTGCCTTTTGTATATTGTATTGGAACTTGAGTGATTCACTCTCGTCCTTAGTAGATAGGAGGCATTTAATCTAGTTAATGCAGGTAGATAGAATTTATTTCCAGATTAGACTGTTTTAAATGAAAAGAGGGAAAATGGATATAGACACCCTCATTGTACATTGTAACATTAGCCAGCAGGAATTAGGGAGCAAGCATAGTTGTTGAAGAAGGAAGAGCATAGGAGAATAGCAGAGAGATGTAGAAGAACATCCATGTACAGATCTTGAATTAATAGAAGGAACTGATTTAGATTCATGGGTTTTTGTGTTTCTCTCTATGTGTGTTGATGATATGCTCGTGAATGTATGTTTCCTGTTATGCATTTGTTTGAGATGTTGTGCATTTGGTTTCATGTTTAAGTTTGAAATCTGAAGGGAAGGAGGAATGAGTTTCAATTATTTCTCTATCTGAGCAAATATTCCTGCAAGGAGTGCAGTCGAAAGCATCCACAAGGAGTGCATTGATGGAGGTTCAGGTAGTCTAACTCTTGTTCTTATTCACCCGGAAGTGAAATTGGGGTGCTAGAGCCATGCAAGGAGTGCACAGGCTGAAGGAAGTCTCAGTTGTGAGTCTGAGCAGAAGCTTTGGAGGACTGTTGTTGCAGGTGTGCGCAGAGTCAAGAGAGGCTGAACACTTGAAGTGGTTGTAGAGTTTCCGCCAGGAGTGTGTGAAAAGACCTCTTTTGAGGCTCGAAGTCATGAGAGAGATCAAGAGGGATAACACCTTTGAAGTTGCTGAAGAGCAGTGTGAAGGAGTTACTGGTTGGAAGCTTGTAAGAAGAGTTGCAAGTTCACGTACAGAAGGATAATTTTCGAGGAGGAATACTTAGTCATCCTTAAGAAATCCTCAAGGAGGAGAAGCGACGGTCAAGATCTTGTGGAGGGAACTCATGAAAATCCCATCAGCCGTCAGACCCACCAGAAGTAGTGAGGATGTTACGGCCACACCTGGAGTTTAAGCTCGAGAAACCATGAGCTGTTGGATTATCATTGGGTTACCCGTCAACCGTTCGGTTGGACAGAAGCTGCACAGGGTTTAAGTCTGTGTGAGGCATTGGGGTTTTAGAAGTTGAGAAGCTTGAGGTCTTTCTAGTCTCGAAACACTGGAGAGAATCATAGCCATTGATCTCAGCAGGACACATGTTAGGAATCCATAGAGGAGTCGGGGTTCGATACATCGTGAACTCCGGGAGTGAAGAAATCACAGCATTAGGAATCGCGACCGCACGATGTCCGATAGAGCGACAAGGGGACAATGACGTGGAGGATTCAGTTCTCACGTGCATCAGGGGTCGGTGTATCAAGATTCTTGGTGACGTGAAGATCATTGCAGGAGGGGTCGTGAAACTCCGAAATGTGACGCCCAAATAAATACGAGCACTTGAGTGGAGGACAGGTGTCACCCCACATCGGGGTTGGGGACTTAGAAAGTTTCGTGAACAAGTGCATTTGAAGTCATGACACTCTAAACCACGATTTCCCAATCGTGAAGGGAGTGTGGTCCACAAGTGTCAAAGTGGTGGACAAGTGTTGTGCCGCATAGGTGTATCGGCATATCGAGAGTCGGGGGTCAGCGAGGCAAGTTGATTTCAACATCATAGGTGCTGAAATCCCGATGGGGGGATTCCCGATAGGAACAGGAAGGCATTGGCATTTACCCATCGGGTTTCTGGGTATTGTGAAGCATAAGGTGCGCGACCACAAGACTCATGAAACTGTGAAATTCGATTCCCCTATTTGAGCAGGGGGATCGTTAAGGAGAATTTTGTGGGTGCGGAAATTTCCCGATAGGGGATTTGAAGAGATTTTTATGTTCTTCGGGCCAAGGAGGGATAAGGTCCTATGAGCGGGCGTGTCGGAGGGTGCATTGGCATCAGAGTGGTATCAGAGAATAATTTTTTGTTTGTATATTTCAAGCAGAAGGAGTTGGAAAGGAATATCAGAACCGCAGGAAGACTCTTTGCTTTCTGTAGCAGAGAAAGAAATTTCACCATGCTGCCAAGGAGACGGGATAGATAGTCACCCGATCTAGAAGAAAGAGAAAACCTAAGAAGAAGGGGAAGGCAAGCGCAAAATCCAGAAATGGAAAGAGAGATACGAGATCTCCGATCTAGACTTGAGGACATGGAGATAGTGCAAAGATGCACAGCCAGTGTGGGGAATCTTAGCGATTCCGAGAGTGAAGATGAAGCTAAACAAGAAAGAGAAGTTGTAGCTGAGGATGCAGCCAATGAGAGATTAATTAAAGATATTGCATGGATGAGTTCAAAAACAAAGATGGACATTCCAGTTTATGAAGGGAATCTGGATGCAGAAGAGATTCTAAACTAGATTAGAGCTTTGGACACTTACTTCGACTATGAGGATGTCGAAGAAGATAAAAAAGTCAGACATGCTGTCAAGAGATTGAAGGGACACGCAACATTATGGTGGGATGAGCTTCAAGCAGATAGACGTTGCAAAGGCAAGCAGAAAATTAAAAGCTGGGATCGAATGATTGCAAAGATGAAGGTAAAGTTCATCCCAAGAGATTATCAACTCACTCAGTTCAGGAGGATGAAGAACCTAAGACAGAAGTTGATGACGGTAAAAGAATACACGAAAGAATTCTACAGGCTAAATATCAGGGCAGGTCATTGGGAGAGTGATGATGAGAAAGTTGCTAGGTATATGAATGGACTGAGATATGATATCTAGGATGAGATGAGTATGACAACCATCTGAACGGTGGAGGATGCGTATCAAATGGCTTTGAAGGCTGAAGAGAAGTTGAGCCCTAAGCAAGGACAGTGAGGTCGAGGCAAGACTCAGCCCAAGGGTAAATCGGTTGCCCAAGATAAATTCCAGAAATCCAAGGACGACTGGAAAAAGCCTCAGACTAGGACCGAAAGAGGTGGAAGTTCTCAACGAAGCCAACATGCTGAACAACGAAGGCAACATACGGAGCAGAGTAGAGGATATGCTGATAATAACATGTTTCCTCGTACCAGGGGTAGAGGAAGAGGAAGAGGTGGAGTAATCACATGCTTCACGTGTGGCAAAAATGGGCACAAATCCTTTGACTGTCCAGATAAAAAGAAGGATGGAGGAGAGGCTCACATCGCCAAAGCACAGAGGTGAGATGCTAAAGTGGAAGACGCAGAGGACGGAAGGTCATTGATGATGCGTAAGGTTCTCTTAACACCCGAGAAGGAGGTGGAGGACTCAGCTCAAAGAAACCGACTTTTCATAACTGCTTGCAAGACCAAAGACAGGGTATGCAAGGTTATAGTTGATAGCGGTAGCACCAATAATCTCGTTTCAACCGAGATGGTGGAGAAATTGGAGCTGGAGATGATTGATCATCTGAGACCGACAAAGTTTCATGGCTACATAAGGGACATCAGGTAAATGTCACTAAACAATGTTTAGTTGAATTCAAAATAGGAGGGTATAACGATAAAATACTCTGTGATGTTATCCCTATGGATGTCTGTCATTTATTGCTAGGCAGACCATGGCAATATGACAGGAACGTAGTTCATGATGGGAAGATGAATACGTATACTCTAGAGAAGAATGGGAGGACACATATGTTACATCCAATTAAATATAAAGAGGTAAAACCTGAAGCGAGAAATATTGTACTTCTCATGAGTGGGAAGGAGCTTCTTATGGAAGTAAAGAAGAAGGAAGATCCGCAATTCTTTGTGGTCAGGAAACCGAAAGTCATTTTGACCAGCACAAGGGTGGATGCTTTTCCAAGAGAAATTTAAGAACTACTGGAAGAGTTCACTGACATCGTGGTAGATGAATTACCTCATTCGTTAAGAGGTTAAGAGGCAGGTCCAAGAGCTACTAGACAAAGGATTGGTCAGGGAAAGCCTAAGCCCATGTGTTGTTCCAACGATACTCAGTCCAAAGAAAGATGGAGGCTGGAGAATGTGCACTGATTCAAGAGCCATCAAAAAGATAACCATCAGGTATAGGTTTCCATTGCCATGCATGGACGATTTAATGGACTGTTTAAGTGGAGCCAATTTTTTTTCAAAGTTTGATCTGAAAAGAGGATATCATCAGATTCGCATGAGGGAAGGCGATGAGTGGAAGACGGCCTTCAAAACCAACGAAGGGCTGTATGAATGGATAGTCATGTCGTTTGGCTTGACGAATGCATCGAGTACCTTTATGAGGTTAATAAATGAAGTCCTAAGGGAATTCATCGGGAAGTTTGTCATTGTGTATCTGGATGACATATTGATTTTCAGCAAAACAAAAGCAGAACATCTGAATCATTTAGCTGCAGTAATGAAGAAACTACAGCAGGAGAAGCTATTGGTAAACATGAGGAAATCTTCATTTATGAAGACATAACTCATTTACTTGGGATTTGTCATATCTGCAAATGAATTGAAGATGGATCCAGATAAGGTGGAGGTAATTAAAAATTGGCCATCACCGAGAAATATTTTTGAGGTGAGAAGCTTTCATGGATTAGCTAGTTTCTACCAAAAATTCATCAGGAATTTCAGTGGAATTAGTGAAGCGATGATGGATACATTCAAGAAAAGACACAAATCTTTTCATTGGACTGAAGAAGTGGAGAAGAGTTTCAAATTGTTGACACGGAAGATCACATAACAACCGGTTTTGGTGTTGCCGGATTTTAAAAATACGTTCCAGGTGAAACGTGATGTGAGTGGGTTTGCCATAGGAGCAGTCTTGAGTCAGGAGGAAAGATCGATTGCATATTTTGGTGAGAAGATGAATGAGGAAAAAGAGAAATATTCTACATACGATAAGGAATTCTATGCCATCATACAGACATTAAATAAATGGAGGCACTATTTGATTCCAAGAGAATTTGTTTTATATAGTGATAACCATGCATTGCAATATGTAACTCAACAGGAGAAGTTGAATCAAAGGCATGTTATGTGGGTCGAATACATGCAGAATTTTACATTTGTAATTAAGCATATTTCAGATACTGCTAACAAAGTGGTTGATGCTTTGAGCAGGAAATGTTTGCTGATGCAGGAATTCAAAGTCCGAACGCTAGGCTTTGATGATATTAAAGATATGTATGCAGTTGATTAGGATTTCAGAGAAGCGTATGGAGCAACTGAGAACCCAATTCTCAGAGACAGAAGCCAGTGGATAGAGTATGTGATCCATGATAGATTGTTGTTCAAAGGCAATCAACAATGTATTCTTAATTTCTCCATGAGGGAGAATCTGCTAAAGAAAAAACACAGCGGAGGCCTAGAAGGGCATTTTGGCCACGACAAAACATTTGAAAATCTGAGTGAATCATACTTTTGGCCAGGGATGAGGTCAGAAGTCAAGAGGGTTGTAGACAGGTGCAGAATTTGCCAGCATTCAAAGGGCAGGAAGCAGAATTTAGGATTCTATCAACCATTACCCATACCTAAGAGGACGTGGGATGAAATCAACATGGATTTCATATTGGGATTACCAAGGACGCAAAGAGGACATGATTCAGTCTTTGTGGTAGTCGACAGGTTTTCCAAAATGGAACATTTTATCCCATGCCAGAAAATCAGCGATGCGACTCATATCGCAAATTTGTTTTTCAAGGAGTTCGTTAGACTTCACAGCTTACCCAGAAGTATAGTTTCAGATAGAGACACAAAATTCATCGAACATTTCTGGAGGACACTGTGGAAGAAATTGGGAACTAGCTTGATGTTTAGTTCTGCCTATCATCCACAGACGGATGGGCAAACAGAAGTGGTGAACAAAAGTCTGGGAGACTTGCTGAGAAGCTTGGTAACAGAGCACCACAACCAGTGGGATAGTATATTGTCGCAGGCAGAGTTCGCATATAATGATTCAGTGAACAAGAGCACATGAAGAAGTCCATTTTAGATTGTATACGACATGTAGACAAGAGGAGTCTCTAAATTAAAGGATTTGGAACAGATGATAACTAAGAGCGCAAGTGCTGAAGAAATCACAGAGGCGATGAAACAACTTCACGGCCAGGTGAAGGAGCGACTGCTAAAATCGAGCCAAGAATATAAATGCAGAGCCGATCAACAGAAGAGACAACTTCAATTCAAGGTTGGTGAGTTAGTTCTGGCACATTTGAGGAAAGAAAGTTTCCTGAGGGGAACATATAATAAACTAAAGATGAATAAAATCGGGCCATGTAAGGTCTTAAAGAAATTGGGGGAAAATGCTTATAAAATTGAGTTACCAGATGGGATCGGAATATCTCCGATATTTAATGTTTTAGATTTATATCCATATAAAGTTGATGAAACAGGAGCAGAAAGTGATGAGAAGCCAGAGGTCCAGCGGAAGAAGCAGATGTTGGTTGGAGAGAAGCCGTAGATGGAGTGTATACTGGACAAGAAGGTGAGCAAGAAGACTAGGCGAAAGGAATACTATGAGTATTTGGTCAAATGGAAGGGCCATCTAGTGGAAGATGCCAGTTGCGAGACTGGAGTGGAGATTCAAAGGCATGCACATACCGTGTAGGAGCTCATGGACAAGAGCCCATGAATTTTTTTCCAGGCGAGGGAGTATGATGCAGGAGCATCGACCATGTCAAGCAAGCCAGCGCGGAAGCAATAGGATAGCTGGACAAGCCCAGCCAAACTTTTTGAATTTTCATTAAAGTTGATGCGCCAATGTATAAATGAAACCATTTATGAAGAAGCACCTTTTGTATATTGTATTGGAACTTGAGCGATTCGCTCTTGTCCTTAGTAGATAGGAGGCATTTAATCTAGTTAATGCAGGTAGATAGAATTTATTTCCAGATTAGATGGTTTTAGATGAAAAGAGGGAAAATGGATATAGACACCCTCATTGTACATTATAACATTATCCAGTAGGAATTAGGGAGCAAGCATAGTTGTTGAAGTAGGAAGAGCATAGGAGAGTAGCGGAGAGCTGTAGAAGAACATCCATGTACAGATCTTGAATTAATAGAAGGAATTGATTCAGATTCATGGGGTTTTGTGTTTCTCTCTGTGTGTGTTGATGATATGCTCGTGAATGTTTGTTTCTTGTTATACATTTGTTTGAGATGCTGTGCATATGGTTTCATGTTTAAGTTTGAAATCTGAAGGGAAGGAGGAATGAGTTTCAATTGTTTCTCTATCTGAGCAAAGATTCCTGCAAGGAGTGCAGTGGAAAGCATCCGCAAGGAGTGCATTGATGGAGGTTCAGGTAGTCTAACTCTTGTTCTTATTCACCCAGAAGTGAAATTGGGGTGCTGGAGCCGTCCAAGGAGTGCGCAGGTTGAAGGAAGTCTCAATTGTGAGTCTGAGCAGAATCTTTGGAGGACTGTTGCTGCAAGTGTGCGCAGAGTCAAGAGAGGCTAAACACTTGAAGTGGTTGCAGAGTTGCTGCTAGGAGTGCATGCAAATAACTCTTTTGAGGCTCGAAGTCGTGAGAGAGATCAAGAGGGATAAAGCCTTTGAAGTTGCTGAAGAGCAGTGTGAACAAGTTACTGGTTGGAAGCTTGTAAGAAGAGTTGCAAGTTCGCGTACAGGAGGATAAGTTCCGAGGAGGAATACTTAGTCATCCTTAAGAAATCCTCAAGGAGGAGAAGTGACGGTCAAGATCTTGTGGAGGGAACTCTTGAAAATCATGTCAGTCGTCAGACCCACCAGAAGTAGCGAGGAGGTTACGGCCACACCTGGATTTTAAGCTCGAGAAACCGTGAGTCGTTGGATTATCATTGGGTTACCCGTCAACCGTTCAGTTGGACAGAAGCTACACAGGGTTTAAGTTTGTGTGAGGCATCGAGGTTTCAGAAGTTGAGAAGTTCGAGGTCTTTCTAATCTCGAAACACCGGAGAGAATCATAGCCATTGATCTCAGTAGGACACGCGTTAGGAATCCAGAGAGGAGTCAGGGTTCCACACATCGTGAACTTCGAGAGTGAAGAAATCACAGCATCAGGAATCGCGATCGCACGATGTTCGATAGAGCGACAAGGGGACAGTGACGTGGAGGAGTCAGTTCTCACATGCATCAGGGGTCGGTGTATCAGGATTGTTGGTGATGTGAAGATCATTGCAGGAGGGGTTGTGAAACTCTGAAACGTGATGCCCAAATAACTACGAGCACTTGAGTGGACGACGGGTGTCACCCCACATCGGGGTTTGGGACTTAGAAAGTTCCGTGAACAAGTGCGTTTGAAATCGTGACACTCCAAACCACGATTTCCTGATCGTGAAGGGAGTGTGGGCCACAAGTGTCAAAGTGGTGGACAGGTGTTGTGCCGCATAGGTGTATTGGCATATCAGGAGTCGGGGGTCAGTGAGGCAAGTTGATTTCAACATCATAGGTGCCAAAATCCCGATGGGGGGATTCCCAATAGGAACAGGAAGGCATTGGCATTTACCCATCGAGTTTCAGGGTATTGTGAAGCACAAGGTGCGCGACCACAGGACTCACAAAACTAAGAAGTCTGATTCCCCGATTTGAGTAGGGGGATCGTTAAGGAGAATTTTGTGGGTGCAGAAATTTCCCGATAGGGGATTTGAAGAGATTTTTAAGTTCTTCGGGCCAAGGAGGGAGAAGGTCCTATGAGTAGACGTGCTGGAGGGTGCGTTGGCATCAATAACCATATCCCTTATGTTAACGAGAAATCCCTAAGTATCAATGTTATCTTGGAAAGAAACCTTTAGGGTACAGAGTCAATGTTAGGAGTGTTAGGATCCAAATCCCAAATGAATAATAGGGTATGGTTGAATGTATTTTTAGTTAATTAATGTCTATGGGTAAATTATAGTATTTGAAGAAATGTACTATATCTTCATAGAGGGAGTCTATGGGTACATTATGTGAGTTAAAAGGATACTTACCAGATCTTTAAAAAGGGAGGTCCTTTATAAAGTTGGTTGTTACCTGAAATAGCAGAATTCAAATCTATAATTAAAATGAACATTACTACGCCTTAGTTATGATGTTTTTTTTTGTAAGCGAAAGGGAGGTTAATACCCTTAGAAATTAAATTTTGTTTTTGTATGCCAATTAGAGGTATTTTACATATGGTATCAGAGCAAAAGATACAACACTGGGCATGAACAAGACCACATTAACTGCTTAGTATACATTCTGATTTATGTAAGACTAATGAACCTTATGGTTACAAATAGAACACCCCTTCTGTTTTTTGTAAATCATGGCATCTTAGGACAATGCAGAAATCATGATGGAAGGAAATCTGCAACAAATACCTCCTAGATATCCTAGATAGAACAGTGACATAAGCTCACCCACAGAGGTGTTGGAAACAATGAGGAATCTTATTGTTGAACTGGAGGTTTTCAAAGATGACAATGAAAAACTGAAGAAAGCTTAGCATGAACAACAAGAAATAAACAAAGTCGTGCTGTGCACTATAGTGACCAAGAAAATCCCAAAGGACGATAATAACGATGAAGAAGTCAGCAAGAGAGCTTCCAAGAACTCGGGACCAGAAACAAAAAAAGGAGACAGTTCGTTTGAAGGAACACCTTCAGTCGAAGACAAAACTAAAACGAACATAAAAAGAAAACAAGTAGACCACCTTGAAGGAGAATTTAAAAAGATTAAACCAGCCACCTTTGATGGAGAGTCCAGAACAGGAGAAGAAGATGAGGCATGGTTGTTGGACATCAAAAAATACTTCTAGATCTACAACTAGTCCAGCAATATGAAGGTAAGAATGGCCATCTACAATCTAAAAGGGAAGGCCAACATTTGGTGGCAAGACCTCAAATTGGCCAAGGGACTAAAGGAGAAATAGTTAGAATGGTCTGACTTTAAAAAGTATTTCAAGAAACAATACCTTTATGAAAGCTATTATGAAAGGAAGACGAAAGAATTTTACGAGTTATGACTTGGACAGATGACGATGGAGGACCTTATAAATAAATTTCTGGAACTATTAAGGTCTGTACCGTAGATCCAGGAGGGAAAGCTAAAAATCCAACGATTCTTAGGTTGTTTACCACAGTCCTACAGGGACAAAATTGAGTTAGACAACCCCAAATCCTTGACTGAAGTATTCAGGAAAGAACGAATGTGCTATGACCAATATAAACAGCGAGTAGAGTTTCCCAAAACCTGGAGGGATAAGAAACAAGATCAAATGAACTAGAAGAAGAAGGGATATCAGCCAACTCTTTATCAGAATGTAGAAAAACGTTTTTCGAGAAAGGATTTTCGCTCCAATAATCCGAATACGCAAGGCAATGGTAAACCTGGGAATGAAGAAGTTTGGGGCAGTTCGTGTGAGCCATTAAAGTGTTGGGAATGTGGAGAGCCTCATCTAAGGAGGAACTATCCACGTTTGATTTTAGCAAACAAAACTGATGTTCATAATTTGCAGGAAGCCTCGGCAGTGGGAGAGGTGGGCAGAAGCCTGCATCAGATAAATGTAGCCATAGATGGTCAACAAGTTGACCACCAATCCTTGGTGGTAGAAATGGAAGGTAAAGTCAATGACACTCGAATTTATGTTTTAATTGACCCTGGAGCTATGTTAAGTTATATTACTCCTGATGTAGTAGAGTCAAATAAACTTAAGAAATGGAAGAACACAAAATCATGGTTGGTACAACTAGGAACAAGTACTAAAAGGAATGTAGTTGACTTTTTTTTTTCTGATTTTGAGTTCATCTTAGATGGTCAAAATATAATAACAAATATGAACATCCTACCACTAGGATCTTACAATATGATTATCGGGATGGATTGGTTGGAACAACACAAAGCAATGCTAGATTGTTGTACAAAGATACTTAGCTATAAGACGATTTTGGCACTGTTAGAACAACCCAAGGTATACCAAAAGCTGTATCAGTCAGACAAGTTTCAACGATGTAGCTCAAGAAATGTATGAGAAAGGGATGTCAAGTTTATGCCATACAAGTAATGAATCTATTAGAAAAAGAAGATAAGCCAAAGTTAGAAGACTCTGTTGTCCTACGTGAATTCAGAGACATGTTTGTGGATGAAATACCAGAATTACCTCCTAGAAGGGAAATAGACTTCTCCATAGACCTACTACCCGGTTCAACCCCTATATCAAAAACACCTTTCTGAATGAGTCTACCAGAACTGACAGAATTAAAAATACAATTACAGAAATTGTTGGACAAAGAGTATATTAGAACCAGTGTTTCACCATGGGGGGCACCAGTCCTAGTTGTGAAAAGGAAATACGGTACTCTAAGACTATGTATCGATTATAGACAACTGAATAAAATGACTACTAAGAACAAATACCCCTTACCAAGGATAAATGATCTGTTCGATCAAATAGGCAGGGCCAAGATCTTTTCAAAGTTGGATTTGCGATCCAGTTATCATCAAGTTAGGATAAAAGATGAGGACATAAGAAAAACAACTTTTCGGACAAGATATGGACACTAAAATTCATAGTCATACCTTTCAGACTCACTAATGCACCAACCAAGTTTATGTGCTTGATGAACAGTATTTTCAGTCAGTACTTAGACAAGTTCATGGTAATATTTATCAACGATATTCTGGTCTATTAAAAAACGGAGGAAGAAAATGATGAACACTTAAGTATAGTTCTGCAAACGTTGAGGAAACACAAACTGTACGCCAAATTTGACAAGTGTGACTTTTGTCAAAAATATATACAATATCTAGGACATGTAATTTCAGTAGAAGGCATTTTCGTAGACCTGGAGAAGATAAAATCCATTATGGAATGGCCAGTACCTAAGGATGTAGCGGATATCCGATCATTCATGGGAATCACTAGATACAACCAAAAATTTATAGAAGGGTTTTTCAAGATAGCCTGCCCTATCACATCATTACAAAAGAAAGGGACGAAGTTTAACTGGTCAGATAAGTGTCAAGATAGTTTTAACAAGCTGAAGGAATTATTGAAAACTGCACCCATATTGAAGGTAGCAGACCCAGATAAAGACTTCACTGTAAGTGTTGATGGAAGTAAAGAAGGACTAGGTGGTGTCCTAACTTAGGAAGGACATGCCATTTTTTATGAGTCCCGAAAATTAAAGGAACATGAGCAAAATTATGCCACTCATGACTTAGAATTGGCAATAGTAATACATGCCTTAAAAATGTGGTGACACTACATAATGGGAAGAAAATTTATACTATGTTTAGCCAACCAGATCTTAATGCAAGACAAGCAAGATGGCTAGCATTCTTGAGTGAATTCGACTTTGAGGTTAGACATATCAAGGGTAAGGAAAATAAAGTAGCAGACGCTTTAAGAAGAAGAGTCCATGGGTTATTTGAGATAAATATTAGCAAGGCAGAAAGTGATCTGGAACAAAAAATAAGGACGACAGGTGTTAACAACAGAAATTACACTAAGATAATGGAAGAATTACAAAACAGTACTGCAAACTCAGATAAACTAGAACTAAGTATCGATAAGAAGGGACTATTATGATTTAAAAACACAATTTACATACCAGATTCAACAGAGTTAAAATTAACAGTTTTTGACGAAGTGCACAATAAACCGTATTCTGGCCATCCAGGTTATCAGAAAACAATAACAACACTTAGAAAACTATTTTACTGGCCTAATATGAAGGGCGAAATAGAAGAGTACTTGGCGAGGTCCCAATATTGTCAGTAGGTGTTACACATGATTTTGGTCACTCTAGTGATGTCTCAATAATGATGTATTCAGCCTCCCAACAAGGACCTTTTGCCTGAGAAAAATGGCTCATGTCTTCTTCCAAAAACATATTTTTAAGATGCGTTCGCAGGCTGCCTATGGTATAGGGTGCAAGAATCCTTCATTATCGTAGGCCACCCACACTTAGGGTGTGAACTTCTCGCAATCTTCTCCATATATAGGGTGCAAACCTGTTTTTAATATTGGAAAGAAGAAAAGGTCACGAAGGTTCTAGAAGGGGATCTTCTAGAAAATGAGTTGTCATTCGTATGGTTTTCATTCTACTGACTTCTCAGATTTGGTGGGATCATCCTCATCCATGTAACCATCTCTCCTTCTCCTATATATTGAAAGGTTTCTCATGGAAAAGGTTAAGCAAGATTGAATGAAGAATTGGTGAAAGAATTGTGTGAAAGAACCCTACTTGGACATAAGCTCGAAGGCTCTATTTGGTCTATCAAGAGGAATTTGATCTTCTTCATGCAATTGTAGAGCAAGTGTGTGTGTTGGAACCAAGGGTCACTGAAAGGAAGCTTGCGACATCAAGGTGATCAGGTTGCATCTTCTACTTTCATTTAATATAATACAATGGCATGTCCCTTTCCCATAAAATTACTCTTATTTTATAGAATAACTCCTTGATCAGATGCATAACTTGACATTGAATATAATTTGATATCTTCACTTTGGTTGGTTTGTGTTGTCTTGGACCTGACGTCACAAGAGAATTGGAGCGAAGCGGGAACAACAGAGACCTAAGGAAGTGATATCAAGGTATGTCACCTATTCCTTCTCCTTGGTAGATTCAATGACTACAACTTAGGGAAAGAATCATGTCCTGTCCTATTTTGTTCTAGATCTAGGTGGATCTAGGGAGATCTGTTAGTGTCCACACCTACCAACTTGCCTGATAACAAGATTGGTGACTCCATTGGGTATAGAACCCATTTTTGGTGGATTTTCCTTGTCCATTTTCTCTTATATTACCATTTTTCATTTCCATCAATATATGAGTCTTGAGGATACCCTTATAGACTCCATGGATCCAGAAGTTCCTTCAAAAAATTTGTCTTTTTTTCAAAATTTGCTTGATTTTAGGCATTCTCGCACTGCACCCTTCTATAGCCCGTGAGAACCAATAGAGTTCGCACCCTGCTGTTCATTTCAGTGCGAACTTCTCACACTTTGCTTGTGTCTAGCCTACGAGAATCCTTGATTCTCGCACTGTACCACACTTCCAGCCTGCGAACCCACTTGCAATTTTTTTTGGATTAAGTCTTTTGTGCCCTCAGATGCCCAGATTTGTGTGTGTGTCTAGGAAGAACTTCTCTGGTTAGTGATTGAATGATTCTTGAATTCAAACCTCGTGAATGATTCAGCTCCTCTTGATCGTGTTTTCTCAATTTTTATCTCTTGACCTTTTCACAACAAGGGTATAATCTCCGGTTTTGAAATCCGAGTGCTTGTTTTGTTGGGAGCCTTTGATTGGTTTAAAAGTTGAGATTAATTGTCCTTTTCAATTGCTTATTACTTGGAAAATTGTTACCCATATGCATTTGAAGAGACTGGTCTTGTCAGTTTGTTATTTTTGTCTTCATTGAAAGATTGGTTTGGGTTTTTGTTGTATATTTCTTTTTTGTTGGTTGCTTGTTTTTCTTAGTTCCACCCCTATTGTTTGGTTTCTAACAAAAAATTAAAGACATTTTCTTTTTTTTAAGCATATTTGTATTCAAACATATTGGTATTCAAGTACTGAAAAAGAATGAATAGAGAAATTGCATTGTTCATGATTGTTTGATGTTGCATTTCCGAGAAGATCATACATCATAGTTCACATTGATCCAGAAAACTCCTCTCTCCCTCCTGTAAATAGGATTCATCGAACAAAATTTTTTGTATCATTCATTCCTATTTATGAACTTTTGGATCAGAGTCTCACACAAATATCAGTTTCATTTCCATCTCCTTTTGAGTAACAACAGCCTGTAATAATATTGTGCAATTTTTAAAATTCAACTAGTAACTTTTTTTAGGACTCTTTTACACCAACATTAGCTAGGCTAGAGCTTTGGAATAGGCAATGAGACACACTCTCCAAAGCACAAAACATACAATAGCATCTTGTGATAAGGAGTGCCAAATTCCGTTTGAAGCATTTTGTCCTGGGAAGTCCTTTTCACACAAGGGTCAAACCCGAGGTCGCATTGAAATTAATAGAGTTACTCACCCTACTTTGTTGATATCGGTGTAGAGATTACACATATCACAGGGGTCACTTGAAGGTATAACCACAATGATGAGTGGAAACCTCTCAAGCTGATTTCGGGCTAGATACCCTGCCCTTGCGTGTGGATCGGACTATCGATTGTTCCCCTAGGAATCATTGTTGTTGGTGGTAACCTTAGTATCCTATCTTCTTAGGGTCTTACACAAGGTGACTGTGAAGGGGAAAGTCTTCACGGTACCTGGAATCGACGTTGGCCAAACTCACTCGGGCTCCTTGCAGGGTATACAAACAATTATGTGTGGGAGCTTGCACCAGGGTGTAAGTCCGTTAAGCAGGTCGTCAACGTAACTTTTCCACCCTAGCCTAGCCCCTTCTTGTCTCATCGTCATGACATTGGATTTCATCACCAATTAGTGACTTTGGAATTGGAAGGTCTTATTTGCTTGGTTTTGCTTCCTAGATTTTACTAGAGCATGTTGTTTGTTTACCCAAGTTGGCCATAGGATTTCTTTCGTAAGATTCTAACTCGATCACAATTGACCCTCCACACCGTTCACGTAGAATGCAAGGCCTACCCCCAGAATATATGGAAGGTTCTCAACCCTTTCCTACCAACCCACTAGAGGGCTCTCCTCAACAAAGTGAAGTCCAAGATGTCGCCACTCCACAAGTGGAAAGAGCTAACTCTTTAGAATGGTTCTAAATTACTAATTCTCGAGAGAACTTTCGACTTCCTACAGACTCTGAGAGACGTATTGTTCGAGTGAATTCTTTCGGATATCTAGTTTTTCAATCTTTCGAATCACCAACTGGACCTTTCATAGGACCTGAGGGTCAAGATCATTTTTGGACTGTTGGCATTTTTAGATGGGATCTCTTTGGCTCAGGAGTAGGCGTTGATATCACTGTCACACCTGAGCTGCCCGAAACATATGATCCAGGCACAATACCTTTTACTACTGCCTATTATTTTCTTGGTATAGACACCCCGCTAGCTGACCACATCTTGACTCTCCCTCTACAAACAGTGCTTTACACAATGGTCTCATATGCTACGAATCCTCACACCAGGATTACAACGACTAGCCAAGCCCCCATTGGCACACCACTTTCGCCCAGAAACACCCCACCACTTCCACTCAAATACCATGTGTTTGAATGCTTCTATTCCTGCTCCTACAAAAATCTCATTCAGGACTCCTAGCAGTTCCATTGCTTCTGGGCCCCATCTCCCTGGTTTCATTCTGACACTTCCTCCACTCCCTTTCCGAGGACCTCTTCCATATTATATCAGAGGCACTAATCCTAGTGGTACCATTCTGTCATTCACACCAAATTACCAGATTCCTGTTGGTGGACAATTTCACCAAGGAGGCCAAACTCAACCCCCTTTTGCAGGACAAATCCCAACCGGGATGCAACCCCTGATTGGAGGGAAACCCCCATCGAACCCACCCTATGGAAAAAACATACCTCCATCCTTGGCCCAGTATTGGAATCAACTTATACAACATAATCCTCACTCGACTGGGGGGAAACAACCTCGGGCTAGCTCCATCATACCCCCTAGTACACGCCAACCCTATCCAGGTATGTCTAATCCTATTTGTTGCTTGAATGCTCCACCGTACTCCCCTATTCAAGGGTACAACCCTATGAATTACTTGCTTCCACACCAACAACTGAATCTTCCTGGATCTTCACATTATATGCAAACTGCTTATGGTCCCATTGGTTTACCGATGGAACTTCCCCCCCAAAGTCACCAGTACCTGCATGTGAATAGAAAGTTACCTTTCTTAGCCACCCTGTACCTCCCAAATATGTCGAGAATTTTAAATGATCTGATCCGTCAATCTCCTCAATGGCCCACTATACTGGCCAAACTACCATCTGATATACCTAAATTCGATGGTAAGCTAGGAGAGGACCCGAACAATCATGTAATGAATTTTCACCTCTGGTGCTCATCCAACTCCTTGATGGATGAATCTATTCATTTATGCTTTTCTCAACGAACCCTCATAGGTTCTGTTGCAAACTAGTAAATAGAATTACCATGAGGCTTCTTCACCGACTTCAACACACTTGCTATGGCTTTCCTCACCCACTACCAATTACCGATTCTCTACGAAATGGGAACCGATATTTTGAGTTCTTTCAAACAAATTAAGGCCACTCATATCTCTGATCACATTCATGAGTGGCGATGAAGATGAAGTCTCATCAAACTCGAACTTCCGGATCAGTTTCTGGTAGAGTGGTTCACGATATCATTCATGAACGACATCGGTCATGACATTGCCATGGGTGGAGTGGTCACTGAAGAATAGACAATCAATCATGCCCAATACCTAGACCTCGTTTACTCACAAATGGGTACTCTTTGTGACTTACTCCCTGACGCACCTCCCCCTTCTACCTCTGCCACTTCCACCACTCCCACTTCTTCTCATGCAGTTGACGGTGTGATTGGCACTTTCCAGGCCTAACCGCATTCCATCCAGACCTCTAGCAACAATCCCAAACCCATTTCTTCTAATGTTCAAAATGATTTGTTTCCTACCCCTCCCATCGGCAAGACTTCTGAGGTAAATTCTGTTCAACCTACCCCCACCGGAAAAAATAAATCCAGAAAAGGAAAGGGTAAGAATAAGGAGGACAAAAATAATTCGCACACTGAGAAAACTAAAACACCACCTGTTGATGATAGGGATAAGTGCAAACCCCAATACCCTTGTATTATCTGCAATAATGATCATTACACTAAGGATTGTCCACAACGATCCGAGGTTACTAAGTTACTTCAAAGGACCACAAAACACCCCACTCTGGCCGTTTTGTCACAACCCTTCCCATCTCAACAACAAGCCCAATTGGTCATTCATGACCAACCTTCCCCCTCTAATACATCCTATGTGTTAATGTGTACAGGCGATTCAAAGAAGAATGAAATCACACTTACCACTCAAGCCAAATATTATCCTTCCTCCAAAGAGAATGTTGATTCCATACCTCCTTCGTTGGTCCAACCATCTCCTACGACTCCACATACCAATGGTCCTCTTCATCTCGAATGACTGAGCCTAGATATAGTTCTTCGGCCTCCTCCAAAGGGTGTTGTTCAAAAATCGGATTTCAATCCTCATGCACGTGCTACCCAGAACTACAGTATTGTCGAAGATCTAGCCCAAGCACCATCCACTATGTTATCCCTTGAAGTCCTTTAGAGTTGTCCGATACAACAGAAGGAACTGTTGAAAACTATTGGTGGAATCGACCCTACGGATATGAATTTAATAATTTTTGACTTGGAAGATCGCATTCCAAGGTTACCCCCTCAACTCGCATTCCAAATACAAGTTATTGTCTCTGAAAAAAATATTTGTAGAACGATTATTGATAAGGGTGACTCAACTTGTGTCATGTCTATTACCTATTGGAAATCCATTGGCTCTCCTCCTTTGACCGAATCCCACAACACACTCAAAGCCTTCAATGGCTCTGATTTTAAGCCTTACGGTGTCCTCCCTTTGTTGCCTATTATGTTAGAAGGCAAAATGGTCCAAGTTGAAGTGGAGGTCTTTGACGCTCCTCTTGATTACAACCTTCTACTCGACCGTAGTTGGATTGATTCCATGCGTGCAATTGTGTCAACTCTTTTCCAGGTCGTGTGTTTCCCACATCAAGGAAAAGTAGTGACTGTCAACCAATTGGCCTTCTTCCACTCTGATACATGTACCGACAATGTAGCATTCATTGCAAACCACCCCCCCCGAATACGAGAACGTCGGTGTGGGTCTTCTTAAATATTCCTCATTGATGAGAACTTTCCCCATCCCACCACCCGATGTTCCACATTCGTTTTTCGCCTCGATCAACATGATCTCCACTTCCGTTCACTAAACCCCTGCGTCTTACGACCCATGGATGGTACCCAACCCAAGTGATCATCTTTGATATGGCAACGAAATGCCACTAACTCCGATTGAATCCACTTATCAAACCATTCAATCGACAACCCTTTCGAACCCCTCTCTTGGTGATTTATTTCCAGATCCATTCCCCATCATTTTTCCCATGGATGAGATGATTATGTTTGTTATGTCCATGGAAGACACCCCTTGGGATGATGGACATCATCATTCCATCCTCTTCCTAGAACAACACACCATCGAGGGTTACTAATGGATCTCGACCCTCTTGACCATTGTCATCATTTCTATTGTTCCCGAGTCTACACATGATCTATTCTACGAAGGGAACTTAGGTAATATCTCACCCACCATCCCCCTTGACATATCCATAAAACCTGGAATTGTGGAAAATGTGCATATTGGAGCTTCATCTTCCCATGATGAAGTGGTCACCTACAAGTCTCTTTTCCAATAATTTCATGACGTCTTCGCCTGGAGCTATAAATAAATGTCGGGTATTGATCCCAACATTTTGATACATGATATTAAGACATATCCAGACGCTAAACCCATCTGGAAACGACTTCAATGTGCCATGTAGATCATCCAATACACCTACGTGCCATTTTCCTTTGATGTCGGTTTTACCATATATGCTTGAATCCCCACAAATATGTTTTCTACGTGGAATCCGATCGACTTCTAGGCTTTATTGTTTCACGTCAAGGGATTAGGGTAGATCATTCTCAATCTCCCTCCTCCTTCCTCGCTTCTCCAGTTACAAAGTTTGCAAGGGAAGGGAAACTTTCTCCGTTGTTTCATCCCAAACTATGCTGAGCTAACTCTTGGATTTACACGACTGCTCAATAAGGGTTCTGAGTTCATATGGGATACTATTGCTAGCAAATCTTTTGAAGATTTGAAACTGTCTTTGACACATACCCCACTACTCTCCCCTCCTGATTATAGTCGGGATTATTTCCTTTACCTCACTGCCTCGGACTATACCATCACTATGGTTCTCGTCCAGGAGGATGATTCTTATGACAAACATTTAATTTATTACTTGATTCGAAGTCTCACGACTACCAAAACCAAGTATTTACATGTTGAAAAACTAGCCTTGGCATCCATCCAAGAAGTTCAACATTTCCAGCACTATATCCTCTCTCGCAAGACTATGGTAATTTCTAATTGCAACACTATGCAACACACTCTTACACGCCAATTGCTCAGGGGAAAATACTCCAAATGGATAGTAATACTCCAGGAGTTCGACTTAGAATTCGAACATGCTAAGTACAAGAAATACCTGGTGTTTGTCGAGTTGATATGCGACCTTCCCTGCTCTGAAACGAAAAATGTAGCAGCCGATTCATTACCCGATGAATCCCTTTTCCTGATTAGTTCTGATGACCGTTGGTACGGAGATATCATCATATATCTCTAGAACCATACTTTTTGGCCCAATTTGTCTAGCACTAACCGTCATCGAATTTGCTACCAAGCTCGTCAGTATATTATCCTTGGCGGTACTCTTTATTGTCATGGGATTGACTCCATTTTTCGACGCTGCCTCACGTTTGACGAAGTTGAGAAAGCCCTAAATGACTGCCATTCTGGAGCCTATGGTGGTCACATGTTTGGGTATGCTACCACCCATAAGATCTTATGAGCATGGTATTTTTGGCCTTATTTATTCAACGATTGTATAATTGTCGTCCAAAAATGCCACGCTTTCCAAACATACAACAATAAAATCTGATCACACCCTCCTCTTCTACACCCTATGGTCTCCGTTGGTCCTTTTGAGAAATGGGGTAATGATTTCATGACATGTCACCCTCACTCGGTCTGGGGGCATGGATACATTATTGTAGCCGTAGATTATTTTACAAAATGGGCCAAGGTGATGCCAACATTCAACAATACTGGAAAGACTGCATTATTATTCATATTCAATCACATCATTGCTCATTTTGGTGTTCCTCAAGCTATCGTCACTGATCATGGTAGCCACTTTAGAAACTTCATGATGTATAAACTCACTGAAAATTTGGGACTTCGCCATGAAAACTCAACACTCTATTACCCACAAGCCAATGGCCAAGTTGAAGTAATAAACAATGTCCTCATTACCATGCTTCGACGAATGATAGGGATTCACAAAACGAGTTGGCACACAATGTTGTTTTCAGCATTGTAGGCTTACCGGATGTCCATTAAGTCTGCTACCAGGTTTACACCATTCCAGTTAGTTTATGGTCTAGAAGCCATCTTGCTGATTGAATGTGAGATACCCTCCTTAAAAATAGCCATCGAACTTCTCTCGAACACTTCTGCCAAAGAAGAACGTTTTTTGTATCTTATGCAATTAGATGAAACCCGTCGTGATGCCACCCTAGTTATAGAAGCCTAGAAGAAACGAGTTAAATCCCAATACGACGAACATGTCAGGCCACGTGTTTTCTCCGAAGGTGATCTCATTCTTCTTTATGAACAATATCGGGATATGATAGGAGATGGAAAATTTGAAGCTATGTGGCGAGGTCCTTATATCGTCAGACGAGTTTTGGAGAAAGTATCTTATGAGTTGGTGGACTACGATGGTATCCCTTTGAGTGAACCCATAAATGGGTTGTACTTAAAGAAGTACTATTCCTAAGATCACCTATGCATGAGTGCTTGTATTTTATTTTATCATACCTTTTGTGTGTTACTATAGTATGCTTTTTCGTTATTTGGTCTCTGCCACCGACCGCTTATGTTACATTGTGCTTGGTTTCTAGATCTCGGAGTCTTCGCTACCCCACATTAGCTTCACCGATGGCACTAGACATAGTACTCAGAATCTTGCCTCTGTTGCATGGGCAATTTACACACCTACAATCAAACTTGTCAGTCTACGAGGTGTGTGCCTAGGTCGTGCGACCAATACTATTGCAGAATATAGCTCCATCGTTGAATTGTTGATTGATGCTATTTCACTTGGTATCCACCCCCTGGTTATATGACTCGATTCGCAGCTAGTAGTACTACAACTAAGTAATGTCTATGATATTCAAAGTCCTACTTTATTATGGGTATATTTATGAATTTGCCTCTTGGAACGTTATTTTGATTATATTGAGTATCAACACATTACTAGACGTCTAAATACATTGACTGACGCATTAGCTAACTATGTGTTAGATAGACATTTGGGCTATTTATAAACCAATCACACATTACATGTATAATACAACACAAGATAAGCCGGTAGAAGCCATATATATGTATATAACGATCAAAAATTTTTCAAAAAAGCTTTTGTCCAAGGACCAAAATCTTAAAAATACGAAGCCCATGGCTTCTACAAAATAGTGTCACGGATAACACTCATGATAACACACGACTGCTCGAGCCACCCTATGAAGCATTTGACTGATAGACTCGAATATGCCCACAGTATGACGCTGGTAATGTCTAGGGATCTCCCCAATAGCCATATCCGGGATGTCAGCAGTCAACCCCTCCAAGTTCTGCTCCACTGCCTCGTAGTCTTCAACATCCCATCTCTCCACTGGAGCCACCTCTCCTCTCCTTTGAATAGGAGACATTCTTGGAGGTTGATATGGCCCCACATCTGTGTCATCAAAAATAGCTTTTTTGATTAGTTATTGGATAAACACAAAAACATTCCATATGATAAAAATTACAAAAACATTTAAAAAGAACAAAATGTGTACTTATTACCTAAATCACCCCACTGAGTATCCTTAGGCAAGGCCAAATCCGAATTCCCTTGGAAATCCAAACCAGCATATGAGTAGTTATCAATCATTAGCATCTGGGGTGGCAACTAGTCGAAAAATGAATCATTATACTTAATGATAGGCCCTGCTACATGTTAAGCCATGAGGTTTCACCACCTCAGTATCCTTAGATCCTGTGGGGCCGGTAAACCCCAATCAACCTATAATCTCAGCAATGAGACCCTCTCGAGGAAGAAGGGCACCAAAAGTGATCCGTACCCAAACTACTTCAAGTTTCCCCTTCTGCACTTCGTCAATTGCCTCTTCATACTATGGAGAATTGCATCCAACTAGTTGAAGACCCAAGGCTGTGTGAACTCTATGATGTATTGGAAGTAGATCTAGAGAGCCATGTGTGGATCTGCGCTCTTGACCATGCATTCTATAGTGAACAATATGGTTCTCAGGTTCAAGTCTTGGACCCCCCAAATAGAAACCTTTCCCTTTCTTCTTTCTACCTCAGGAATACAATACTGGTGATAATACTCACTCATAGTGAGTCTACCGCCTCGGCCATCGATCAATATATCGTGGTACCCATGTCGTGATAACCCTATTACAGAATAGATATCCTCGATATCTAAGTTCAACGTGTGGACTCCCATGTGAAACAACTATTGGTCCACATCCGACATATGAACCAGGTATTTTGAAAATCTGAGTTGGGCCCTCATGCTTGGAATCCTGAAAATTTCAAGAGCCCATAGTCTCAGAGGGCAACGACAGTACCTAGGTCATTCCTGACAATGGAATCCTCCTCCTCATGTTCTGTTTCTCACCACTTCAGCATAGTGATGGTCAAATATCTACACAAGAGCCATAAGAGAAGGGTCAACAACTTATTTCAAACCTTGGCATAATTTTTATTGAGCAATAGACAATTTTAAAATTCATTTTTCAGCCTCCGCAGGTGCCCCTTTAGCACAGTGTGAGATTCTCATAGGTGCCCTTAAGGCCGCCTGGGATAATCCTATATTCTCGCAGTTCCTGCATGGCCAGCCTATGAGAATGCTCGGGCACAAGTTATGGCCCTAAAATGGACTTAAAACCCTGAAAATTACCAATAAAAACTAAAAATAAACCATGGAAAAAGTGAGAGATCAAGAGCTTACCTCATTGGCGGAGACAGCTCGCCAAATGGTTGATTGTGCCTCCCATGATCGAGCAAAGAAATTTGGGGGAAAATGAGGTGTATTGGGCAAAGGTTTTGGCAAAATCACAATGAAATGGTAAAATCCCTTTTTACCCATATTTATTCACTTTTTACCATTTTTGTTGATTTTTTATATTATTTTGTCTATAAAACCTAATGCCTTAATAGTCCTATAAGTGTGGTTTTTGCAGATATAACAACTTTGATGTCCAAATGAAGGAGTACGGGTGTTTTTTCTTTTTGTCACATGTACAACTTCTTTTTAGGGTTTTTAGAAAAACCTCAAGCTCAGTCTTCGTTTGTTCTCGCGCTCGAAAATACATGAGAACGTAACTGAGTATACTTTTGTCATCTTTTCGTACTCGTCATGGTAACACAAAAACAAAGAGCATAAATGAGTATCCTTTAAGCTCTTTTCACGCTCCATAAAAATGAAAGGATGGCCAAGCGATATTGTTATGTTCATGCTCGTAAAAGTATCTGAACAAAATGTTCGATGGGTGATAGTTTATCACTTTTTCGGTCCTGTCGAACTCGTTTATGAAAAAGGAACTAAGAGAGTTATCTTTAAGTGTTTTTCAGACTCTCAAAACATAAAAAAACCCCGAGTTTTCTATCCTTGGACTCGTTAAACAAACATCCACAGACCTATAATGGGACCAAACCACTCCTTCCTAGGGTTCGTTAAATACACTTTGAGGGACTCATCTGAAGGATGAGCTTACATAAACAAACATATGTTATCCTCCTCAAGCTTGCATAAAAATAAAGAGGTACTTGCCAGAAATGGTGGGGGAAATTTTGGGAAAGGGATGTGTTTTCGTATTCATATTAATGGCAGTAAGCATCACTCTTGAACATGACACCCTCTATTTGTCATTTGAAACAGGGTTGGGAAATCCATTTGTCTCTCGTTCGACTTGCTACAAGGTCATATCTTGGGTCATCTTCGAGTCAGTGTTGCCAAGTCCTTGGTTGTGTCATTCATATGTTCAAGAGAAGTTTGCACAAGCCCTCTATTGAGTCAGCCATCTACAATTGTCCATTATTACTATGTTGGCCTTCCCTGTGTCCATTTCAACCTATATTCATACTTTGTTTCATCCTCAAAATCTGTTACCTATTTCATGTCATTGATGAGGGGTACATCAAGGCCCTCCTGTGACAAGTCTTGTTCCGTCAACTCCAATTCATTATATGGAAACAAGAATTAGAAATTATATGGTTCCTTGGAACTTGCATGCCTCAATGGCAGGTTTCCTCACTTTCGACAGTGGGTTTTCATTATTGACCCCTGATCGGGAGGTTCCGTCAAGTGTTCAACCTCGACTCATTTATTCACATTCGTTGGATTGTACTAGTGTACCTTGGGACTCATTGACATTAATGGTGATTTTCCTCACACTTTTTAATGGTTTCATCAATGACCAGTAATCAAGTCGTTTCTACCATGTTCAACTTCAGCACATGTAATCGCATGGCTAGATTCATACTTTCAGGTGACGGGAATGAAGACCTTGGGTCTCATCTTTTTGATCCAGGCTATGATGGAGTATGTATGATTTTCATCGGCACATAGATCCACTTTGTATGTCATGTGGCTATGTTGTCTTAATTTAAGTCTTCTCGCATAAATCCACAGTGTATTCTTGGTGGCTATGCAGCATTTTGATGACATGGATCCACGGTATATGATTGGTGGACATGACATACATTTATGATTTCATTCATTTGTGATATGAGTATGGGAATGCCTACCTCAGAACTAGTATTATATTCGGTAGAAGCTTGGTTGTTGCAGGTTTTCGATTAGGTGCGCTCTTGGTTTCTGACACACACACGCAGTTTACAAAGTATTTCGGCTGTCATAGATTACAGCTTCGTAATTTGGGGGGCATTCTGTTACACATGATTTTGGTTACTCTAGTGATGTCTCAACAGTGATGTATTCAGGCTCCCAACAAGGACCTTTTGCCTGAGAAAAATGGCTCCTGTCTTCTTCCAAGAACATATTTTTAAGATGAGTTTGCAGGCTGCCTGTGGTCTAGTGTGAGAATATCCTTCATTCTCGCAGGCCACACACACTTAGGGTGCAAACTTCTTGCAATTTGTTCCATATATAGGGTGTGAACCTGTTTTTAATCTTGGAAAGAAGAAAAGGTCACGAACGTTCTAGAAGGGGATCTTCTAGAAAATGAGTTGGCATTCGTATGGTTGTCATTCTACCGAATTCTCAGATTTGGTGGGATCATCCTCATCCATGTAACCATCTCTCCTTCTCCTATATATTGAAAGGTTTCTCATGGAAAAGGTTAAGCAAGATTGAATGAAGAATTGGTGAAAGAATTGTTTGAAACAACCTTGCTTGGACAGAAGCTTGAAGTCTCTATTTGATCTATCAAGAGAAATTCAATCTTCTTCATTCAAGTGCAGAGAAAGTGTGTGTGTTCGAACCAAGGGTCACTAAAAGGAATCTTGTGACATCAAGGAGATCAGGTTGTATCTTCTACTTTCATTTAATATAACACAGCGACATGTCCCTTTCCCATAATTTTACTCTTATTTTATAGCATAATTCTTTGATCATATGCATAAGTTGACATTGAATATACTTTGTTGTCTTCACTTTGGTTGGTTTGCGTTGTCTTGGACCTGACATCACAAGAGCACCGGAACGAAGCAGGAACAACAAATAACTAAGGAAGCGAGATCAAGGTATGCCACCTATTCCTTCTCCTTAGTAGATTCAATGACTACAACTTAGGGAAAAAGTCATGTCCTATCTTGTTTTGTTGTAGATCCAGGTGGATCTAGGGAGATCTATTAGTTTCCTCACTTACTGATTTGTCCAATAACAGTAGGTTAAGGCCGAGCACCAACATCCGGCCAACCTATTACATCCATTACTAGTACCAAAATGGACATGGGAGACCATATCACTGGACTTTATAATAGGTTTTCCTAAAGCTCAAAAGCAGAATGATTCTATCATGGTTGTAATCAATAAAATCAATAAGTTTGCACACTTTATTCCTATAAATTCTACTTTTAAATCTATAAACATTGCTGAAATATTCATGAAAGAAATTTTTAGACTGCATGGTATTCTTAAAATGGTGATTTCAGATAGAGGCGTAAAATTCACATCCGCTTTTTGGAAGGAATTGTTTGCAGGGCTAAATACTAATTTGAATTTTAGTACAATTTATCATCCACAAACGGATGGATAGACCGAAAGGACAAACCAAATTGTAGAGGATATGCTCCACATGTATGTAAGAACCAAATCAAACAAGTGGGAAGACTACTTGCACTTGGTAGAATTTGCATATAAAATGGGTACCAAACTTCGGCTAAGTGAAGCACTTCCGAAGTACTGTATGGTAGAAAGTGTACGACTCTAATTAGCTGGGATAACCCAACTGAAAAACTCATGGTTGGACCAGAGATGCTCCAAGAAATGGAGAACATGGTAAGGAAGCTACAACAGAACTTGAAAGAAGACCAGGACAGACAGAAGAGCTATGCAGATTAGAAGAGAAGACACTTGGAATTTCAAGTGGGAGACCATGTTTATTTGAAGGTCAAAGCCTAAAAAATTTCGTTGAAGTTAGGGAACTGTACCAAGCTGGCACCCGGGTTTTGTGGGCCCTTCGAGATACTAGCTTGAATTGGACCTGTAGCATACCAACTTCCACATCTAGCTAATCTAAGAATTCATAATGTATTTCATGTTTCTTTGTTGAAATCATATGTTCATGACCCTACTCATATGATTGATTGGAACTTGGTGCAGGTGGAACCTGAAGGCGAGTTCCAGGTGGAACCCCTGCGTTTTCTGGACCGGAGAGAATTAGCACTTCAGAACAGAGTCGTCGCTCAGGTAAAGGTGCAATGGAAGCACTTTAGTCCTGAGGAGGCCACTTGGGAGTTGGAGGGAGATTTGCAGAAATCTCATCCAATCCTATTCCAAGAAAGGAACGAACACTGAGGACAATGTTTTATTGAAGGGGAAAAGGATGTAACATCCTCCAAAATAAAGTATTTTTGAAATTTAAATTTGTTGGAAAATTATTGCCATTTATCGCAATTCCAAATTTTGAATTTGATAATTGTAATTAATTATTATGACTGTTGGGTAGAGATATGATTTGACCCAACTAACTATTTGACTATGACACTTGTATGAAAACAAAATATTTTATATTGATTGCAGGAGGACAAATGGAACAACCATGTTAAAATCAGCTAAGTATGACTCCATGAGTGGGGAACATGTTGGAACTACCTCTGGGCTGATTGTTACAAGTGGAAAATCAAAGATTTGGCCATTGGCAACCCCTAAAAATCATGGATTTAGAAAGCTGGGAAAATTCCCAAGGGAGGGAAAAAGACCTAAGAGAAAATATTTTTATTGATAAATAGCATATGTGAGGAGGCAGGATGTTGCCAAGTATGCTAGGGAAGGAGACTATTGACTTTCTTGCTGTTATGAACACTACAGATTGAGTGTGAGGCAAGAGGAATCTACTGGAACAAAAATACATTACTGAGGAGTTTTTCAAAGTTTGCCCTCATGAACTCATGGTGAGGTTAGAGGGTGAATTGGGCAAGTTATTTGGCTGTCCTGTTCTACGGTTGGGAGGAACATGGTTGTTCCCTTTGTCTTCCCACGCACTGGTTCAGATATGTTAAATAATACCCTCCTTTGTTTATATGATTATAAGTATTAGATGTAATGTAATTGTTTGTGCTATAGTGAAATATTTCAGGGATAAAAACTAGTTGAAGATTGCTGCACTTGATATCCGATCAAAAGAAAATGCCTAGATTAAATCAAGTGAATGTTGCTTCCATTTGAGTATGCTAATTCAAAAAGGGCATGGTGGTTTTGATATGGTGAAATAAAAACTGCAGAATAAGCCCCATTTTATAACCGTAAATTATGAGAAGATGAATTACAAGTGAAATATGAATGGAAACAAACCCTAGAGATAGATATAAGTCTTCTTATACGTGTGTAGGCAATCTTATACAGAACCCTGGTAATAAGTGGGATTTCATTCATGTATCAATTAAAAACTAGCATTTGAATAAAAGTTATGTATCATGGGAATTTAAGACATATACACACTATATACAAAATTATAAATTCATAATTGCACACATAGATATATTTAGAGACATACATATCTATATTTCAGTTGGAACCAAACATACTATATATAT